>CM043698.1:146502624-146742624 GCA_023935145.1 Bretschneidera sinensis | reverse complement strand
CTTTACTGTTAGTAAGCGAGAAGAACTAAATATACGAATAAAACTTGAAATTAATTATAAATGAGAAAAGCTATTGAAAATATTATGAATATGTTGATTGAATGAAATACATGACATAAGTTTGAATTGAATAAATTAAGAGAAATATATCATGAGAAAAGTTGTTGAATATGTTATCAATATGCTTAATTTGATATATATATATATATATATATATATATATATATATATATATATATATTATGAGCAGTGTTTTCAGAGGCAAGAGCGTTGGGCGAATCGTTTTGTCCTAGTGAAACGAGACGTAAGCCATTTGAAACATTGAGGCATTTTAAATAAAATTAATTAATTAATTAATTATCAAATTAATTATATAATTTGAAATCTAAAAATAAATATTTATCATAAATTCATAATATTTCACAAAATTTACCATAACATTGCAACAAAGTACAAACATACTGAGACCAAATTTAAGGTGTAGATATACAAAACTAAAAAATTTAGTTAAACAAAAAAAAAAACAAATAAATAAATAACCAATTAATATATCCCAATCGCCAAGTCCCAAAATATGCATAGGCGCACAACAAAAAGAGAACAAACTTTATCACAAACCTTATCCACACGAAATCACCATAAAACCTTATCCACACGCCATGTGTATGATCACAAATTCACAAGCCTTCCCCATCAAACCAAACCTCTCCCAAATCCCATTGGCCATGGGCCTCCAATCTCTACAACTCCAAGCCATTATCAAACTAAACCTCTCCAAATCAGCCTCTAATATTGCTCAAATTGCATCAAGGATGACCATATCCGGCCCAAGGATAGCCTCAAACCTCCTTCAAGCTCTATCAATGGGGAAATCCCTACTGGTGTTTGCTTTTACGATTGGGTTCTGTTGGCTTTGAGGGCTGTTTTTTTTATTTTTTTTTATTTTATGGTGTGGGGTTTGAATCGTCTGATGTATTGCTTTTTTTTTTTTTTTTTGAAATTTTGAAACTTTGTTTTTGTTGTGGTTCTTGATGTTTTGAGGTGTGGGGTTTTTTCTTGGTTTTGGTGGAAATTTTGGTATTCTCAAAGAAATCTAGGGTGAACGAGAGCTCCAATTCTACCCTTAAACTATTTTTCATGCGGTTGTTCTTGTCTCTATCACCGGCAAAAAATGCCATGAGTCGTACGCCTTGTCGTCTTGGGCGTGAAATATGTATGCCTAAGGTCGTGGCGTACACCCCAGCTCAAAAAACGAAAGCTTTTGGAATGAAACACCTAAATTTTGATGCCTTGAAGCGTTTTGTGTCTGCCTCGCCTCTGAGAGCGCCCATAAATTGCCCTTGAAAACACTGATTATGAGCATGAATTGAATGATTTAAGAAGCATATGGTGATATATTTGAAAAAGATGAGTGAATCTCTTGAATTAACATATGGTGATAAATTGAGATTTTATATAAATAAAATCATTTGATTTATATGATGTTGATATGATATGATATGTTTGCTTGTATGTGTTTGTATATATGTATAAATAAAATCATTTGATTTATATGATGATGATATGATATGATATGTTTGCTTGTATGGGTTTGATCCGAGGAAAGCCAGAACCATGGCTGGTCTGGATGAAACATGTCGACATGTAGGGAGGTGTCAACGATTGTTGTACCAGAGACTAGTATGGATACCAAAAAGTAGATGATATTACCCATACTTGTGATAGTATGGATAAAATGTGAAAATAAAAAAAAAAAAGTGATTATGATGAGATGTGAAAGTAAGAAGAGAATATTATGCATTCATTTATTTATTTATAATTATTAAGATATTAATACATCAGAATGACTATGAAATTGTGATGATATGATTGTGAATCTCATGCTGAGATGATTATGATGAAAAAAAATAATAAATTAGATATCTGGAGTGATATCTACACGTTGAATGAAATACGTGAAATATATTATGATATGAGAAATGATGATTGAATGTAAATATATTGAATTATATAATTGAATTGTGATTAAAAAATGATCAGAAGTATACAAATCGAGTACTTATAGTAAATTGAATTTCACTAAGCTTGTAAAGCTCACTTCTCATTATTTTAATCAAATTTCAGTTTATGGGCAGGAGACTGGTAGGATTCCTTGACTTGAGGCCATATTGAGTATCTAGGTGGGTCCTCGTGGTAGTATCCTCAGAATCAGACAAAAAAAATATTGTGAAAAATGTAAATGAGTCTTGTACATATACATGCATGGATGTAATTATTTTTATGAATTTTATAACAAACTTTTGTATCTCCTATACAAAAGAGTTGATGTGTATACGTTATAATTATGTTTCAAGTTACATAAGAAAAAGTTCGTTGCATATAAGTCGTGCTTTGTACTGAAAGGTGATGATACAATCTTGGCTGGTTCCGTCTGTGATGGGTCGTTACAAGTGCCTTGGGTCAAAACCAAGGCATCGTTCCTTAGATATTTACTAGTTACTACCGTCCGATCTCACCAGCATCATCAAGAGTAGATGTGTTCAAACGGTCGCAATGGTCAGTTAAAAATTTTAACTGACTTTTTTAGGTTAATTTGTTTTCACCGTTTCAATCGAATTAATCTAAGTATTTCGACATTAATCAATCGAATTAATTTCGGTCATTACGATCGGTTAATTAGTTAATTGATACTGTTTATATAATTAAGTTTTTTTTAAAATTTATTATATATCTAATTTGTACTTAATATTCAATATATTATTAATATTAATATTAATTAATTAAAAAAATTTAACTGCTAACCGACTTATTGAAACTAAAGAGAGCTAGAAAGCTAGAAAAACTCTCAAGTATTTATATTAATAAAGCAGTTTGCTCATGTAAAAATGGGAAGGGAGCCCCTGTATATTTACTATCACCTCCTCAATGAATGAAGGATTGTGTTGACGCTGGAAATTATCGGTGCTGACGTGGCCTAGATGCTGACATGGCTTGGGCACTGCACAGACAACAAGGATGAGCTAAAGGCCCTCGGAAGGAGGGGAGGGGGAGATCTTCGAGGGCGCTCCGAAGCTTAAGTTAGCACAAGGGCTTTAAGTTAATCAAGTGTGAGTAAAAAAGTCCCAATGCCCATGATCTCCATACCTTGGCTTATTTATAGCCTTCTGTCGGTGGGAAAGCATTGATTACATGCTCAGGAGAAGGCGTGCTGTAGAGTGGCTGTAGGGTGACGTGTTATATGGTGGCTGCAGGGCGGTGTGTGGTAGGGTGGCAGTAGGGCTGCGTATGCAGGCTGCTATAGGGTGGCACGCTGTAGGTTGGCGTAGAGTGGCTGTAGGGGGCGTGCTGTAGGGGAGGCCCAGGTATAGATTTATTGGGCCGTTCTTCATGGGTCTAGAGAGTTTACTGGGCCGATCTTTGGGCCAGAGTGTCCATTTGACCGAAGAGTTTGCTGAGCCTGGAGCTTATTTGGACTGGAGTATTCTATTGGGCCTGGAGCTCATTTGGGCCGGAGTATTTTGTTGGGCTTGGAGCTCACTTGAGCTGGAGTATTTTATGCCATATCACAGGCCTTCCACTTCCTTGAGTACATTTATGTGCTTAAGGAGGTATTATGTGGGATGAGCTTTTAATGGAGCTGAAGATGTACGCGTGAGTCAAATTGGTGGTTGGATGGCTGTCATTGGGAGTCGATTCGTCATTCTAGGGAGGCAAAAAGTCATCTGGGGAAGTGAAAAGTGGTTTCGAAACCGTAAAGTCAAACTTGCATTTGGATGGCTGTCCTTGGGAGTTGTTTCGTCATTCTTAGGAGGCGAAAAGTCGTCTTAAAACCGTAAAGTCTCATATTTTTCCGTTTTTTTCATTAACTTTCTTCGCTGAACATGTTTTCCCTTCTTATAAAAAGGGGTCTCTGACACATTTTCTTTTTAAAATGAAACAAGTTTGGTTTCTTGAGGGGCTTGGCCTTACTTTCTAATTGAGGGGTCATGCACTGACTTAGAAAATTCTGATGGTCTTGATTTTAGAAAGAGATGGGATTCAGCAGTTTCTTGAGGGATTTATAGAAGCCAATGAGGAAGATGGGACTACATTGGAGGAGGAATGTTGCCCATCGAACAAGGATCTCTTAATGACTTCAAGCGGGAGTCAGAACCTCTTTCAGATTCCGAGCGGGGGCAAGGACCTCTTCCAGATTCCGAACAGGAGCGGTTGAGTAGGTTCCTTGTGCCAGGAGCTTTTCAGGCTCATGAGGGAGCCCGAGGAAGACTAAGAGACTGGGGCAGCTCGTGTACTAGACTACTTGAAAAACAGTGTTCTGGGTCACCTGAGCTTGGTGTTTCGGTTTTCCCTTTGTACTTCGAGGCTGTTAGGGCTATATTTTCCTTGTACTTCGAGGTCGTTAGTTGTAATTCTTTGAATTAATAAAATACCTTTCTTTCAATCATTGTTTCGCATGATATCTTTGCCTTTTACACTTGTATCAATGAAACGATACTGATTTTGGCGAAATCTGAGAGAAGTTTCGAATGCTTGTACTAGGAGAAGCCTTGGTAGAGCGTTTGACAAATGCTCGGACTTTGGAGAACATGGCCAAGCATTTGCAACGCAGCTCAAATGCTTGGACTTTGGAGAACATGGTCGAGCATTTGCAATGCAGCTCAAATGCTTGGACTTTGGAGAACATGGTCGAACGTTTGCAACGCAGCTAAATCGCTCGGACTTCGGAGAACATGGCCAAGTGTTCGCAGCGTAGCTCAAACGCTCGGACTTTGGAGAACATGGCCGAGCGTTCGCAACGTAGCTCAAACGCTTGGATTTTGGAGAACATAGCCAAGCGTTTGCAGTGTAGCTCAAACGCTCGGACTTTGGAGAAAGTGTCCGAGCGTTTACAGTGTAGCTCAAACGCTCGGACTTTGGAGATCATGGCCGAGCGTTTGCAGCGTAGCTCAAACGCTCGGACTTTGGAGAATTTTAGCTGAGTGTTTGCAACGCAGCTCAAACGCTCGGACTTTAGAGAACATGGCCGAGCGTTTGTAACGCAGCTCAAACGCTTGGATTTCGGAGAACATGGCCAAGCGTTTGCAGCGTAGCTCAAACGCTCAGATTTTGGAGAACATGGCCGAGGGTTTGCAATGCAGCTCAAACGCTCGGACTTTGGAGAACATGGTCGAGCATTTGCAACGCAGCTCAAACGCTCGAACTTTGGAGAACATGACCGAGTGTTTGCAAAGCAGCTCAAACGCTCGGACTTTAGAGAATTTTGGCTGAGTGTTTGCAATGCAGCTCAAACGCTCGAACTTTGGAGAATTTTGGCCGAGTATTTTCAACATAGCTCAAATGCTCGGACTTTGGAGAACATGGCCGAGCGATCAAAACTTTGGACAAATCATGAGTATGGGCTTTTTCTTCACTTTTGGCCCCCTAGATTTTCCTTTACCATAGGCCCGTGGGTTTCTGTTTGTTGGGCACAATAAATGATGACGATTGTCATCAAAAGGTGGTGAATTAGGTATAGTAAAGGGAGTATTTTGATGACAGTTGGCACCTCGGCGCCTGAGGGACAGTAGAGGGTGCGTCCACTCATCTGATGCGCGGAATTGATGTTTCTCGTTTCTGTTGCCACAGCCTTTATATAAGAGAGTTCCTTCTTACTTCAATCTTCACTTGCATTTTTTAGAGAACTTGAGAATACAAGTTCAGCTAGAGATAGTCTGAGAGCGCTCAGTATTCTTAGGAGTCTTCCTCAAAAGTTTTTTCTAGGTGAGTCGGATGTCTGGTGGTAGCGATACTAGTGGAGCTCTGTCGAGGGAGTTAGGGGAAGCAATGGGTGTTTCTTCTAGTGACAAGGTCTCCTCTAGGGAGATAGCTCCTAGCGATGAAGGCTTGGCCCTCGTACCGTATAAAGGAGATGGAGGGTAGAGCGAGGAAGTAGAATCATCCAGAGAGGAATATGTCCGGGCATCAATGCTTATTAAGGATGACGCCATAGATACTGAGAGGGAGGAGTGGATGTTCGAAGCGAATTCCATTTCGAGTGTGATGGAGGAGGTTAACCTCGTGAGGACGAGGATTAAATATAGGATCCCCCTAGATTATCATATGAGGGCCCCCGAGGGTGGGGAGAGGGCCTGCAATGTCCTTTCGAGCCAGGTGCCTTACGAGCTGTGTGTTTATGAACATCAGCTTAAGGTTGGGCTTAGGCTTTCTCTCCACCCGTTCCTCTACTCGGTGCTCAGATACTTTGGTATCGCGCTGAGTTAGCTTGTGCCTAACTCAGTCCAGCTAATCTTGCTGTGTGCCAGGAGGTTGGAGGGGTGATGAACATTAATGTGTTTAAGGCCCATTTCTAGTTATCCTGGCTTGGTCATTCGGGGTGGGTTATTGTTAGCTCGAGGCTGTGAAAGAGGGTACTGAAGGAGAAGCCTTCCTCCATAAAGAGATGGAAGGGGGGTTTTTCCTTTCTTCGGAGCGCTGAGAGCTTCGATGTCCCCCTCAATTAGAGTCTGGAGCGTGTTAGCAAATGCAAAAAACCGCACCTCTTGCCCCATGAGCAGGAGATGTTGAAGGTAATGCTAGCCGCGCTACTGGATATCGAGGTGCTTAGAGATAACGAAGAACTCCATAGGTGCGACCTGTGTCCTCCCAGCCTTCCCCCGAGCCTTGAGCATGGTAGCCCTTGGTTTATTAGTGCACAAAAATTTTAACTTTCCCTCTGAGTTATTAATACTTCACTTTTTGTGCAGATATGGAGATGGCTGTGAGGGCTAGGTGCATGGCTCGTGAAAGGAAGAGGGCTACGAAAGCTAGTGGTTCTGGGCAGGGACAACAGAAGAAAAAAGCTAAAGCCCCATCCGCGGTACCAATGCCAGTGGATAGTCCTCCGAGACCCCCGGCTTCGAAAGAATAGGTGGACCCAGTCGTGTCCACTCCTCCTTCGGGGCCGTCTTTGTCCAGGGAAGGGTCTGGGATGGTTGCCCTTTTCACTCCACAGTAGGCCTTAAGGGTGGATGACTCTGTGTTTGCCCACCCGAAGGTCGCTCGTGAGCACCTTGTGCTAGTGATCCCTCCTCGCAACATGGTGGATGTTTCGTCGAAGCCTAT
Organism: Bretschneidera sinensis; assembly: GCA_023935145.1. Lineage (NCBI taxonomy): Eukaryota > Viridiplantae > Streptophyta > Magnoliopsida > Brassicales > Akaniaceae > Bretschneidera > Bretschneidera sinensis. The sequence goes on along the minus strand of CM043698.1, from coordinate 146,735,523 downwards.
CGAGGCGCTCTGCTCAGCCGTGGAGGTCAGTCTATCCCAGGTAATGCCCGTTTTGTCCTTTAGTTGGCTTACATATTTCAACTATTTTTTGGCGAGGTTGTTTTTTAGTCCGGAGTCCTTACTGGAGTGCTTTCTCGACGCACTATAGATATAGCAGATCATTTGGCTAAGACTAAGTGCAAGTTGGAAGAATCCCAGGGCTTAGTTCATGACCTATCTCGCGCTCTCGAGTCGGCAGAGAAGACTAGGACAGAGGCCATCTTTAAGAGGGACCACTGGCGTCAAGCTGAAGATGTCCTTAGGGAAGAGTTGGACCTGATCCAATCCGAGCTGAGGGAGTCCCAGAAGAAGGCAGCAGAGGGGGACCGGATTTAATCCTTGCTGGATGAGGTCTGTCACTGGGCCACGGAGATTGAGGAATCCTTGAGGAGGGCAGCCCAGTGCCTTGAAGGTTTTAATGAAGCCAAGAGAAGGGTGATGTCCCTTTTTTCGGAGGTGGACTTCTCTGGTCTTGACTTGGTGGCTGATTCAGAAGAGTCTGGTGCCGCTTTTTCGAGAGAGGGCACAGAGGATACTGCTATAGCCAGCATTCAGGAGGGACCAATGAGCGAGACCCAGCCAGCCCCAAAGGGTGAGGCTGGAGGGGTAGGAGATAGCGAGTTCAGAGCGGAGAAGGGGAGTGATGGCGAGTCCCACATGGTTCCTGCCTCTCTAGAATAGACTTTTGTTTTTGTATCCGGGGTCAATAGCGCCTAACTTTTGTACTTTCTTTTTAATTCAATAAAATTTCGAAATTCGAACTTTATTAAATTTTTGTTTTTACATTTCAATGGTAAATTTTTCGGAGATTCTTTGCGTTCCAAGTGCGGGGGATGGGTTTGCCATCCATATTCTTTAGCTTATAGGCGCCAACCCAACAAACCTTTCGGATCCGATAAGAGCCCTCCCAATTCGAAATGAGCTTTTCCATGTGGCGAGGATGGGATACTTCACTCTTCCGAAGGACAAGGTCATGCAGCTTGAATTACTTGGGCTAAAACCGGGAGTTATAGTACCGAATAGCCCTCTGCTGGTAGGCAGCTTGGCGGATTTGGGCTTTATCATAGGCTTTGTCGACCAAATCTGATCCGTACGTCATGAAGAATGGAGTTTCCCCCGTTGGTGTTCGCACTGTTATTCGCTAGGCCCAAAGAACATTGGAGAGCTGGTCAACCCACTACTTATCTGCCTCATCAAGTCTCCTTCTGATTTCTTAGAGAAGTGTCCTATTAGTTGCTTTGGCCTAGCCATTGGCTTGTGGATACCCAACAGATGAGAACCAATACTCGATATGGAGGTCTTCACAAAATATTTTGAACTGGGAGCTATCGAATTGCTTCCCGTTATCGGTGACCAATACCAAAGGAATCCCAAATCGTTATACTATTGACTTCCAGAAGAAATTCCTGGTCTGGTGGTTGGTGATGTTGGCTAGTGGCTTTGCCTCGACCCACTTAGTGAAGTAATCAATGGCCACGATGAGGTGTTTCTTCTGTCCAGCAACTGTGGGGAAAGGACCAATGATGTCCATCCCCCACATAGCGAAGGGGAGGGGACTAGTGATGAAGACAAGGGAGTTAGCAGGTTGATGCGATACTGGAGACCACCGTTGACAGTTTTCATATTTCTTGACCAAGTCAGCTGCATCATCTTTCATTTTTGGCCAGTAATACCATTGGCGGAGAACTTTGAAGGCTAAGGCCCGGGCTCCCAAGTGATTCCCACATATTCCTTCATGGACTTCTTGGAGAGCATAGTCGGCCTCCTTTGGCCCGAGGCATCGTAGGTAAGGCAGTTTCAGAGCCCTTTTATACAATTGTCCTTCCATGAGGGTGTACCAGGAGACACAGGAGATTAACTTCCTGGCTTGATCTTTCTATTTAGGTATTGTGTCGTCTCTCAAATACCGGAGGATTGGATCCATCCATGCTGCTTCCTCTTCTACTGGTAGGATTAGAGCTTCGTCTATACTTAGGACAGAAAGGGTTTCCTGGTAGACAGCTTGGTTTGACATCAGGTGCCAGGAGAAGGCCAGGTTAGCCAAACCATCTGCCTTGGAGTTTTCTACTCGGGGGATCTGAGTTATCCGGAATGTCTTGAACATGGCGGCTAGCTCCTTCACTTTTTGGCGATATTGGGCGAGCTTCTCCCCCTGGCCTCAAACTCCCTTTTATCTGACTCACTACTAATTGAGAGTCGCTGAATGCATCCAGAACCTAGACGGCCAACGTTTTGGCCAATCTTAGACCAGCTAGGAGGGCTTCGAACTCTACTTCATTATTGGAGGTATTAAACTCAAACCTTAATGCATGCTCAATCGTAAAGCCTTTTGGACTACAAACGATGAGTCTTGCCCCACTCCCTAGTGAATTTGAGGATCCGTCTATATGGACGGTCCACCCAAGAGGGGGTCCATTGGTCACGGATGCTGTAGACTTATCTAGGTCTATGGATAGGGTTGTCTCTACAATGAAGTCAGTCAGAGCTTAGCCCTTAATCGCTTGTCAGGGCCGATAGCAGATGTCGAACTCTCCCAGCTCTACCACCCATTTTATCATTCTTTCAGAAACACTAGGATTATGCAGGACTTGCCTTAAGGGCTGATCCGTTAGGAGGATGATGGTGTGTGCCTGAAAATAAAGTCGAAGCTTCCTTGCAGCCACTATTAGCGCGTAGGCCATCTTCTCAATAAGAGGGTACCTTGTCTCAGCTTCATAGAGAATTCTGCTGACATTGTAAATGGGCTTCTGGATGCCCACTTCTTCCCGCACGAGGACAAAGGCCACAATATTCTTCCCAGCCGACAAATATAAGAATAGCTCCTTGCCTGGGAGTGGCTTGGTTAAGAGCGGCGGTGAACTCAGATACTTCTTCAAATCCTCAAAAGCTTTCTAGCAATCCTCTAACCAGGAAAAGTCTTTTGCCTTCTTGATGGCCTTAAAAAAAGGCAAACATCTCTCCGCAGATTTGGATATGAATTGGTTCAGGGCTGCGACTCTGCCAGTGAGCCGTTGGACTTCTTTCACGGACTTGGGGGGGTCATATCGAGGATAGCCTTTATCTTTTCCATGTTGACTTCTATCCCTCTTTGGGTGACCATAAACCCTAGGAATTTTCCCCCGGTTACCACGAATGCACACTTGGATGGATTCAACTTTATGTTATGTTTACGCAGTACTCCGAATGCCTCTTCTAAGTCAGAGCAGTGGTTCTGTGCTTCTATGCTCTTAACCAGCATGTCATCCATATAAACCTCCATATTTTGTCCTATCTACTCTTTGAAGATCTTATTTACCAGCCTCTGATAGGTCACCCCGGTGTTCTTAAGCCCGAAAAGCATGACTTTATAGCAGTATAGCCCTTAATCAGTGATGAAGGCGGTCTTGTCTTGGTTCGACTTGTGTATGAAGATCTGATTGTAGTCGGAGTATGCGTCCATGAAAGAAAAGAGTTCATGCCCGGAGGTGGCGTCTACCATCTGGTCAATCTGAGGGAAGGAGAAGCTGTCATTTAGGCAGACCTTATTTAAATTGGTGAAGTCAATACAAATACACCACTTGCCACTAGCTTTCCGGACCATTACCACATTAGGGACCCACTTAAGGTACCTTGCCTCCCTAATAAAATCGGCTTCCAACAGTTTATCTACTTCAGTGTTGATAGCCACCTGGTGTTCGGGGGCAAAGGTCATATTCTTTTCAACGACCGGCTTGTACTTGGGATCCATATTCAGGCGATGCTCGATGGTTCCAGGGCTGATCCTCAATATGTTCGATACTGACTAGGCGAACAAGTCTTTGTTTTTCCAAAGCAGGGAGAAGAACTCGTTCCTGCACTCTTCAGAGAGGTTTGTGTCTATTTGGATAGTTCGGGCGGGGTCTTTTCCGAGGGGTACTATAGTCAACTCTTCTACAGGTCATCCCCTAAGTGTCCTCATCTCGTCCCTGAGATATTTCACTTCAAAGGGTAGGGCTTTTATCTTTTTCCTTTCTTTGACAGCATTCAGGTAGTAGGCCCGGGAGACTTTCTGATCCTTTCTGATCACTTCTACACCTTTACTGGTGGAAAATTTGACTTTCAAATAATAGGTGGAGACAACAGCCTTCAGCTTGTTGAGGGTGGGTCGGCCGATGATCATATTGTATGAGGAGGGCTACTTGACTACCAAGAAGGTGGTCTATACTGTGGAGGTCCTTGGGGCTATTCTTATAGTTACTGGGAGGACTATGTTTTCTTCAGCGAACACTGGAGATCCTTCAAAACTATAAAAAAGGGTCATGGCAGGCTCTAGGCGCCCACCCTTCAGCTCCATGCATTGGAAAGCATCATAAAATAATATGTCCGCGGAGCTTCCATTGTCAATCAAGACCCGCCGTATATCATGGTTGGCCACTAGGAGAGAGACCACCATCGCATCATCGTGAGGAGTCTGCACGTCTTTTAGGTCATCTTCTGTAAAGGAGATCACTGGCTCTATTCTCCTTCTCTTATAGGGACCACTAACGGAGGCTACGGCCTTGCGTATGCTTTACTACTCTGTCCCAAACTGCCTCCTGCTGCCAGGCCTCCGCAAATTATTTTGATGATTCGGGTGGTTATTGCCACCTCCTACTTTTTCTGACTAGGCCCTTCTTATTCAGTCTTGGGATTCCTTTAAGGATCCCGCCGCTCCTGCTGCTGGTGGTATCGATGCCCACTATTTCTTCTTGACGGTGCAGGCTCATCCTTTCTCTGAGGCTCAGTGAACTCCTTTAGGTATCCCCGATTGATGAGAGCTTCAATCTGCTCATTCAGGTTGTGGCATTCCTCAGTATTATGGCTGTAGTTCTTGTGGAACCGGCACCATCGTCTTTGGTCTCCCCCGAGATACGGTTTTCTAGGTGGCCATTGGAGAACAGACTTATCTTGGAGCTGCATGAAGACATTGGTCCTAGTTGCATTGAGGGGAGTAAAGCTGTTAACTCGGGGGTGGGGTCGGTACCTGTTCTCTTGGTGGGGCCTCTTGACCACTACTCTCTGAGGGTCGGGGTTCTTCCTCTTCTTCTTAGTTTCTCCTTCTCTCTCTTTTCTGAAGGCTTGGTCATCCTCTGCCAGCATATACTTCTCAGCTCGGGCCAGGATCTCATTCATGTCTCGGGGCGGGCGTCGGGTCAGTTTGGAGCTGAAGATGCCAGACCTCAATCCGTTTTTGAACGCCATTACTTGGACATTTGGGTCGAGGTCAGGAATCTCCCATGCCGCAGTATTGAACCGGTATATATAGGCTCAAAGCCTCTCCCCTCGATGCTGAATAATATTGAAGAAGCTCTCTAAAGTCTTCTTGGGCCACTTACTACTGAGGAAATGCGAGATGAAGGCGTAACTGAGTTCTTTGAAATTGCTGATTTTTCCTGGTTTCAGACGTGAGTACCAGGTACCCACCACCTTTTCAAGAGTTAGAGGGAAGGCACAACATATGACTGGGTTGGAGTGCCGGTGCAACATCATAGTTGTTTTGTACTGCTGTAGGTAGTCTATAGGATCCGCAGAGCCATCATACATTCTGACTTGAGGCATCTTGAAGTTGGGCGGGAACGGGGTCTCGAGGACATCTTCCGTGAATAGAGGGTCTTGGATGCAGAGCTCATCCATGATACTGAGATTCTTGTGTCTTAGAACCAAGTCTATCTTTTCTTACATTTCTTCAAATCGTATGTCTAGGTTGAGGTTTCTTTTTTAGGAGGAGCTCTCCTTGGATCGGTTACAACGTAGCGAGGGCTCAGTATGGGGCTGGTTATAGGTTGGGTCATCTCTGTCGGATGACTCCGCTTGCTCTGAAGCCTGGTGAGGAGAGAAGGAAAGTTACTGACCTCCTCCCCAAACCTGGGCCGATAGGTTGGCTATCATTCTAGAGAGCTCCTGGAACTGAGCTTGAGTCACTGGGGCTTGGTGGTTCGCAACTGCTTACTCATAATTAGGAGAGTCGGTTCCGGAGAGGTGAGGGCGTTGCTCTCTGGCAAGGGTAGCATGCTCGGGGATTGTTGGGGAACCTAGGTCCAGATTGGTGACTGCGAGCGCTGCCTTGGATAGGAGTCGAGCATGCTGTTGGGGCTTCCTTGTCGGTCATTCTGGTACTATTTCTTGGTGGCATCGTGACAGATGAGTTCTTTTTTACTTTTTCGCTTTCACTGTAGCGAGTGATTGTGGTTTCCCACAGATGACACCAATCTGTTGATGCCGAAAACTATCGGTGCTAACGTGGCCTAGATGCTGACGTGGTTTGGGCTCTGCACAGACAACAAGGATGAGCTAAAGGCCCACGGAAAGAGGGGAGGGGGAGATCTCCGAAAGCGCTCCGAAGCTTAAGTTAGCACGAGGGCTTTAAATGAATCAAGTGTGAGTAAAAAAGTCCCAATGCCCATGATCTCCATACTTTGGCTTATTTATAGCCTTCTGCCTGTGGGAAGGCATTGATTACATGCTCAGGAGATGGTTTGTTGTAGGGTGGCTGTAGGGTAGTGTGCCGTAGGGTGGCTGCAAGGCGGTGTGTGGTAGGGTGGCGGTAGGGCTGTGTATGCAGGCGGCTATAGGGTGGCGCGCTGTAGGTTGGCGTAGAGTGGCTGTAGGGGGCGTGCCGTAGGGGAGGCCCAGGTGTAGGTTTGTCAGGCCATTCTTCATGGGTCCGGAGAGTTTACTGGGCTGATCATTAGGCAGGAGTGTCAATTGGGTCGGAGAGTTTGATGGGCCTGGAGCTTATTTAGGCTAGAGTATTCTGTTGGGCCTGGAGCTCACTTGGGCCAGAGTATTTTGTTGGGCCTGGAGCTCACTTGGGCTAGAGTATTTTGGGCCATATCATATTGACTTTTTTAGTACATTCTTAAATCAAGGACTAAGATTAGTGTTCCTAGGACACTAAAATTCTGCACACCTAAAATTACAAGATAAATAATCTCCTTAGTTACAAGGCTACATGGTTGTACACACAAAATATTATATAATTCTAGACCACTGTAAAAATTTCATGCAGTAAGACAAGTTGGGCCACTTTGAGATACATTGACCTCTTTTCTTCTAAGAATTTTACTATACTAATTTTTTTAATAATAAACTGTTTTTTTATATATAATCGATGAGATTTCATTCAAATAGAAAAATTAAACAAATCTAGAGGTAAAAAACCCAAGTACGAATGAGAGAATGAAATGAAATGGGGCCAAGGGCTTTCCAAAAGAAACATGCCTAACGCAAAGAACAAAAGCCAGCCTTGACGTGAAACACTTTTGATAGGAATTTTTCCAAATCATGTGGAGGAGTATTAATTTGATATTCAATCAAACTACCGCACATCATCAATTTATTTTAAAAAATAAATAAATATAAAAATAATAAAAATGAACACACAAGATTTACGTGATTCAATACAGTTCTGTCTACATTCATGTAGAGAATAAATTTGTTCTTTACCATGAGAGAAATCAACACAGTTCTGTCTACATTTATGTAGAGAATAAATTTGTTCTTTACCATGAGAGAAATACAAAAAAAATATCGATTGTGCTTTTATACTCAAAACCCAATTCCAAAAACTCTTGTACACCCTCTCTCAACCTAAAGAGTACTCTATCACTTGTGTTTAACCCCCATCTCTTAATACGGCTCATTGAGAGTATGACCGTCACCTGTTGCCACCAGAGCAATAAATACTCGAAGTAATGGCTCGCCCCTTTTCTTTAAAGGGGCTTACGAACGAGTGAAGTGTTTACGCCTTCCTTTCGAAATTGACCTTATCTTTTCTTTTCTGCTACGCCTATCCATCCATCAAATTAACATCTAGCTAGGTGAGTGATATAACAGCTCTTATTTACTAATAGATTTATCATCGCTAGTATAACAAAAAAAAGCACATCAGAATTCAGAATATTCAAATATACTAATCAATGATCAAGATCATATACAACCCGGTATTACCAGAAAGGATAGTCGGGATGTCTCTTCATGCTCGGTCGGTTTGATCAGTATGGATCTGAAGGCGAAGATTTCTAGTAGACCCCTTTCTCTTACTTTACCTTTAAGTTACAAAAGGGGTGAGCCACTCCAAACCGAAAATGATAGCGATTCCAAGACTTGCCCGTGCTCATCCAAACTGGCCTAAAAAAGCGATTGGAAAGTGAAGCCCTCCATTCTCTTGTAGTATAAATAAACTTAACCAACTGCAACTAATTCACACGGGTCTAGTATGACCTTACCAACAAAAACTTGATGGATAAAGATAACTGAAAGACAAACGAAAGGCTGAAAGAATATGACGTTCTACAACACCCATACCGGTTGCATTGTTAGTAGATCCCCCTCCTTCGCATCACTGCTTGGGTTCAAAGATCTTTATCTTTTAGTACGACTTTTAACTACACACAATGAATGGCCTGTATGAGTGACATCACAGACATCTTGAGTTTCAACTTTAAAAGATCAAAGACGTTTACCTTTTCGAAGAGTAATGAAAAGATAAAAGTCTAAAATAGAGGTACTCGTCGATACGATATCTTAGGTTGATTTAAGCTGACTTGTCATTATAGGCATAAAGCTTAATCTTAATTTTGAAGACAATACCAACAGAGGAAGCAAGTAATTCAAATATGAATAAGCTGGTTAAGTAGAACTTTCAGAGTGTGAAGCTATTGTGGATAGAGGAAGAGACTTGGTATCTTGGTATGGGGCAATTGCACCGTTCTCTCCCTCCACAAATGACTAATTAAGACTTTGCAATTAGAGTTACCCGACCTTCTCAGCACCACAGAATGGTCCCAAAAAAGATGAGAACACACTTTACTTTAATGAATATAATAATAATATAAGGAAAGCCAAGGGGCAAGCAATAGCAGACCACTTGCAAAATTATCTTTTCATGTGTAATACCCATATTCGTAAAGTAAAAGTAAGAAAGTAATTTAATAAATATGACATGAAATTAAAATAAAAATATATATGAAAGGTTTATTATTTGAATAAAACAAATCTTAAAAAAACTAGACACGTGGAGATGTAGTTACAAAGAAAATGAAAAAAAAAATTGTAGACAGTATAAAGGAAAAGGAAAAAAAAAAAAGAAAAAAAAAGTTTTTTTTTCGAAAAAAAAACACATGGCAACAGGTGACAACACCAGTTGCCAAAATAGAAGCAATGGTGCATGTGAGACACCTTTCATTTTGTGGTAGCATGAGAGTTGGGGGGCTGTTGAGTGTTGATTTTTTTTTTTTTTTTTTTTGCATATAAATAGTTTAGTTTTTATTTTATTTCTTACCAAATCCTGTTTAGTTTTCTTTCAATTATAATTCAAACTACTCTATTTCTCTAAACACTTGGGGACCGAAAGAAATGTTGAAAGAGCAAAATTTTGAAGGGGTTTACAGGAAAAATTTTATAAAGAACAATATGAAGCTCTAAGAAAAACATATAGTAATAACATGAAGTTTATTTTTGAAATCTAGCATACATGAAATTTCTCATAATTCAAAATAGGAATTTTCAAAGGACGTGAATTACGGAAGAATTGAAGAATAAATTTTAATATAAATATTTTGTCAGGTGTTGACGATTAACAACCGGGAGAAATTGGTGAGAGGAGCAGGAAAGGCAAGGAGGTGATCCACGGGTAGTTCTAAGTGCTATGTGGTGAGTTAGATTTACTTTAAGTAATCTATATAAATATGACATATATAGTGCTAATTTTTGAATAAATTATTAACTTATGATTTGGTGGTAGATATAACTTGGTTGATAGGTATGAGAAGAAATATTATTAAAATAATGAGTCGATTTAATAATAAAAGTGATAAGTGAAATCCTTGACGAGTTATGGTTGATAAACTGATGTGGTATATGAGGAGAAGAAATTAGTGAAATTGATCAAATAGTAATTTGAGAAAAAGCAAGATATCTAAATTAAATATTTGAATACATGCTTGTTTTATTATTATTGTTCATATGCATATTTTATATCATTGTTCATATATATATGCATGAAATAAAAGAATCGGGAGGAGATCGGTCTAAACGAAAAACCGTGACAGCCGGTATATGCTGGAAATAAATGAAAACCGTGACAGCTGGTATATGCTGGAAATAAGTGAAAACCATGATAGCGGGTATATGCTGGAAATAAAAGAACCGGGAGGGGGTTGGTCTAAGATAAAAAAATATGTCGACATGGGGGAAGACGTTCCCTAATAATAATTCATGCATTGCATCTATTTTAAATATTGATTGTACTACTGAAATGCTGAAGTGTTGTTTGTTATTGTAAATTTATTTATAGATGAATGAGTTTCACAGAGAGACAGTTATGGTGAGAATGAAACATGGAAGTATGATATGATAAGAACTATCTAAATGGTAGATTATATGTTGTGAACCTTATAACGAGGTAATTATGAGATAATTGATGGTCTTAAGGTGAACAAATATATAAGAATAAGAAATTGATAGAGAACGAGACTTATGATATGTGTAGTAATAGTAGAATGCCATTATCAAGTTATATGAGATATAAATGATTAAATATTAAAAGATTATTTATACAAATTGAACATTTCTAGTAAATTTAATTCACTGAGCTTGTGAAGTTCATCTCTCATTGTACATTGATTTCAGGTAGCAGGCAGGACAAATAGTTTGGTGAGTTAAGATTCAGATTAAATCGTTATCTGTAAGCTACGTACGTGTCCACATCCTCAGACTAATGAGAAAATAAAATAAAAATTTAATTTTAAATATTCATGCATATTTCGTTGTATGTAATGTTTAAGTCAAGATTAGAATAATGTATCTCCCCTATTGAGGGTTGAGGACTGATGTAAACATTTATATTGGTGTTATTTTTCTTATTTCATATATGTATCGTGCTGAGATTTTCAAAATGTGACAACACCGTCTCGGGGGAGGCCAACCTGGGATGGGTCGTTACAATTTTGATATTAGAGCATTAGGTTTTATGATTCTGTTGACTGCATAAAACGTAAGAAAGTGGAAGATTAAAACAAATTATATTCTAATGAATAGTCTGAGAATGACACGTGGACGTGTTAGAGCTAGAATTAGAGTTGTTGATTTGAGAGGGCATGGTAGGCCCCAATATTTTGACAAGTCAGAGTTGAGTCTGAATTTGTGGTTCCTAGAAGGGAATGTGTTGACAGTATAATTGATATTAGTAAAGGTGTGAGAGAATCTGAAGTTCAAATAGATGAGCTAAGATAAGCTCTTACACATATTCTTGAGAAAATGAATGTAACAGATGATAGAGTTGATAGCCTATAGCATAGATTTGATGAACAGGCTAGGGTAGTGCCTGATGTTGTTGTAAATCCAGTTATAGTAAATGCTAAAATGTGGAAAAGTGAGTTTATGCACGAGATGCAGAGAGATTGTTTTGTTAGATATATTAAGTTGAATGCCTTGTTGTTTAAAGGATCTTTGAATCATTTTAAGCTTGAGTTTTAGGTGAAACATGTAAAGAGATTATTTGATATTTTACCAATGACTGACAGGCAGAGGGTCACCGTTGCTTCATTCAAGTTTGAGAGAGAGGCCCTAGAATAGTGGGAGGATATTCTTCCTAGGGTAAGTGCATATATTGATAAACCTTTAACTTGAAGTAGGCTTAAGGAGGCTTTTTCTTTTATAAATATTGCTCATATACTTTCAGAGCCCACCAAAAGAGTGATTTCAATTATTTGAGATAAAATATGTCGACTATGACTTAGTATGATAGCAGATTTGTGGCTTTGAAAAGGTTTGTATCAAAAATGGTAGACCTAGAGGAGAAGAAGTGTAAGAAGTTCATAGATAAACTATGCTTAAAGATATGATCAAAACTATCTTACATGAGACATATGAATTATGTCAAGTTAGTGAATATATCATTTCAGATTGAAAGAGATGTGATGGAGTTTAAGGGAAAGAGAAAGAGTGGTTAAAGAGGCTTAGATATAAAGGTTATAAAGGTAGTGGCAGTATGAGTGTACAGGGTGAGAGACCACCCTAGATGAGGCATTTCTTGTTACAAGAAACTGTAGTATAGATTCAGAGGCAAGCAAGATCTATTGTTTTTGTAGCTCAGAGTAATATTGGTGGGACCCTTAGATTTGGGAGACAAATTATGGGAACTGGGAGTCATGGCATAGGAAGTAAGCATGTCACCAAGGGGAAGTGGCAATCTGATGTATGATCGAGAGACAGAAGTTTGTTATAAATGTAATCCGATAAGATATTTATCCCAAAATTGTCCTAATTTGATATACATTATTTGTAGAAAATGTGGGCATATCAATGTTGGTTGATCCTAGTGCAACCCATTCTTTTGCATCCAATGTATTTTTAGAGTTTATTGATGCATAAATCAGTCCTTTAATGCATAATAGTATTGCTGAAATTCCCACTAGAGATAAAGTGATAATCATAAATATTTACAAGGTTTGTGTGATTTGTATCAGTGATAGAGAATTTGAAGTTGATTTATTATCTTCGAATATGGTTGATTGTTTTAGAAAGAATGTGGCATTCAAGATATGGACATGAGGAGTTTAAATTTCAGGGAGAACATAAAATACTCTCGAACTATCTTATTTTACTCTGACTACTAGTAGATGGTTGAAGAAAGGATGTGAGGAGTATTTGGCATACATAATGGATTCTAAAAAGGAAAATGGGAAGTTAGAAGGAATTCTAGTAGTGATAAATTTTTCTGATGTGTTTCGTGAAGAGTTGTCCAGATTGTCTCCCAAATAGGAGATTTAGTTTCCTATATATGTGATTTTGAGTTCAACATACATATCTATAACACTCTATAGAATGATGCTAGCTGAATTGAGAGAGTTGAACGTACCATTTTAATAATTTTTAGATAAATAATTTATCAGGCCTAATGTATTTGGGGAGCCTCTGTGTTGTTTGTGAAAAAGAAAGATGAAACGATGAGATTGCGTATAGACTACAGGAAATTGAATAAGCTAACCATTAAGAACAAATATCCTTTACCTAGGATAGAGGATTTATTTAAGAAGTTGTATGGAGCAAGGGTATTTGCAAAAATAGACCTGAGATTAGGTTATCAATAATTGAGGATAGAGAAGGGAGACGTGCCTAAGATTGCTTTTAAGACACGTTATGGCCATAAGTTTCTTATGATGTCATTTGGATTGATTAATGTTCCAGAAACATTTATGGACTTGATGAATAAAATGTTGAAACCATTTCTTGATAATCTTATGTTTGTGTTGATTGTTAACATCTTGGAGTATTCTAAGACTAAGGAAGAGCATGCAAAACATTTAGAAATTGTGTTGGAGATTTTGAGGAGAGAGATTGTATGCTATAATTTCCTAAATGTGAATTTTGGCTGAAAGAAATGACCTTCTTGGAACATATAATATCTGGAGATGGCATAACAGTTGATCCACAAACGGTAGAGGCAATGTTGAGTTGAGAGAGACCAACAAATGTGACTGAGATTAGAATATTCTTGGGGTTAGCTGGTTATTATAGATGATTCTTTCATAAATTTTCTATTATTGTAGTTGTTGACCCTCACCTGTATTTTAATGATGACAAAACACAACTGTTATTATACTAACAGTGCAATCTAAGTGTAGTAAACAACAAAAGCATTCAACCAAGGATCAAGGTGCAAGAACACAAAATGAATCAACTTTCAAGTGAAGACGGAAGAACTAGTATAGGTCAAAAGATACTAAAACAAAGTGTAAGTCTCACTTGTACATTGTAAAGCTTGTCCGATGGCTCGCACACAAAAGGTTTTTTAAACAGAACTTTTTAAACAAACCGTTTTAAGCTAAACAACTTTTTACAACAGAAAAACTAGGTTGGAAGACAACCCAGTCGACTAGGTACATATACCAGTCGACTAGTATATGGGACAATAAGTCCCCAATCGACTGGTAAGATTAACCCAGTCGACTGGTACCCCAGAAGACTTAAAAATGAGATTTTTTAAGAGGACCCAGTCGACTGGTATCAAGACCCAGTCGACTGGTAGTTCAAAAAATATGACCGTTGGACTTGAAATCTGATCTTTTAAAGCCACAATCATTTCAAATTAAAGTCCTAACGGCCATATTAATTGATGACTATATAAACCCACTCTATTGAGCATTGATAGAGAAGTTGAGACATTGAAAAAAAGAAGAACACACACAATCAAGTCATTTACTCTTTGAAGCAAAAAAAGCTTTGAAATATTCATGTTGAGCCATTCTTTAAGCTTTACTTTGAAAGAGTGACATTATTCAGTTGTATAAGCTTTAATTTGTTGTCTCTCTACCATTTACTTTACAGCATTTATTGTAAAGGGATTACTTCCGAGAAGAAGGGGATTGTACAGTTTGAGCAACACCCGTAAGTTGCTTGTGTACGGTTTGTGCAACACCCGTGAAGTTGTACGACTAAGTTTCTTAGTGGATTACTTCAATGAGGCTCCTTGAAGAGAGTGGATGTAGGGTCGGAACGAATCTGATATTGCCGAACCACTATAAACTGAGTTTGTATTCTCTACTCCTTAAACTCTTTATTTACAGCATATTACTTATTTAATTGCTTGTTTGTTATATGTTTTTATAAACTTGTATTTATTCCGAAAAAGTTTTAAAAACCCAATTCACCCCCCCCTCTTGGGTTGAAGCCTCAGTCTACAATTGGTATCAGAGCCTCGTTCTCAATTTTAAGCTTAATATCCTTGAGTTGATCTGACGGCAGCAAATAGCTATTTTGAAGGACACTCATATACTAGGCCTACTTTGTTCAATGGCTCCAACTATAACTATTAGAAAAAAATAATGAAAATCTTTGTCAAATGACAAGATTATAATCTGTGGAGTCATTGAAGAATAACCTAGAAATCCATCAAAGGAAATAACTATTGGAAAAATCAATCATACAATGCCCAAACTTAAAACTGAGTATAATGATGAGGATTGTAGAATGATGTATCTCAATAGTAGAGCCACAAGTATTTTATATTGTGCTTTAGATATATCTGAATACAATAAAATCTTTGCATGTGTTTCGGCTAAGGAGATATGGGATAAATTGCAGGTTACATATGAAGGAACTTGTGAAGTTAAAAAATCAAAAATCTATATGCTAGTTTTTGAATATTAATCTTTTAGAATGTCTCCTAACGAAACAATTTCTCAAATGCACTCATGGTTCACAACTATTGTAAATGGTTTGAAGCTTCTTGGTAGGAACATCGAGGAATTTGGACTAACAAGAAAAATCTTGAGATCTTTGCCATCCACTTGGAAAGCAAAGAAGACGGTCATCACAGAGGCCAAAGATCTCGACAAACTTGATGTTGAGACACTTCTTGGATCACTATTGACATACAAGATGGAAGAAATGACTCCCATTGTCATTAATGATGAGAAGAAGAAAAAAGTAATTGCTCTCAAAGCTTCTACGAGCAACAAAGAAATAAAGTCGGAGGAAGAAGCGAAGAGCAGCGAAGAAGATGGCGAAATGGCCTTAATCACCAAACAGTTTCATAGATTCTTGAAGAAAAGCAAGAAACCTTACACAAAGGATCCCACCTCAAAAAAGGAACCACTTATGTGTTATGGCTGCAAGAAGCTCGGTCACATTAGGGCTGACTGTATGGTTTCAAACAAACCATACAAGAGCTTCAAGAAGAAAGCCATGATAGCAACCACTTGGAGTGGTGATAAAGAAGAAGAATCCTCGGATAATGAGGTTGGATACGAGGAATTGCCAACCTATGTCTTATGGCAATCGATGATGAAAATGAGGTATCATCTTCTCCTTCCTCTAAGAATAACATTGTCACTAGTAGTGAAGAACTGTTAGAAGCCATAAATGAAATGCATGATGAATTGAAGAAATTCGATTCTAGGAACTCAACTCTTAAGAAAGAGGGATCATCTCTTTCTAAAGAGATGATAAGTCTTAGAGAAGAAAAAGATAAACTATCTTCATTACTTTATGATGCTTCTCAAGATTTCCTCAAAGATGAAAATGAGAATTTAAAGAATAAGATATTAGAATTAAATGGCACTATATCTAGGCTTATGCTTGGAAAAGAAAAGCTTGATGAAGTGCTTTCTTGCCAAAGATTAAGTGGAGGAAAATCCGGGTTAGGATACTCTCCATTGGGCAAGCAAAAATCAAAAGAGACCTTATTCATTAAAGCCTCATGTGTGAATGAAGCCTCTACTTCAAAGACCTCTAGAAAGGTTAAAAGAATTCCCTCTATAAATGCTAGCAAGTCTAAAAATTCTAATGCATATATAAAAGTAAAGAATCCTAGAAATACTCATGCTTATATGTATGCTCATACACATTCAAGGAATAATCATCATGTGCATTCTAGGAACAAAATGTATATGCACAATGCATAAACTGAGAGTTACCATTATCCTAGAAATAATGTGCATACAAGTATGTATCATAGAAATTATCATCATACATTTTCTAGAAATGGCATGCATATTCATATTGCTCACAATAGAAACATGTATCCTAGGAACTTATATCCTAAGCATTATAGACATGCACATCTAAGATATCCTAGAAATTTCAATAAGTACTATCCTAGGATTGTGCATCATCAACATGTCTATAGATCACCATATGTTGTTAAGAAAGTATGGGTCCCAAAAGGAACTGTATTTTCAATGACTAACCCCAAAGGACCCAAGAAATTTTGGGTACCTAAAAATGCGATCGTATATCCTTGTGTGATGTAGATATGTCTCCACACCAAGGAGAAAGGTAACTATTGGTACCTTGATAGTGGATGCTCGAAGCACATGACCGGTGATAAAAGTGTATTCAATGAGCTAACTCTAAGAGATGGTGGATTTTTCACCATTGGAGACAACACAAAAATAAAGATCATCGGGCATGGAAAAGTTGGTAATGATTTCTCAACTATAGATAATGTATTGCTAGTACAAGACCTTAAGCCAAATTTACTAAGTATTAGTCAAATTTGTGACAAACGCAACAAAGTCACATTTGAGACCTCTCATTGTCTAGTTATAGACATCAAGAGTAACAAGATCAAATTTGTTGGCTATAGACATGAAAATATCTATATAGTTGATTTGAAATCCTTGTATTTCGAAAATGAAAAATGTTTTCCTGCCATTAGTGAAAATTCATTTATATAAATTTGTTTTTCATGAGAATGTTAACAATGAAAACCTCAAATCTAGGGATTTAAGCTCTGGAAAGTACTTGCAATCAGTTTAGATGAGGCTTCAAACATC
This sequence comes from Bretschneidera sinensis, assembly GCA_023935145.1. Taxonomy (NCBI): domain Eukaryota; kingdom Viridiplantae; phylum Streptophyta; class Magnoliopsida; order Brassicales; family Akaniaceae; genus Bretschneidera; species Bretschneidera sinensis. Next base: position 146,718,205 of record CM043698.1, on the reverse strand, counting down.
TTCTGAATTTGAAGACATCGTTTATTAAGCATTCCGTAAAGATCTGTTGCAAACTAGTCTCATGATACCTAAGTGTTTTCATTGATTATTATGGCCTACTGTCCACACAATCAACAAGCTTCTTGTAGCTAATTGAAGCTAAAATTCATTTGTTGTATATGCGCCTTGAGCCTAATATGATATATACATGATATGAGACACTGCTTCATTTTTGTCTTATAAGTATCTTGCTACGAGTATTTCCGACCTTTAGCAGTTAGCGCAATTGTGATAAGTGAAACACAAGTTTTTTCAGCTTTAACTTAGAAACTGTCTCTTGCAGTGATCAGAGCAAGGCAAAAATAAGGTCTTCACTCAGATGAGTTTGGGACAAACGTTTGAAACAGAGACAATTAAGGGAGAAATTCCTTAAATAGCGAGTCGACTGGTACCTTAAATAACCTTTAAAATGTGATTTTTAAACTTGACCCAGTCGACTGGTACTAAGACTCAGTCGACTGGTAGTTCGAAAAATATGACAATTGAGACGCGAGAGAATTCAGCACAACTTGCACCAAAACGTAACAAAACAGTACAAAGCGGCTATATTACATCAAGGCTATATAAACCCACTCTATTGAGTATTTTAAAGAAAGATATTACACATTCAATCAAGTTTTTACTCTTTGATACACAAAAAGCTTTGAAATATTTATTGTTGAGCCATTCTTCAAGCTTTACCTTGAAAGAGAGATATTATTCAGTTGTATAAGCTTTCATTATTGTCTCTTTATTATTTACTTTACAATATCTATTGTAAAGGGATTAGCTTCCGAGAGGAAGGGGTTTGCTTCCAAGAGGAAAAGATTGATTGTAAGGTTTGTGCAACACCCGTGAAGTTGCACGACTAAGTTTCTTAGTGGATTATTTCAATGCGGTTCCTTAAAGAGAGTGGGCGTAAGGTTGGAACGAATCTGATATTGCCGAACCCCTATAAACTGAGTTTGCATCTTCTATTCCTTAAACTCTTTTGTTTACAACACATTACTTGTTTACATGCTTGTTGGTTTATCTGTTTTTATAAACTTGTGATTAATTAGCAAAAAGTTTTAAAAACCCAATTCACCCCCTTTCTTGGGTTGAAACCTCAGTCTACAATTGGTATCAGAGTCTCGTTCTTAATTTTAAGCTTAACATCTTTGAGTTGATCCGATGGTAGCAAATAGCTATTCTGAGGGACACTCATACACTAGACCTCCCTTGTTCAATGGCTCCAACTATAACTATTGGAAAAACATGATGAAAATCTTTGTCGAATGACAAAATTATAATCAATGGAGAGTCATTGAAGAGGGACCTAAAATTTCATCAGAGGAAATAACTATTGGAGAAATCAATCATATAATGTCTAAACTCAAAACTGAGTACAATAATGAGGATTATAGAAAGATGTATCTCAATAGTATAGCCACAAGTATTTTACATTGTGCTTTAGATATATCTGAATATAATAAAATCTCTGCATGTGTTTCGGCTAAGGAGATATGGAATAAATTGCAAGTTACATATAAAGGAACTAGTGAGGTTAAAAAATCAAAAATCTATATGCTAGTATCTGAATATGAATCTTTTAGAATGTCTCTTAACGAAACAATTTCTCAAATGCACTCATGTTTCACAACTATTGTTAATGGTTTGAAGGTTCTTGGTAGGAATATTGAGGAGTTTGAACTAACAAGAAAAATCTTAAAATCTTGCCACCCACTTGGAAAGCAAAGAAGACGGCCATCACGGAGGCCAAAGATCTCGACAAACTTGATGTTGAGACACTTCTTGGGTTATTGTTGACATATGAGATGGAAGAAATAAATTTCATTGTCAATGATGATGAGAAGAAGAAAAAGGTGATTGCTCTCAAAGCCTCTACATACAACAGAGAAGAAGAATCGGAAGAAGAGACGGAGAGCAGCGAAGAAGATGGTGAGATGGCTTTACCAAACGGTTTCATAGATTCTTGAAGAAAAGCAAGAAACCATACACAAAGGATCCCATATATAAAAGGGAACCACTTGTGTGCTATGGATGCAAGAAGCTTAGTCACATCAAGGCAGATTGCACAGCTACAAACAAACCATACAAGCACTTCAAGAAGAAAGCTATGATCGCAATCACTTGGAGTGATGATGAAGAAGAAAAATCCTCGAATAAAGAATTCGGATGCGAGAAAATTGCCAACCTATGCCTTATGGCAATTGATGATGAAAATGAGGTATTATCTTCTCCCTCTTTTAAAAATAACATCGTTAGTAGTAGTGAAGAATTGTCAGAAGTCATAAATGAAATGCATGATGAACTAAAGAAATTCAATTCTAGGAACTCAATTCTTAAGAAAGAGGTATCATCTCTTTCTAAAGAAATGATAAGTCTAAGAGAAGAAAAAGATAAACTATCTTCATTGCTTTATGATTCTTCTCAAGACTTTCTTAAAGATGAAAATGAAAATTTAAAGAAGAAGATATTAGAATTGAACAGTACTATATCTAGACTCATGCTTGGAAAAGAAAAACTTGATAAAGTATTTTCTTGCCAAATATTAAGTTGATGAAAATCCAGGTTAGGATACTCTCCAATAGGCAAGCAAAAATCAAAAGAGAGCTTATTCATCAAAGCTTCATGTGTGAATGAAGCCTCTACTTCAAAGGTCAAAATCACACCCACAATGAATGATAGCATGTCTAAAAATGCTAATTCTAATGCATATATAAGAATGAAGAATCCTAGAAATACTTATGCTTATAAGTATGCTCATTCAAGAAATGCTTATACATATCCTAGGAATAATCATCATATGCATCCTAGAAACTATATGAGTAATCAAAACTTGCACACTGCACATTCATATATTAGGAATTACCATCATAGTCATCATAGAAATAGTGTGCATACAAGCATGTATCCTAGAAATCATCATCATACATTTTCTGGAAATGACATGCATATTCATATTCCTCACAATAGAAACATATATCCTAAGAACTCATATCCTAAGCATTATAGACATGCACAACTATATCATCCTAGGATTGTGCATCATCATATCTATAGAACTCCATATGTTGTTAAGAAAGTATGGGTCCCAAAAGGAACTGTATTTTCAAGGACTAACCCCAAAGAACCCAATAAATTTTGGGTACCTAGAAATGCCATTGTATGTCTTTGTGTGCTATAGATATGTCTCCACACCAAGAAAAAAGGTAACTATTGGTACCTTGATAGTGGATGCTCAAAGCACATGACCGGTGATAAAAGTGTATTCAATGAGCTAACTTTAAGAGATGGTGGACATGTCACCATTGGAAACAACACAAAAATAAAGATCACCGGGCATGGAAAAGTTGGTAATGATTTCTTAACCATAGATAATGTATTGCTAGTACAAGGCTTTAAGCCAAATTTACTAAGCATTAGTCAACTTTGTGACAAAGGTAATAAAGTCATATTTGAAACCTCTCATTGTCTAGTTATAGACATCAAGAGCAACAAGATCAAATTAATTGGCCATAGACATAAAAATGTCTATATAGTTGATTTAAAGTCCATGCATTCCAAAAATGAAAAATGTTTTCCCGCATTTAGTGAAAATCCATGGCTATGGCATAGAAGGCTTGGTCATGTGAACATGAACTTGCTGAAAATCATTTCAAGAAAAGATTTAGTCATTAGACTTCCCAAAATCAATTTTGAAAAAGACAAAGTATGTGATGCTTATCAAATCGAAAAATAAACTAGGATTTCTTTTAAATCAAAGAATGTTGATAACTCTGAATAAATCATGTTATTATACTTCTTTTAGGCACGTTTTTGGTGTTGATCTTAAGCATTAGATTTGTGTTTCATGTGTTTTTTAGCAATTTTTAGTTTAGTTTATTTTATTCTACTATTAGTTTGTTTTAGTTAACTTGAATGAACAATGCTGAGTTTTGGGAATTTACTGTGCAAACATCAAAGCTGCAGCAATGGAATAGGGCTGGAAGGGCAAAATGTGTGAAGATGACAGAAACCCAGAGCTGCAGCGCTGGTTCTTCAGCGCTGCAAGTTGGAATCTGGCAGGAATAGCAAAATTTGTGAAGTTAACAGAAACTCAAAGCTACAGCGCTGGTTCAAGGGCGCTGCAGGGCTGAAACATGACAGGGACTCAAAACTACAGCGCTGGTTCATGGGGCGCTGCAGCTCTGGCTAGGGTTCGATATGTGCCTAGCGCTGCAGTGCTGGGAAGTCGACGTTGCAGCGTTGGCCGGCCTAAGAAAGTCGATGCTGCAGCGCTAGCATGCAAATTTAGAATATTATAAATAGAAAACCCTAGCTGAACAAAAGGAGAGCGTGACTGTTAAACAGAAGAACAGAGTTGGAGGAGACGAGACGTAAGAGATGAGTTGGAGACACTCCTAGAGGCTTCTCTAAAGCTTTTAATCATTCCTCTCTGGTTTTGTTTTATTCTTATTTGGTTATGTTGATGTTTCATGATATGAACTTGGTTTGTTTGAACATTATTATGGAGTAGGTATTTTTGTGTTAAGGATAGATGAATCCTAAACCTATGTCTTAAGCTGCTATTTGGACAAGTTGGAATTTAATGTGTTTTTCAAAGAGTGTGTTTTATTATTCTTAATGCTGTTTGTTATTTTGATTCCTTCTTTAAGCATGGTGATGCGTCGAATAGAGAAGCTATGTTTTTATGAATGGTTGAATTAATAAATATGATGTTGGATTGTTGTCTATGCACAGGCCAGGGTAAAACATACCATGAATGGAATAGGAGCAATCGAATAGAGATTTTAGGAAATTCATGTGGTCTGTTTGAATCGTAACCGAATAGGGAGATTTAACTGAAAGGAATTCCACTGAGCTTAATGCTTCTTGATTTGAATTAATCTAGAATAGACCTGGAATATGGATATTTGAAATTAATGATTTTTGAGATTGGGGTTAGACCTGGAATATAGATAACCAATTTATTGGGAATTCTACCATCTTGGAAAATGTATTAAACAAAACTTGTCCATCCGAAACTCTTGGCAATGATGGTTTAGGTGAAGTCGAGTCCTTAGCACGTTAGTTTATAAGAATCTAATTCCAAAGTTTGAAATTCATCCTTTTATTTACTATTGTCATCTATTTTTCCCTTAGTTAATTGTTAGTAAATTCTTCTTATATAATTATTCATTTGCTCAAATAACAGTAAGAGTTGAGCCATAATTTCTGTATTATTTATTCAGTCCTCGTTAGGAACGATATTCACTCATCATTTTATTACTTGAACGATTAGTGCACTTGCTAGTGTCAATTTCATCGCATCAAATGTAGTCTCAACTACTAGACCTTTGGAACTTTTGCATATGGACTTATTTGGTCCAATTAGTACCATTAGTCTAGGTGGCCATCAATATGCTCTTGTTATTGTTGATGACTATTCAAGATATACCTTTGTTATTTTTATTGCTTACAAGGATTAAGCTTTCAAAGGATTTGAAAACTTTTGCAAAAAAGTTCAAAATGAAAAAGGAATTTGTATTTCAAGCATAAGAAGTGATCATGGAAAAGAATTTGAAAACCAAACCTTTTTAAGATTTTGTGATGAAAATGGAATTGATCACAACTTTTTAGCTCTTAGAACTCCTCAACAAAATAGAGTTGTTGAGAGGAAAAACAGAGTTCTAGAAGAATTTTCAAGAACAATGCTTTGTGAAAATAGTTTACCCAAATACTTTTGAGCTGAAGTTGTAACACTTCTTGCTATATCTTAAATAGAATTTTAATTAGGCTTATGCTTGATAAAACTCCATATGAACTATGGAAATGTAGAAAGCCTAATATCTCCTATTTTCGAACATTTGGTTGCAAATGCTTCATCCTAAATAACAATAAGACTAACTTGGGTAAATTTGACTCTAAGACTAATGAAGGGATATTTTTAGGGTATTCAACATCTAGTAAGGCTTATAGAGTTTTCAACAAAAGAACTCTAGTGGTAGAAGAATCTGTACATGTAACTCTTGATGAGTCTAACCCAATAAGTAGTAGAGAAGTTTCCTTTAATGATGATACAAATTTTATTCCAAGAACAGAAACTCCTACTCCCATTGTTGACCCAAAGGAGATTCCACCTCAAGCAAATGAAGAGATGGAAACTCACAAATTTGGACCAACCATTTGCAAGCCACAAGAGGATATTCTTTCCAAAGATTGGAGGTATGTAAATAATCACCCGATTGATCAAGTAATTGGTGATCCTTCACAAGGAGTAAGAACTCGCTCTTCTACTAGAAATATCTGCAATTATGTAGCTTATTTGTCTCAAATAGAACCTAAGACTTTTATAAAAGCTGAAAAGGATAATGCTTGGATTATTGCAGTGCAAGAATAAATAAATCAATTTGAGAGAAACAATGTTTAGAATCTAGTTCCAAGACCTAAGAATCATTCAATAATTGGAACTAAATGGGTATATAGAAATAAGATGGATGAAAATGGTATAATAACTAGAAACGATGCTAGACTAGTTGCTAAGGGATATAATTAAGAAGAAAGAATAGACTTTGATGAGACCTATGCTCCCGTAGCTAGATTAGAAACTATTCTAATGTTATTAGCCTTTGCATGCTTTAATAAGTTCAAGTTATTTCAAATGGATATAAAAAGTGCTTTCTTAAATGGCTTTATAGAAAAAGAGGTTTATGTTGAGCAACCTCTTAGATTTGAAAATCCTAGTCTTCCAAATCATGTCTACAAGCTTTTTAAATCTCTATATGGGTTGAAGCAAGCTCTAAGGGCATGGTATGAAAGACTAAGTAAATTTTTGATTGACAATGATTTTGTAAGAGGTAAAATAGACACAACTCTCTTCACAAAAACTCACAAAAATGACACTTTGATAGTTCAAATATATGTTGATGATATTATATTTGGTACTACTAATGAATCTATGTGTCAAGAGTTTGCAAAGTGCATGCAATGTGAATTTGAAATGAGCATGATGGGAGAGCTTACCTACTTCCTTGGACTTCAAATAAAACAACTAAAATGAGGCATCTTCATCAATCAATCAAAATACACTAAAGAACTTCTAAAGAGGTTCGGGATGGAAAGCTCAAAGCCACTTGGTACACCTATGAGCACTTTTACAAAACTTGATCTTGATGAAAGAGTTAAATCTGTAGATACTAAATATTATAGAAGCATGATAAGTGTTTTACTTTATTTAACTGCAAGTAGACCTGATATTATGTTCAGTGTATGCATGTGTGCTAGATTTCAGTCCAATCCTAAGGAATCACATGTAGTTGCAGTAAAAAGAATCCTTAGATATCTACAAGGAACCCAAACCATAGGATTATGGTACTCTAGAGATTCATCTTTTGAGCTTGTAGGATATTTAGATGCTGATTTTGCTGGATGTAGGTTAGATAGAAAAAGCACAAGTGGAACATGCCAATTCTTAGGTACAATTTTAACTTCTTGGTTTTCCAAGAAACAAAATTCTGTTGCACTATCAATCGCCGAGGCGAAATATGTTACAACTGGAAGTTGTTGTGCCCAAGTGCTATGGATGAAACAACAACTAGAAGACTATGGCATGAACCTCAAAGACATCCCGATATTTTGTGATAATACTAGTGCTATCAACCTAACCAAGAACCCTATTCAGCACTCTATAACCAAACACAAAGAAATAAGACATCATTTCTTTAGAGACCATGCTCAAAAAGGTGATATAAGACTAGAATTCATACATTCAGAAGATCAAATAGCTGACATTCTTACAAAAACCTCTAAGTGAAGCTAGTTTTTATAAGATTAGAATGTTAATGGGATTGTTGGATTATGATAAACTAAATGTCTGATTGTTTCATCATTCATCATTTGCATATTTGACATCTAGTGAAAGAGTATTAATTCTTGTTTAAATATCTCCCTCACTCAAAGATGTCATAAATAAACAAATTTCGTGCTACGATTCAAGACTGAAAATTTTCTTAAGGGTCCAGTCTACTGGTAATTCTGTCCCAGTCGACTGGTAAGTTTATCCAGTCGACTAAGTAAGTCACTGCCAAACCTTCTAGTCGACTGGTAAGTCTTACCCAGTCGACTGGTACATCTAGACCTTGTTTGGAGCGAATTTTTAAAAATTCAGTTATCATTCAGTCGACTGGTAAAAACTACCCAGTCGACTGGTATATTATTGCCCATTTACCCAGTCGACTGGTACTCTAACCCAGTCGACTGGCATGAAAAATGTTTATCTTTTTAAAAGGACCAAGTCGACTGGTATCGTGATTCTATATATAGACTGTTCTTTTTTTTCAGATTTTTATGCCATTTTCGAAAACCTAGCTTTCTCTCTCTAAAATATTTCACCATTTTGATCCAAAAATCATCCAAACAACACCCAAACACATCGATCTAATCATCCCAAACTTTATTTTCAACTTTCTACGGTTGAAATCACATATTTTCACTAAAAATCCTTTTTCTCAAAAACTTCACTATTTCCCAAAATGTCCAATAAAATCTGTGTCAAATAAACAACCGGGGGACCAAATGCACCTACAAGGCCAAAGTCCACCAAACCTACGGATCCAGAATCACAGGGGAAGGGTGTGGCAGGCTCATCAAGCAAAAAGCCCATAACAGAGATTTCTGTTTTCCAGTCCTGCAGCCAAAGCAAGGTATGACTCAATCATCCGCCACAAGAAAATCATGACGAGTAAAGTCATCGACTTCAACTCTATTCGTCATGGCAACTTCGATATCTTGCTAGCCTTTGAGGCGATACACCTGACCCCACTGGTCAGAGTGCATGAAAAATACTACCCGAGACTGATTCACTAGTTCTATGCGAACTTGGTGAAACCTAGTCCACTGGTTCTGAGATTCAGAACCAGTGTCATGGGTGTGGAGTTTGAGGTCAACACTGACCTCCTCATGAGCATTTTGAGGATCCCTGCAGGAAAGATCCAATGGAGTCTAGATGGATGGTAAGACAATTTTGATGTCAATGAGGCCTGTCAAATAGTTAGGGGCGACCCTAACTATGTGTATAGAACCACTATATTTCACACATGTAGTGATATGCCCATGGACTCAAAATTGTTCAACCTCATAATGAGTTGGACCATCCACCTGAGACTAGAGAGTCGGATGTATCTATCTAAGATAGATACAGTATTGATTTAGTGCCTTAAAACAGGGCACCACTTCAATATATACCCCCTGCTGCTCTCTAATTTTGATTAATGGCGAAGTGAGCGACTCCGGGTGTCTTCCTTACGGGATACTCATTATGCTCATACTCCAGCACTTCCAGGTGCCTCTCCCCACCTCCAAGGCTCAGGATATCGGGCCGAAGGACATCATCAATGTCCCATCGCTGAAAAAGATGGGATTCACGGTCCGTGATGGCTTCATCTATTCGAAGGCTGGGAAGCACATACGGATTCGAGAGGATGGAAGCAATGATGACGAGGATGAGAAGGCTGTTACTGCTACTGCTGACATGGACACAGATACTTGAGCACCTCTCATTGGTGACTCGAGTACTGGTCAGGCTAGGTATGGCGATCTACTTCAGGCTATCACAAGCCTCCAGCTGACCATGCAGTTAGGGTTCCAGATGTTGAGCTCCTCCATCGAGCATATCTGGGATGATTTTGAGCTACACAAAGAGAGTGTACTGAAAGTTCTCTAGCTGAGATACAGGATCTCATTCATGATGGCTTGGACTCTCCCACACTTTGAGTCTTTTTTATGTTTTACTTTTGATGTACATAGTCTTTTTTAGCTCTTAGTTTGTAGCACAGACATATTTCAGTATATTCATACTCGGTTTTCGGCTCTATGAAGCCTTAATTTGTACATTAATGATATATATATCACTTATCTATGATTATACATACTTCATGCACCTATATTACTTATATGTGATGTGCTTGCATAGTTTCTAACTGCTTATATTCGGATTTATGATTTAAAACTGTCTCTGCTAGTATAGAAACTTCTGGTTCTTTCCGGGAAGTCTTCTGAACTCCGAATGAAGACAAATTTTTGCATATAAGTTCATCTAAGCATACTATAGATGTTTATTATAGCTAAGTAGCTTATTTTTTAGTTTCTAGTCCCTTTAGTTGCTATTGTCAAAACAGAAGAGAAATATGAGAAAACCGAGATAAACAAAGTAAACAGAAACCAGTGCATAGATTTAGGGGGAGCACTGCTCCAAAGAATATGGAGTATAATTTTTTGATTGGTTGAGTTGCATACTGATTGGTTGTGTTGAATATATAAACTGTGTACTTATTTACAGGGTGGTTTTATTCGAAAAACGGAGGAAACTCTGTCCGATTTTTCTGAAAAAACCAACACTTAGTTTTTTTTAAACTGTTTTCACTTATTAGTTTTGTCATCATCAAAAAAGGGGAGATTTTTTACCCTCACCTGTATTTTAATGATGATAAAACACAACTATTATTATACTAACAGTGCAATCTAAGTGTAGTAAACAACAATAGCATTCAACCAAGGATTAAAGTGCAAGAATACAAAACGAATCAACTTTCAAGTGAAGACAGAAGAACTAGTATAGGTCAAAAGATACTAAAACAAAGTGTAAGTCTCACTTGTACATTGTAAAGCTTATCCGATGGCTCGCACACAAAAGGTTTTTTAAACACAACTTTTTAAACAAATGGTTTTAAGCTAAACAACTTTTTACAACAGAAAAACTAGGTTGGAAGACAACCCAGTCGACTGGGTATATATACCAGTCGACTGGTATATGGGAAAATAAGTCCCTAGTCGACTGGATGATTCATACCAGTCGACTGGTAAAATGGACAGAGAGTCCCCAGTCGACTGGTAAGATTAACCCAATCGACTGGTAGTTCAAAAAATATGACCGTTGGACTTGAAATCTGATCTTTTAAAGCCACAATCATTTCAAATTAAAGTCCTAACGGCCATATTAATTGATGGCTATATAAACCCACTCTATTGAGCATTGATAGAGAAGTTGAGACATTGAAAAAGAGAAGAACACACACAATCAAGTCATTTACTCTTTGAAACACAAAAGCTTTGAAATATTCATGCTGAGCCATTCTTCAATCTTTACTTTGAAAGAGAGACATTATTCAGTTGTATAAGCTTTCCTTTGTTGTCTCTCTACCATTTACTTTACAACATTTATTGTAAAGGGATTATTTCCGAGAGGAAAGGGATTACTTCCGAGATGAAGGGGATTACTTCCAAGAGGAAGGGGATTGTACGGTTTGAGCAACACCTATAAGTTGCTTGTGTATGGTTTGTGCAACACCCGTGAAGTTGTACGACTAAATTTCTTAGTGGATTACTTCAAGGAAGTTCCTTGAAGAGAGTGGACATAGGGTCGGAATGAATCTGATATTGCTGAACCATTATAAACTGAGTTTGCATTCTCTACTCCTTAAACTCTTTATTTACAGCATATTACTTGTTTAATTGCTTGTTTGTTATATGTTTTTATAAACTTGTTTTTATCCCACAAAAGTTTTAAAAACCCAATTCACCCCCCTTCTTGGGTTGAAACCTCAATCTACAATAGTACTATTGACTAGACTAACCAGGAAAGATGTGAGATTTGTATGGTCTGGGAAGTGCGAGAAAAATTTTCAGTTGCTAAAGAAGAAATTGACTACAGCTCCAGTATTTGTGTTTCCTTCTGGTGATAAAGGATTTATGGTGTATAGTGATGCATTGCATCAATCGTTGGGATATGTGTAACATGGTAAAGCTATGACCTATACTTCTAGGTAATTAAAGATTCATGATAGAAATTACCCCACTCATAGCTTAGAGTTGGCTACCATAGTGTTTACTTTAAAGATTGGAGACATCATCTATATGGAGCCACTTGTGATATATTCATGGGCTATAAGAGTTTAACATACTTAACTACCCAGAGAGAGTTGAGTTTGAGGCAAAGATGGTGGATTAAGTTGATTAGTGACTATGTTTGTACAATTCACTATCATCTAGAAAGTGCGAAGGTGATAACTTATGCATTGAGTAGAAAGTCTACAAAAAGGTTAACTATTATTGGGAGTCCTGATGTGAAATTGATGATAGATTTAAGAAAGATAGGAATGAAGTTGAATATCAGTGATAGAGGATCATGGTTAACAAATATTTTTATACAGTCATCCATAGTAAAATACTTTAGAGATACATGGCAAAAATAAAGAGATAGAAAAGATTAAGCATTGAGTGCTTACTAGAAAACAAAACGAGTTCAAAATTTAAAATGAGGGTATTTTAGGTATTGGAACATGGATTTGTTTTCCCAATAATGCGAAGTTGAGAAAGGAGATAATGAGAGAGGCACATGATGATGTAGATTCGATGCAACCAAGTAACAATAAGATGTATAGAGGATTGAGACAGAATTTCTGGTGGTCAGGATTGAAGAGGTATGTAGCTAAGATTGTGAGGTTGTATGGAATACTATTAAGCATAGTGTCAAATAGAGATGCTAGAGTTACATCTTGGTTTTGGAGAGGCTTTCAGAAAGCCACGGGTACGCAGTTACAATTTAATATTGCTTTTCATCCTCAACAGATGGGTTGAAGGTGAAGAACTCCAGTGTGTTGGGAAGAAGTTGGAGAGAGAAATATATTTAGTCTATCAATTATTGAGTTAACAACTGAGAGGATCAAATTGGTTAGAGAGAACCGTAAAGTAGCACTAAGTAGGCCGGATAGCTATGCTGATAATAGAAGAAAACCTCTCGAGCTTCAATTAGGTGATTGGGTGTATTTGAAAATATCTCCATAAAAAGATGTGTTGAGGATCAAAAAGAGAGGAAAGTTGAGCCTGAGGTAAATGGGACCCCATGAGATTATTGAGAAAGTTGGGCTAGTTGTGAATAGCCTGGGTTTGCCTTCATAATTGAAGCAGTGACATAACGTATTCCATGTTTCACTTTGGCGAGAGCGCTTACTTGATAAATCTCATAATATTTCGAGCCAAGCTATAGAAATTCAGAAAGATTTGACTTTTATACAAGTACCAGTGAGGATTTTAGACAAAAAAAAGAACAAATCTTATATAATAAAATAATTGCATTACTTCAAGTTCTGTGGCAGAATAAGAATGTTGAAGAGATTACGTGAAAGCGTGAGACAATTATGAAGAAATATTATTCATAATTGTTTCTTGAGTTAGGTAGGGAAATTTCGGGAACAAATTTTTTATAAAGTAGGTAGAATTGTAATACCCGTATTCGTAAAGTAAGAGTAAAGAAGTAATTTAATAAATATGACATGAAATTAAAATAAAATATATGTGAAAGGTTTATTATTTGAATAAAACAATTCTAAAAAATGGACGCGTGAAGACGTAGTTACAAAGAAAATGGAAAACAAAAAAAAAATTTGTGGACAATATAAAGGAAAAGGAAAAAGAAAAAAAAAGTTTTTTTGAAAAAAAACACATAGCAACAGGTGGCAACACCTGTTGCCAAAATAGAAGCAATGGTGCATGTGAGACACCTTTCATTTTGTGGCAGCATAAGACTTAGGGTGGCTGCTGAGTGTTGAATTTTTTTTTTTTGGTGCATATAAATAGTTTAGTTTTTCTTTTATTTTATTTCTTACCAAATCCTATTTGGTTTTCTTTCAATTATAATTCAAACTACTCTATTTCTCTAAGAACTTGGAGATCGAAAGAAAGGTTGAAAGAGCAAAATTTTGAAGAGATTTACGAGAAAATTTTATAGAGAACCACGGAAAGCTCTAAGAAAAACATAAGGTAATAACGTGAAATTTATTTTTGAAATCTAGCATACATGAAATTTCTCGGAATTCAAAGTGAGAATTTTCAAAGGATGTGAATTATGGAAGAATTGAAGAATAAATTTTAATATAAATATTATATCAGGTGTTGACAATTAGCAATCGGAGAAAATTGGTGAGAGAAGCAGGAAAGGCAAGGAGGTGATCCACGGGAAGCTTTAAGTGCTACGTGGTGAGTTAGATTTACTTTAAGTAATCTAGATAAATATGACATATACATTGCTAATTTTTGAATAAATTATTAACTTATAATTTGGTGGTAGATATAAATTGGTTGATAGGTATGAGAAGTAATATTATTAAAATAATGAGTCGATTTAATAATAAAAGTGATAAATGAAATCTTTGACGAGTTATGGTTGATAAATTAATGTGGTACATGAGGAGAAGAAATTAGTGAAATTGATCAAATAGTAATTTGAGAAAAAGCAGAATATCTAAATTAAATATTTAAATATATGTTTGTTTTATTATTGTTGTTCATATGCATATTTCATATCATTGTGCATATGCATATGCATGAAATAAAAGAACCGGGAGGGGGCTGGTCTAAACGAAAAACCGTGATAGCTGGTATATGCTGGAAATAAATAAAAACCGTGACAACGGGTATATGCTAGAAATAAGTGAAAACCGTGATAGTTGGTATATACTGGAAATAAAAGAACCGCAAAAAGGTCGGTCTAAGATAAAAAAAACATGTCGACATGTGGGAAGACGTTCCCTCATAATAATTCATGCATTGCGTTTGTTTTAAATATTGATTGTATTACTGAAATGCTGAAGTGTTGTTTGTTATTATAAATTTATTTATAGATGAATAAGTCTCATAGAGAGATAGTTATGGTGAGAAAGAAACGTGGAAGTATGATATGATAAGAACTATCTAAATGGTAGACTATATGTTGTGAACCTTATAACGAGGTAATTATGAGATAATTGATGGTCTTAAGGTGAACAAATATATAAGAATAAGAGATTGATAGAGAACAAGACTTATGATATGTGTAATAATAGTAGAATGTTATTGTCAAGTTATATGAGATATAAATGATTAAATATTAAAAGACTATTTATACAAATTGAATACTTCTAGTAAATTTAATTCACTGAGCTTGTGAAGCTTATCCCTCATTGTACATTGATTTCAGGTAGCAGGCATGACAGATAGTTTGGTGAGTTGAGATTCAGATGAAATCATTATCTGTAAGCCACGTACGTGTCCACATCCTCAGACTAATGAGAAAATAAAATAAAATTTTAATTTTAAATATTCATGCATATTTCATTGTATAAGTCAAGATCAGAATGATGTATCTCCCCTGTTGAGGGTTGAAGATTGATGTAAAAATTTCTGTTGGAGTTATTTTTCTTGTTGCATATATGTATGGACTTGGATTTTCAAAATGTGACAACACCGTTTCGGGGGTAGCCAACCTGAGATGGGTCGTTAGGCTATGAGCTTTATTTTTAGTAAGGGAACGAATTTCCTAAACTGAGCTATTCTATTTGTAGTAGGCGAAGCAGTAGACGAAACTTCTCATGATTGATAAATGTTCTTTGATGGTGTAGTAAATTAGAACAGAAATGGAGTTGGCTTTTTACATGATATCTTAAAGCTCACCAAAACAAGCTTATATTCCCATAGCTATCAAGTTGAAGTTTTTTTTGCACAAACAATATCGCATAATATTCTGCGTGTATCAGAAGCGCCCTCCACTTGAGAATCAAGGAGATTGGTGTATATGGAGATTCATCATTTATCATCGTTCAGAAAACTGGTGATTGGAAAACCAAAAATCAAAAGCCCAATCCCTACCATTAGTATCTGGAATATATCAACCTAAATTTCAGACAGATTACCTTCAATTATCTGTATCGAGGATGAATAATCAGTTTGCTGACGCATTGGCCACACTAGCTTTCATGATCAGTTGAAGGTATTGATATTCGAGTCGATGAATCGGATTGAAATCAGTGTGAAGAAGAGTCATGCGAGGACTAATCAAGCATAGCTAAATAGTAGTCATGTCCATAAGGAAAGGAAGAAAGATCATTAATGCTTTCAATGCCCGTAGGAACTAAGGCCGGAACTAGAGGACTCTGTGAGACCCCATTTCCTCTCTTCCTCTTATAATCCTTAGTTTTTGGAGCAGTAAAGACTTACACTTTAGCCATTTCATCTGAAGGAAAGCTTATAGTTTGGCAAATCAACAAAAATGAAAAAAAAAAATAAAATAAGAAACTGTACATCAAGCCAAGGTCTGTCCAATCACAACTCCAACAACAAGCCCACTTAAATATCCTATCGAAATTATCTTCCAACTAAAATCAAGGGTAGTACTTGAGCCATGATCTTCTTCACTTAAGCAATGAACATGATTTGAAGCCTCATAAATTCCACACATCTTTGATAAAGGCTTTCTGCAAAATCTTAAGTTCCCCTCATATGATCTGTTTTCAAAAGTATTAAATTGTTTTCCTTGTGGGATAAGACCAGAAAGATGATTATAGGAGACATTAAGAAATCCAAGGGATGTGGGATGTGTCAACTACGGAGGAATCTCTACTGTGAGATTGTTGAGCGAAAGGTCTAATGAATCAAGACCTGTTAAGTTCCCCAAAGATGATGGGATGCAACCTGTAAGGTAATTGTTGGAAAGACTGAAAAAGTCAAACTTCTTCAAACTCCCAACAGATTTTGGAATCTCTCCATTGAATTTGTTGCTTGACATATCAATGGCTACAATAAGTTTTGAAATCTTTGAATATTTGGTCTCCACACCTGCCTTTGTCAAATTTATTGAGAAATAAAATGGTAGGCTAAATCCATAGTATGGAAGATCGAAGTTCAAGTCAAACTCCATGTATGTTAAGTGGTGGACCTCTAAGAATTTCATACTATTTCAAATATAAAAGTATCCATCTGGAAAATTTCTCTCAAAACTGTTGTGAGACAACTCAATAATGCACAACATAGGAAACAAAAAATTAGTAGGAGGACTCCCTATTGCACCATTGAATTTGTTGCTTCTCAAACCAACGACCTGCAACTTGGGGAGACTCCCTAACCAAAACAAAAATTTATTATTAATTTGACTGTCACTGAGATCAAGACTTTCTAGCCCTGAACAATTGACTAATTATCTTGGTAGACTACCTTCTAATTGATTATAACTAAGATCAATCATTCTCAATGCACTTGCTTTTGAAAACGTGTTAAGAGTGTTACCGTGAAATGCGTTTTTTTTTTTTCCAGATTCATTATCTTTAGAGATTGTTGAAGTTTCCTAAACATTGTGAAAGTGTGCCGCTCAAGTTGTTATTAGACAGGTTAAGGATTTTAAGAGAATGGGGCTTGCATATGGATGGTGGAATATCTCCCGATAGTGTGTTGTTTCAGATGCGATAGGAAAGCACTTGAGATGACGGAATAGGGATTGATCCTTGCAGCTTATTATCTTGAAGGTTCAGGATTCGTAGATTATTCAGCTGTGATACCATTGAAGATGGAACAATACTTGTTAGAACATTTCCAGAAAGCCCAATATACCCCAGAGAATCTTTAGATATGTTCTATATCCATTCTAGTATTTGGCGATGAATATTATTTTCATCAAGTTCCAAAAACTCGAACTCATCTTGGTATTGAAGGAAATCTGGAAACCTATTCAAATTGCAACCCTTCAATCCCAAAAACTTATACTTTGGAAGAGTGGCATTTCTATTAACTTTTGTGGGCACTGAGAATATGTTACTTGATAGGTCCAATATTATGAGATTTGTGAGGTTAAGGAACATGTTGAATTCCACTGTGCCATTCAAATAATAATTGTAATTTAAGTAAAGAGTTTCAAGACTTACGAGTTGGAAAATTGATTATGGGATTGGACCATTCAGGTAGTTATACTGAAGGCTTACAAGGGTTATTTGGGTAACATTTGAGAGCCCAAAAGGAATTTGACCACTTAAATGATCGTGCTCAAGTGTCAAAACTTGAAGTTGGGTAAGGTTTCTAAGAGAAGACGGAATAACACTGACCAAATTGTTTTCTGAAAGGTCCAAAACAATAAGTTTTGTCAGACTTCCTAGCCAAGCCAAATTGTTCGGGAACGTACCTTGGAGGCCATAGTTTTCAAGAATAAGATATCTCAAATAAGTTAAATTTTCCAACATATCAAGTAATGCAGATGATAAATCCACATAACTAAGTTAAAGTTCCTCAAGGCTAGTAAGGTTTTGAACTAACCTCCTTAGATTGGGATTTTTAAGCTACAACGAATTAGAAGACAAATCAAGGGAAGTCAATTTGGACAATTCCGATATTTCTAAAGGAATTTGACCATAAAATGCAAAAAATAGAGGTTGAGATACCTTAGCCTTGAAAGATACTTAATTGTGGATGGTATTTGAGAATAGTTGAAATGGTTGTCCGCAGGGTTATGCCTTTGAAGGTGAACAAGGCAAAAGAGACTGTTGTTGGAGTTGATAACACCATAGAGGTAGCTATTTCTGAGGTCAAGTCCGATCACATAGCCTGTGTTCTCCTCACACTCCAAACCATGCCATGAGCAGCAATCCTTTTCATGCCTCCACAACATAACCTTTGGATAAGCGAAATGATCACTCCAAGCTTTATTTTTTATGAGAAAGCTACCCTTGAATTGCAATAGGGCGTAGCTCTCATCATAAGTATAGAGCGACTATAGCGAAGATGAGTTGTTGCTTGTCACAAGAAGATGTGCAAGGGTCGACAGAGCGATAAGGCCGTGAGTGAGTATTTAGTTTTCGTTCAAGCAATTGAAGGCAAGAAAGAAAATAAATGAGGAGAATTTATATAGTAGATGGATCTATGCAATTATAGTAAATTACCAACTACTTTTTTTGCATAACTTCTGTTGGAATTTTGGGTTCAGATATGTTATAACATTGTACATGTAGACCCGTTATCTAATAAAGGACCCAATTAAGTGATATAATTTTTATGGGTCTCCAAAGTATCAAGGTTTTTTAGTATGGGCCACCTTATATATAGAAGCCCGATGTGGTATGGGTCTTTGTTAATGGGCCAAAAACCCAATGCACATGTGTGAGGTAACTGTTAGGGTTATGGTCCCTAAGGCATAAGGATATAAATAAACATCAGGGGAAGGGTGTTTAATGTGTGTGTTAAATTTTATTGAAACAGACAGTTCTTCTCCCTCCCCACTAACATTCAGTTTATTGGTTCCTATACTAAAGATGGTTCTTCCTATAGTCTTAGAAGATCAACCCAAGGAGGCTTGCTTGCAATGGATTCCGGTTTGTGTTCATATATATATATATGTGTGTGTGTGTGTGTGTGTGTGTGTGTGTGTGTGAATTCTTGACAAGTTTAATATGAAAAGATCTTGGCTGTATCATTGATGATTTGTGTATTAGTATCAAGATTTATAACAATTGGTATCAGAGCCTTTAATGTTAAATTGTTGAGATTCATATTAAAATTGAGTTTCTTGAATTTTCTCCCATAAAGTATGTTTAGGGCAAAAAAAAATTTTGAAAAAAAAATTGCTATAAATCCATGTTTGTTGATGAGATTGTGTGATTACTCTGTGAATTGCATTTTAAAATACGATTTTTTTTTGTATAAAAATATTCAATTTTGGTAATTTTTGCGATTGATTAAATTGCCGTTTATCGAACCAGCGCTGTGGCACTGGCTTTGGGTTTTGTTTTGTGGCTTAATGCGTAATATCAAAACGATTTACACAGTTTTTACTTTTCCCAATATTCTGTGTATATAACAAGTGAATTGGGTAGAAAAATTAATAGTGATCGCATGTTCTGTGCATATTCTTGTCATTATGTGCATCTCCACATATTCTGTGCAAGTTCTTGATCTTCCACTCATTACCTTTCAATTATAAAATGCATGGAAACTTAATAGTGGAGTGATCTCATAGCTGATGCAAACAAATTCATTTTGCTTAGCTAAAGGCCAAAAGCACAAAAGACAAAATACGGATACAAATTGTAATTTGCAAGAAACAAATCAAAGATGCATTACTGATCTTATTGTAATTCGGTTTCTATAGTAAATCGGCCGCTTGCCAATTGCAAGCATAGCAATTTGGTATTTCCTTAGCCCCAGCAATCTGTCCCTCGGGTAGATTGCTGGTGCCGCGACACCAGTCAAGAAATTTTTTTTTTTTAAGGATTTTGTTCCGAATTTTATGTTTAATGTTTTTTATGAATGAATTGAAGTATTATGTAGCCAAAGCAATCTCTAATATGTAAAATTATTTATTTTAAGACATGTAAACATGCTATTAATATGTGAAAATAATCAGCCCAAAGGAAGATTATTTTTACATTGTTAATAGATTAAAATAGTTGTGAATATGTGACAAATAAAGGTTGTCATGCGAATAATATATCGGTCCAAAGAAAGGCACATTATTTGGCAGGTTGGGTTGTCAATATTCATGAACTATATTTGAGATACCACTTACAAGTTGATATTTCTATCCAAAGACTAAGTATTAATGTTGTGCTAGGTATCTTGTTATGGGCCCACATGCATGTGTATATGTATACAGTTTTGTTTTGATTCATATATACAAGAGTTGTTACTAATTGTAAGCTTTTGTTCTTGTTTATAGCAACATCAGTTTCTGCTAACATCAACAACATTCCCGTGCTTAACGAATTTCAAGAAGTGGCAAGACCATGTTATGATCATGCTCAGGTGCATGAAATTAGACTATATATTGAGGGTCGATCGCCCCGCACCTTTGACCAGCGATAATACCGCTGAGCAAAAGGTTGTGTATGAAAAGTGGAAGCGAACAAACCGTATGAGCCTAATGATTATGAAGCACTCGATTCTGGATACCATCAGGGGTTCTATTCCTGATGAAAATGATGCTAAGAAATTCCTCTCCCAAATAGCAAATCGATTCGCCGCAAACGAAAAGGTCAAGACAAGCACCATCTTGATTAAACTTGTCTCAATGCGGTACAAGGGGAAGGGAAGTATAAGAGAGTACATCATGGAGATATCAAACCTTGTGATAAGACTAAAGGCATTCAAGCTGGAATTGCCAGAAGACATTCTGGTGACCTTAGTCTTGATTTCTCTTCATACACAATTCAGTCCTTTCAAAATCAGTTACAATACTCAAAAGGAGAAATGGACTTTGAATTAGCTGATTGCTAAATGTATCCAAGAGGAATAGAGACTTAATCATGAAAAGGTTGAAAGTGTTCATTTAGCATCAACTTATCAGGACCCCAGTTCCAGCAAGAAAAGAAAGAGGAACATTAAAGGAAAAGAAACTTCAGGGTCTGGAAATTCACACCACAAGGGACGACAGAAACAAGATAAAGGTATAACTTGTTTTTTTTGCCACAAAGCTGGTCATGTGAAGAAAGACTACACCAAATATGCCAAGTATGTGACCTGGTGTGAGAAGAAGGGTAAACTTTTAAACTTTATATGTTCAGAAGTTAATTTGGCCTTAGTACCTAAGAACACTTGGTGGATAGATACAGGTGTAACTACTCACATAAATGTTTCTATGCAGGGGTGCATAAGGAGCCGAACGCCAATTGATGCTGAAAGATTCATCTATGTAGGAAATGGAAAAAGAGCTCCTGTGGAGGAAGTTTGTTTATTTAGATTACAATTGAAATCTGGTTGTAATTTGGATTTGGATGAGACTTTTTATGTACCATCTTTTAGATGGAATTTGGTTTCTATTTCATGTTTGGACAAATCAGGTTTTTCTTGTTCATTTGGAAATAAAAAGTTTAGTCTATTTTAGAATTCAAATTTGTTTGGTATCAGTTCTTTAATTGATAATTTATATAAACTGGATATGATTGCCTCCAAAGAAAACGAATCCTTGCATACCAGTAATGTTGGTATTAAGCACAGATTAACAAATGAGAATTCATTAATGTTATGGCACAAGCATTTAGGACATATTTCTAAACAAAGGATTCAAAGACTTGTGTCAGAAGAAATTCTTGATCCCTTAGATTTGTCAGATTTTGAAGTCTGCATTGAGTGCATTAAGGGAAAACAAACAAATGTTAAAAATAAAGATGCTAATAGGAGTAATAGTGTCTTAGAATTTATACATACGGATATTTGTGGTCCATTCCCTACAGCTTCTTGGAATAGACAACAATATTTTATCACTTTCATAGATAACTACTCCAGGTATGGCTATCTTTATTTAATTCATGAGAAGTCTTAATCTATAGAATTGTTCAAGAATTTCAAAGCCGAAGTTGAAAATCAATTAGGCAAGAAAATTAAGGCTGTCAAATCTGACCGTGGAGGTGAATACTAAGGTAGATATGATGGATTAGGTGAACAATGTCCCGAACCCTTCGCCAAATTTTTGATGGAATGTGGGATCGTTCCTCAATACACCATGCCAGAGACTCCTAGTCAAAATGGTGTAGCTGAGAGACGAAACCTAACCTTAAAGGATATGGTAAGAAGTATGATTAGTCATTCTTTTTTGCCATAATCGCTTTGGGGTGAAGCCATCAAGACTGCAGTTTACATCCTGAACAGAGTTCCAAGTAAAGTAGTAGCTAAAACCCCATACGAGTTATGGACAAGCAAAAAGCCTAACATTAGGCATTTGCATGTTTGGGGATGTCCAGTTGAGGCTCGGCCTTATAAGCCAAATGAGAAGAAGCTAGACTCAAGGACCGTTAGCTGCTATTTTGTAGGATACTCTGAAAGATCAAGGGATTTAAAATTTTATGATTCCTCTAATAGATCCTTTTTTTAAATGGGCAATGCCAAGTTCATTGAGGATGTTGAGTTAAGTTGGAGAGACCAACTCTGGTAAGTCAATTTTGAAGAGGAATGTGTTTACATTCATGTTGTTGTAATTGAAAACGTTCAGGTATCCATACCTGATGTTATTCAAAATGCAAATCTGGAGATCTAACGCATTGATGACAAACCTGAACTGCCGCTTACTCAAAATCAGGAACCACCTGATGTTCATCAAGAGGTACCTCAACAACCTCAAGTGGAAGTGCCATTAAGGAGATCCACTAGAGAAGGGAGAAACACGATTTCGACTGATTATGCTGTGTATCTCCAAGAACATGAGTTTGATATGGGTCTGAAAGATGATCCGACTTCTTTTAGTCAAGTCATACAATGTTCTAATTCTGAAAAGTGAATTGAAACCATGAAGGATGAGATGAAGCCAATGGATGACAATGATGTTTGGGACTTAGTAGAGTTGCCCAAAGGTGTGAAACCGATTGGTTGCAAATGGATATTTAAAACCAAACGGGATTCGAAAGGCAACATTGAAAGGTATAAGGCCCGTCTAGTCGCCAAAGGTTTCACTCAAAAGGAAGGCATTGATTATAAAGAGACTTTTTCCTCGGTCTCGACGTAAGATTCCTTTAGAATCATTATGCCACTTGTAGCTCACTATGATTTAGAGCTACATCAAATGGGCGTTAAAACAGTGTTTCTCAATGGAAACATTGAAGAAACAATATACATGGTGCAACCGGAGAACTTTGAGTCCAAAGATTCAAAGCATCTTGTATGCAAGCTTAAGAAGTCCATTTATGACTTAAAACAGGCATCCCGGCAATGGTATCGGAAATTTGATCAGGTGATTACATCCTTTGGATTTAAGGAAAACACCGTTGATCAGTGCATATATCTCAAGTTCAGTGGGAGCAAATTTATTATCTTGGTGCTATATGTAGATGACATTCTACTGGCAAGCAGTGATATAGGCCTATTGCATGAAACCAAGAGATTTCTATCAAGTAAATTTGAAATGAAAGATCTTGGTGATGCGTCCTTTGTTTTGGGTATACATATCCATAAAGATCATTCCAGAAGTATACTTGGACTGTCACAGAAGGCCTATATTGATAAAGTGCTAAGTAGATTTAGCATGGAAACACACCCATGGCAAAGGGTGATAAGTTCAGTTTGCTCCAATGTCCGAAAAATAAACTTGAGAAGAAAGAAATAGAGAAATGTCCCTATATTTCGGCTGTTGGAAGTCTCATGTATGCACAAGTGTGTACGCGACCGGACATTGCGTACATTGTTGGAATACTAGGCAGATATTTGAGTAACCCGGGCGTGGATCATTGGAAAGTAGCTAAACGGGTTATAAGATATCTACCTAGCATTCCAACAACGTACGCAATGTCCGGTCGCGTACACACTTGTGCATAAATGAGACTTCCAACAGCCGAAGCATAGGGTTTCTCAATTTCCTTATTCTCAAGTTCATTTTTCGAACATTGGAGCAAATTGAACTTATCACCCTTTGCCACGGGTGTGTTTCCTGGTGCACAACCACTCATACTAAATCTACTTAGCACTTTATCAATATAGGCTTTCTGTGACAAATGAGAATTCATTAATGTTATGGCACAAGCGTTTAGGACATATTTCTAAACATAGAATTCAAAGACTTGTGTCAAAAGGAATTCTTTATCCCTTATATTTGTCAGATTTTGAAATCTATATTGAGTGCATTAAGGAAAAACAAACAAATGTTAAAAATAAATGTGCTAATAGGAGTAATAGTGTCTTAGAATTGATACATATGGATATTTATGGTCCATTCCCTACAGTTTCTTGGAATGGACAACAATATTTTATCACTTTCATAGATGACTACTCCAGGTATGGCTATCTTTATTTAATTCATGAGAAGTCTCAATCTATAGACGTGTTCAAGAATTTCAAATAAAGATAGTCATACCTGGAGTAGTCATCTATGAAAGTGATAAAATATTGTTATCTATTCCAAGAAGCTGTAGGGAATGGACCACAAATATCTGTATGTATCAATTCTAAGACACTATTACTCCTATTAGCATCTTTATTTTTAACATTTGTTTGTTTTCCCTTAATGCACTCAATGCAGACTTCAAAATCTGACAAATCTAAGGGATCATGAATTCCTTCTGACACAAGTCTTTGAATCCTTTGTTTAGAAATATGTCCTAAATGTTTGTGTCATAACATTAATGAATTCTTATTTGTTAATCTGCGCTTAATACCAACATTACTGGTATGCAATGATTCATTTTCTTTGGAGGCAATCATATCCAGTTTATATAAATTATCAATTAAGAACCGGTACCAAAGAACGAAGGATTATATGCTATATCGGAGATCGGATCTTTTGGAGATCGTTGGGTATTCAGACTTCAATTTTGCTAGGTGTCTCGATAGTAGGAGATCCACTTCTGGCTATGTCTTTATGTTAGCTGGATGAGCTATATCATGGAAGAGTGTGAAACAGTCACTCATAGCTACTTCCACCATGGAGGCAGATTTCATAGCTTGCCATGAGGCATCAAATTAGGGAATATGGTTGCAAAATTTTGTCACTGGGCTGCGTACAATTGATGGCATTGATAGATCATTAACGATTTATTATGATAATAAGGCTGCTGAGTTGTATTCCAAGAACAACCGAAGCTCATCGAGGTCAAAGCATATTGACATCAAGTTTCTAGTTATCAAAGAGAGAGTCTAGAATTCTCAAGTGTCAATTGAGCATATCAGTACAAACTCTATGATTGCGGATCCGCTTACTAAGGGTTTGCCACCCATAGTGTTTCATGAGCATGTTGCTCACATGGGTGTTGTTCTTTTGGACCATATGCCCGTATAGTGGGAGTTTGTATTTGGCCTTTTACTTTTGCTTAATTAACATGGTTATGTTGATTACTCTATGATGACTTTTATTGCAGTTTTGCATTTAATGTTTGAAAGTATTTCATATGATTCTTTTGAGTCATATGGAGGACCAGTTTGAAATTGGTATGTTTAAGATCACGTTTCACGTAATTTCCATGCTACACATCCATACTAGATCTATGTCGTTAATTGTGTTAATGTTGTGACCATTGATAGGTCTTGTTACGATAAATGTGATAAATGCCGCTTTGATCCTACATTGATATGATTAATGGACCAGATTGTTGTTGGATATTTTGGTTTAGATAGCACAAATGAGCTCAATTAAGGTTATCTTCATGTACAATATAAAAGATAACATATGTAACCCAAGTGGGAGATTGTTGGAATTTTGGGTTCAGATATGTTATAACATTGTACATGTAGACCCGTTATCTAATAAAGGACCCAATTAAATGATATAATTTTTATGGGTCTCCAAAGTATCAAGGTTTTTTAGTATAGGTCACCTTATGTGTAGAAGCCCGATGTGGTATGGGTTTATTAATGGGCCAAATACCCAATGCACATGTGTGAGGTAACTGTTAAGGTTATGGTCCCTAAGGTACAGGGATATAAATAGATATCAGGGGAGGGTGTTTAATGTGTGTGTTAAATTTTATTGAAACAGACAGTTCTTCTCCCTCCCCACTAACATTCAGTTTATTGGTTCTCATACTAAAAGTGGTTCCCCATGTAGTCTTAGAAGATCAACCCAAAGAGGCTTGCTTGCAATAGATTTCGGTTTATATATATATATATATATATGAAATTTTGATAAGTTTAATATGAAAAGATCTTTGCTTTATCATTGATGATTTGTATATTAATATCAAGATTTATAACAATTTTTGGTTAAAAGGGAAGCGGTGAATATTTCCAACTGATATTGAATTTGTAATTTTCTTTTTCTCCCTGATTCACCTTTGCTGACTGCAATGAAGTGGTGGAAATACAACTTTTTCAAGTCTTAGCAATCTACGTGAATCAAGTGGTCGTAAAGAAAATCATTTTTTTAATGTGAACTTTGCGATTGGAAACTTCAATTTTCTACTTTCTTTTGAGACAAGTTTCTATCATTTCCACATTTTTAATGTACTAATTTTGTAGAATTTTTATCTTCTCAGATACTTTGGTTCTTAAGTTTAGCAGTTTGGTTTAAGATGCATCTTTTCATTTTCTATCTTGAATTATGATTCTCCTTTTTCGGCCAAAGGCATCACTATCTCAATAAATAAAGCGCTGCAAATGCAACTCTATGAAAACCAAGTAATCAACGTGACTCAAGGGTTTATAAACTATTAGGATATAAAAACAATTGATTCTGTGCCTTACGCAGAATTTTCTTATCTTGTGATCATATGCTTTGGTCTTTAAGTCAGAAGCACACCTGTAAAGCTAATGGCTAAATGCTTCTGTAGAATCAGGACGGTATCTATATTTGTATAGTTATGATATATCATAATTCTTTTACCCTTATCTTACATTTAGAAGCTAAACTGGGCCATAATGTTTCACCTGGTTTCTTACGTTTATTATTATAAAAAATATAGGTTTTTGGTGGAAAGCAACTTTTTCTTAATGGCTTCATATCATTTTCCACTTACTAAAAAAAAAAATATTAAATTTTTTTCATGATCAATTAATCTGTTTTTATAATAAAATTTTCATTAAAAAAATGCTTGATACAGGATATTTTATTTTATTTATATTATAAAGTTAAAATTTTTATTTGATGTTCATCGCTACTAAAATATATAAATCAAATATTTAAATAAGGTTACATATGTAACATAATTATTATGTTTGACGTGCTTATAAGTAAAAAGATAATTATTAACATACTATTTTATCATATATATATATATATATATATATATATATATATAATGTTAATAAATACAATAAAAACAAACTAATTAGCAAAAGAAAAAAAACCTGCCCACGGGAAAATGGGGAGGCATGGGAACCATTGAGCAGTCTGTTTCTTCTTGTGAATTTCGTGATGCTCTAAGTGTTTCTTGTCAGGTCACCATTTTATGACTTTTGTAATGAAGCCCTGAAAGTTTACGTGGCACTAATATATTATGCCTTCTTTCAAGCGGATTATTACTAGTGAAACTAATGCATAAAGCTTCTGCAGAATAAGACTGTGTTTGCTTTTAATGTCAAAAAGTTATTGGGAAATTGTATCATACTGTCCTTACTTGGAGTCGATGGAAAAAAATCAAGGCAATTTTATCTTACCTATGCTTTTGGTGATAATTTTATACTTTTGATGGTAACATTGTTAGAATGACAAGTTTCAGATTTGTAAAAAGTTCTTTGGCAATCCCACAAAACCATCAGCACACCACAGCAACACAAATCCACTTTGCAGCCCAAGAAATATGACAATTTCACTCACATGTCATTCGAAAATTCTTTGTAATCAAAGTCCAAGTGTAACACATCACGTACTTTTTCATCAAGTCTAACAATGTTTTTATATTCTGATATTATAGACTGACATTACATTAATACAAAATACCTGATATTAATGGGTTTTGCATATTTTGGTATGTGAAGAATGTCGATGAAGATGGTTTTCTTTTTATGTACCAAGAACAACAGTAAGCCAGAAATATTTTATTTTTTCCTTCTATTTCTTCTTTCTTATGAGATTATAATTAATTTTTCTCAAAATAGTAAGGTATATTGTAACGGTCTATTCCGGATTTGCCACCTTCGAGACGGTTTCGTCACGTTTTGAAATCTTAACACAACACATATATACAATAATATAAAAACATCAACTGAAATTATATATATCTATACATCAATCCTCAACCCTCGAGAGTTACATAATTAAAATTTCAATTGAAATAATATACACAACATATGATACATGAATATTTACAAATATTTTTTTTGTTTCTTTCTATTAGTATGAGGATGTGAACCACGAGGCTTACAAATAATCATTCAGTCTGAATCACAGCTCAACAATCTATCTGTCATGTCTACTACATGAAATTATTTAACAATGAGCAGTGAGTTTCACAAGTTCAGTGAATTAAATTTACTAAAAGTATTCAATTTGTATAATTCCAATCACATCTTATAATTCAATTGTTCAAATAGTCTTCTAATATTCATTAATCTATATCTCATATAATTCGATAATAGTATTCTATTATTACTACTCATATTATAATCTTCATCATTTATCAATCTCTTCTTAAGTTAATCATCAAATATATCAACTTTTCTTCTCATATATTTAATCATCTTGAGACTATCAATTCAATCTTATTATTTACCTCATTATGAGATTCATAGCATATAATTAACCACTTAGATGATTCTTATCATATCATACTTTCATATTTCTTTCTTATCATATTTGTCTTTCTGTGAGACTCGTTTATCTATCAATAAATTCACAATCAAGAATGAAACTTTAGCATATTAAGCAATAATAATCAATATTTGAAACAATTGCAATACATGAATTTAAATTATCAGATCATTTCATATTATCATTTGGGAACGTCTACCCAAATGTCGACATGTTTTAACTTAGATCAACGGCCTTCCCAATTCTTTTATTTTCATTTAAAACCGACTATCTTCCCAATTCTTTTATTTTCATCTATACCGGCTGCAACAGTTCTTTTATTTTCATTTAGACCGGCAGCCTTCCCGGTTATTTTATTTTCAGTTATACCGACTGGCTTCCTGGTTATTTTATTTTCATCTATACCAGCTGCAACGGTTCTTTTATTTTCATTTAGACCGGCAGCCTTCCCGGTTATTTTATTTTCAGTTATACCGACTGCCTTCCCGGTTATTTTATTTCATGCATATGAACAATAATATGAAATATGTATATGAGCAATAAATAAAACAAGCATACATTCAAGCATTCAATTTAGCTATCCAGTTCTTTCTCAAAATTATTATTTTTATCATATTCATTAAATTATCTCCTCATATATCATATCAAATTATCAATCATAGCTTGTCGAGAATTTCATTATCCTTTCATTATATATTTCATCAACTCATTATTTCATTAATATTACTTCTTATATAATAAATTTTGAATATATCAATTATTCATATAATATCAATCAATCAACTTTCATATATCATCCAATCATTGTAGTTCAATAATTAATTCAAATATCATCACTTTATATTTCATATTTATCTCGATTACTAGAAGTAAATCTAACTCACCACGTAGCACTTAAAGCTATTTGCGGATCACCTCATTGTCTTTCCTATTCCCTTAAGCAATTTCACCTGATTGTTGATTGTCAATACATGACATAATATTTATATTAAAATTTATAATTTATAATTTATTCTTCAATTCTTCTATAATTCATACCCTTTAAATTTCTACATCAAATTCCGAGTAATTTCATGTATGCATAATTTCAAAAATAAAATCCACATTATTACCTTTTGTTTTTCTTAAAGCTTCTCTCGAATCTTTTAAAAATTCTCCCGTAAACTTCTTCAAAATTTCAATCCTTCAACCTTTCTTTGAGTCCTAAGTGTTTAAAGAAATAGAACAATTTGAATTGAAAAAGTAAGGAAACCAAACCAAACAAGATTTGATAAGAAATAATGAAATAAAAAAAATAAAAATCGTTTTTATATTCTCAAAACCGTCCTGCCACCGTTCAACATAATTTTCCCGTGTCTTGCATGCACAATGCATGCAAGGTGGAGACTACACTTGGGCGTCCACATGTAGCCCCCTTTTGTTTTTTCTTAACCAAAAACTATACCCGAAGTTGCGTTCATGTCTTTTTTTTTCAAAAGAATTATTTTATTCAATAATAAATTTTCATATATATTATTTTAATTTCATATCATATCTATTAAATTATTTTTTATTTTTATTTTAAAAACACATATATTACATATATATATATATATATATATATATATATATATATATATATATATATATATATATATATAGTTGATCATTATATTGGGTTGGGCTGTGCTTCTACTCTTCAAGTTTAATTCTCTTAAAAGTGGAATTGACCCAGATGCGCGACAAGCATTAACTTATTACCATTTGAGTAATAATATCAAAATTTTGGCTTCTTAAGTATGATATTTTGACTAATTTCTTAATGATATTACATTTGCCCAATTTGAAGCAAGAGTTTTTGTTGTTTGTGTGGGGTGTCAGTTAACATAGTTGATAAGACACTTAGAATTTAATCCCATTTACAAGAGATTTGAGATTTTTTTATTTATTTAAAATGTTGCCTGCAAGCATAATTTGCTTACTGCTTATGTAACATCACCATTGAACAACTAGGAAAGAGATTGTAACCTTATGGATACAACCAGGAAGGTTGCTACTTGTTTAACCTTAACAAGCTTTCCTTGTCAAAAATCATGTCCTTTTTCAATAATATTATTCAATAATCCTTAACTCATAAATCAAACAAATAAAATGGGATATTTTATTCATACGCGTTACAAATTTTATATTATTGTTAATAATCCTTCGCACATAGATAACTCACAATTCTCTTGACTTTCCTTCCTTTATATAAATCTTGCTCCATTTTGCCAATTTCAATACACATTGCAAGGTTTTTTTTTAAGCAAAATCATGGCATACACTGAGAGTAAAAAGACCACAGACTACATCACGGTTTCTACAGAGGAGCCTCCCGTTGGTGAGTCGATTTTCAAGAAAGAAAAGAAGATGATCAAGAAGAAGAAGAGGAGCTTGTTCATGTGCTGCTCTAGTATGGAGTTTGAAAATGAGGAGAAGGAAAAGGCCTTCATGTTTTCGGAGAATGGTGAAAGCAAAGTCTCTTTGATTATGTGTTGCTCTAATTTTTCAGTTGGCCCAAAAAGTGATTTGGGGCTTGAAATTGAAAGCAAGAAGTGATGTTCTGCTTGGTTGGTGGGCTTTGAAAGTGCTTTCTTTTTTTAGCTTTTTGAGAGCAAAATTGAAATAATTTTTAAACTTGAAAGCAAGAGAATTGTTTTTCAAAATTTTCACCAAGTATTGCTTAAAAAACATGATAAGAAATAGGGTGTATCTATTATATTTGGTGTGACAAAAATATTGATAAGATTCATGAAGTCAATGTAGTGATACTTATTGTTGGGTGTGATTGGATTTTGTTGTAATAAACTTAATGTATGTATGTTTTTGTTTTTGTTTTTTTTTTTTTTTTTTAAGTTTTGGTATGTAAATAAAATGAATATGTTTTTTTATTACAGCGATAAATTTAATTTATTCTATTCTCTTCTATCTCATATCACAACAATTCTTCAAAATCAAAATCAATTATTTTTCATGCTTATAATAAAAAAAAACGTTAATTTAAAAACGACCTAGGTCTTGATACTAGGTAGACTATAGTGTCCGTAAGAGCTAAGCCAAACGGGTTTGAACGGGTTTGATTCGATAAACTCTTTACAGTATTTTTTTTTTATAAACTTGCATAAAATAAAGAGTGGATATGAAAATACAATTTGAAGGTGGAAATTCAATTTGTAATGATTAAAATGTTGAAAATGCCCTTTTTCTCATTATTGATGACAGACACAAGACACACAAAAAAAGAAATAAATGAAGAAAGAAAATTGGAAAATAAATATTATGGGTTATCTATCAAAAAAACAATATTTATGGGTTATATCCGAGTGGCCCGACTTTATCTTGAATTTGGAGAGTCCGGCCCAAACTTGGCCCAACAACCCAACCATAAACCGCCCCTCACAATAAACCAAAAATCGTAAAACACAGTCTATATAAATAAAGACGCTAGCCTTAATCTGATCTCTCGTTGACAGTCCTTTTGCCTCAGTTCACTACCCTTACTCAAATCCCTCACTAGAGCTAGGGTTAGGGTTAGGGTTTTACCCTCCAAAAAATAAAAGAGAAGAAAATCTTCTGAGCTGTCCTCCATGGATCCAACCAAGAAGCGAAAGCTCGAAGAAAATGGCGTTGGATCAGTTGTCGAAGGCGAATCCTTCCCGAATCAACTGACTCCCCAAGACGCCCGCAAGATCGTCGAGCGCTTATCCACAGAGCAGCTCCTCGACATCCTTCAAGGTGCTGTGGTGCGCCACGTGGACGTCCTCGACGCCGTCCGATCCATCGCCGACGCGGACCCCGCGCAACGCAAGCTCTTCATCCGTGGCCTCGGGTGGGAATCTACAACTGAGAATCTCCGTTCCCTCTTCTCCGCCTACGGCGAGCTCGAGGAGGCTGTTGTCATCCTCGATAAGGCAACTGGAAAATCGAAAGGTTACGGATTTGTTACGTTTAGACATGTCGACGGTGCTTTGCTTGCTTTGAAGGAGCCTTCGAAGAAGATCGATGGACGAGTTACTGTCACACAGTTAGCCGCCGCGGGGAATTCAGGACCGAACAACTCGAATTCTGCTGACGTGTCGACGAGGAAAATTTATGTGGCCAATGTTCCTTTTGATATGCCAGCGGATAAGCTGTTGAGTCATTTTTTGTCTTATGGGGAGATAGAGGAGGGGCCTCTTGGCTTCGATAAGCAGACGGGGAAGTCAAGGGGGTTCGCGCTCTTTGTTTATAAGACTGCGGAAGGGGCGCAGGCGGCGTTGGTGGATCCGGTGAAGATGTTGGACGGGAAGCAGGTGCAATGCAAGCTGGCGATTGAAGGGAAAAAGGGGAAGCCCAGTGGGCTTCCGGGGCAGGACGGGGCTGTCCAGGGTGGTGGGCCCGGAGGTGTTGTCGGGCCAGGGAATGTCCATGGAGATGGCATGGGGATGGCGCAGCCTCATGGGTCATATGGAGGGCATGGTGGACCTGGTGGTTTTGGGACGTATGGTGGGTATTCGGGTGGACCGCCCCCATTGGGGCATCATATGAACTCGTCGTTGGGTGGGCAGGCTCCGTCTTCTTTGGGTGGTGCTAATGCTGGTGGTTATGGGGGTGCGGGGCTTGGTGGGCCCTACAGTGGGTATGGTGGGCCAGTGTCGACGGGCTACGGTGGTTCTGGTGGCGCTGCAGGGGGCGGTGCCGGAACTGGGTTGGGTGGTGGAGGTGGTAGTGGTTTGTACAGGATGCCACCTAGTTCAATGCCGTCCGGTGGGTATCCAGACAGCGGGCACTATAGCTTGTCCTCTTCGACTGCATTTCCTGGTCAGCATCATCAAGGGACGGGGACTTCGCCCCTACCAAGGGTTCCTCCCGGGGGAATGTACCCGAATGTCCGGCCGTACTACTGAGGTAGTTTTCCTTATTTTTTTGTTATGTTCTGATTAACTGGATCTGGTGTGCTTGAGTTATGGTTCTTCGGTGCTTTGTTGTTGCTGGAATTTATTGGTTTCTTGTTTTGTTAATCCCTTGTAGTCTTGTATAAATCTAGATTACTGTATTCTCTGTTTTTTTTTTGTCTTCTTTTGCTATTGTGCTTGATGTTTCTTCTTTGCGGTCGTACTTTTTTTATAGCTGTGTTGATTGTGCGGCTTTGTGAATGCATCTTTATAGACTAAGCAATAGGATCCTTCAATGGTATATTAAAAGAGGGCCCCTAAGAATGGAAATAGGTGGTTATGTCACTTCTACCCTTTTATTTTTCTGTGAATGTGCATTTGCTAGATTTCCTTCTGGATTTTTAAGAATTTATTTTCTGTTTCATGTGTTCTTTTGTTGGTCCATATAGAAGGTAAACCAACTTATGGTCAAATGTGGTTCCTGATGTCTGCTTGGTTTGCTGGTTGTCAAGTAGCAGAGTAGGTTTTACTTTGATCTTTTACGTATGTTCGTCAGATATAGAAACATAATTGTGCTTAAAGTTTCATGTTTGTTGGTGGTCATCCTTAACATTCTGTTTGGAACAATATCATGAGCAACTTTGGTTGTTTTATGATGGTTTTTAGTTTAAGAATAGTTGTCCTACATTAATTTGAATGGAGTTCCAACTATTTTTGTGTGCATTGAGCAGTAATACTTTCTTTAAAGTGAATTCTTTTGCTGTTTTATTTGTGATATGGTGCACTTATTTATATGTGTCACCCTTTTAGTTGACTTGCATTCTTGGAGGAGTGGCTAACATATTTTAAAGACTTTGTTCAAGCAAAAAGGAATATTTTCATGGGTTGACTGGCCTACCCCTTTGATAACATGGTTGGTCTTTTACTTTGTTTTACAAAAGATTTTGTCTTCATATGTAACAAATTGGGTTCTATTCTGCTCTCTTAGGTGTGTGAACTTTGAACGAGGCTTTCAGGTTTGATTTCTTTTGTTTTGGATGCTTTTTTCTCTATCAATTACGGATGTACTTGATGAAACATTTAAATAATTCCTAATATAATTAGAAGTGTGAACTATAGCCTAATATTGGTGCCCTTTGTTGCTATCTCTTCAGTAATGTTTTATTTTTAATTAGGATTTTTAGCATTCAGAATTTCTTTTCCTGCTACAATTATCTGATGGAATTTTTTATCTGTTATAATCTTGTTTCCTCCTGGTGTCATGATTTGCAGTGCTTTTTAACTTGCTTCTTTATGACTATGGATGCTTCATTTGCTTGGTTTTGTTTGCTTTACTCAATTATGAATCGTGAACTGTACTTGTGCAAAAAAAAATTATGAATCGTGAATTTTCCTTATGACATTTCTTCAAAAGAATGCAATATTTATGTCCTTGAGTTTTTTTTTTTTAATTAATCATATGCTTAAAGTTTGCATGAACTTTGTTTTGCTTGATGATGTGGAATGATGAATTGAGTTATGAATGGGTCTTTGATTCAGGTTTGTGACAGCTTGTTGGGCGCAGATGCTTTTTGTGGTTCTGGTGATTTCGTGAATGCAGACTATATAAACTCTGGCTTGATGAATGCTTGTGCTTTTACAGCCCCTTCTTCTCTTGATCTGCACCTTTAGAATGTGCTTCAATTCTGAGTGCTGGTTGTTGAAATGACTAATTTAGACTAGTCTTTGTACTTCTATCGTAAACTTCTGTAACAGTTGAGTTTCTTTTGTTTAGTAATTAGTATAATTTTACTTTTAATAAGATAAGTATGGATATTATATTTTGCCCTATGTTCTGCAATTGTGATTTGAAAATGGTTATTGTTGCTTTCTTCTTTTGTTTTTAAGTTTTCCTTTATGTTTATTAAAATAATTATTTATGCATATGTACTTATTTGGATAAGACATAATAATTTAAGACCTCAGTGAATACTTCTGCTGCGGACAACTTTTCTTCCATTTAAAAAAAAGAAATCAAAGTATGTAATTATCAGTTTGCTCATTTAGAGGAACCTTTTGAAAATAAAAAATATATATAATAATTAGAATGTCTTGTATATGTTGTTGTTTTTTTTCACCTTTTCTTGTCCTAGCATCCGGTTAGGTTTTACTTGCTAAAGCCATTCTTTTGGTAATGTCTAATTGTCACTCAAAATATGTATTCAGATGTTAGGTGATAGTAAGGTTATGTTTGAGTTTTGCCAGAAAGGGTATTCGTACTCAAGATTAGTATGGTTCTTCATATAGTTCCATTTTAATTTTCATGGGTGCTTTGATGGAAAGTTCTATCTTGTGGGTGTGTAGAAGCTCATTGGGCATGACATTGATTGATTTGTGTTGCTGGTGATGATAATTTTTTATGATGATGCTTGTAAAGTTCTCGGTGGAACTATAGTTGGGCTGTAATTGTGGTGGCTCTTGGTGTAAGATTGTGGGAGATGAATCTTGATCATCAATCATAGCTCTGCTTGGAAGATGGCTTGTTCATTGAGTATTATGGCTTACTTGCAGTTGTATCATGGACTGTCATGTAATGAGAAGTTTGAGTGCTGGTCTTGGAAATTTGTTGTGTTTGTCAACCTGATTTTTACTCTCAATCTGCATGTCCACGTGTTTTGTTAGGCTTGTGATAAAAGTGTCAATATTCAATCAAACGGTAATGGGTCTGGCATGCTCGCTTTTGAGCCATGGAAATTTGCTTGCATCTAATTATTTTATCTTTATGCTCATGTAATTTATTTCATGAGTTATATTTGCTTCTACCATATTCCGCCTTGTGGGACAATTTTAGAGGTCTTTGATAGCTAGTTGCTTTTTTGGTGACTTCACGTTCTTACTTTGTTACAGCTTCACATCTTATAATGTTTAAATAGTCAGTAGATTCCATGAGAAGTTTGAGTGCTGGTCTTGGAAATTTGTTGTGTTTGTCAACCTGATTTTTACTCTCAATCTGCATGTCCACATGTGTTTTGTTAGGCTTGTGATAAAAGTGTCAATATTCAATCAAACGGTAATGGGTCTGGCATGCTCGCTTTTGAGCCATGGAAATTTGCTTGCATCTAATTATTTTATCTTTATGCTCATGTAATTTATTTCATGAGTTATATTTGCTTCTACCATATTCCGCCTTGTGCGACAATTCAATTCTAGAGGTCTTTGATAGCTAGTTGCTTTTTTGGTAACTTCACGTTCTTACTTTGTTACAGCTTCACATCTTATAATGTTTAAATAGTCAGTAGATTCCTTGTTCGATCTACACTATATTCATGATTTCTTTGTCTCCTAGTAAAACTTCGACAGGAACTCTGACCATATTTTTAGGAGATAAACTCACTTGTTTTTCTTGAAAACATACAGTATGTATCATTGGTTGGTGCCTTTACCTGGAACCGTTTCTTTGCCGTCAAATCCTGTTGTGGTTAAACAACGTGTCTATGAGTTGGTAGGTTATATGCAATTTGGTGAATGCAATTCTGATTGGTTCAAGTCATGTTAGTTGTTGGTTGAGTTGAAGTTGGTCTTGCAGGGCTGTTGGGTTGGAACTTTTAATAGGTGTTTTATTGTTTTAAATTATCTTTTTAAGCTAGTAATTATGCCATTTTGGGCTTTAAAAATGAATATGACAATGCTATTTGCAAAGGATTATATGCAAAGTTGTGGCATAGTATTTTATATTAGAGAATTTTATAGTTTTTGAGTAAATCACAGTATTGAGAAATTTTAATGGCTTGACTGTACTGTGGCAACTATGAATCACCTTAATAATCAAGTGATCGTTCCCTAACTGGTACAAGCTTTTTTTTTTTCTGTGTTCTGGAATACTTTTTACTCCTTAGTGGAAAATGAGAGAACGAACAAACCCGAAGGGATGCAAGGCCAGAAAGGGGTAGTCGTCGGCATCTTTGATTGGGGGACTGATGTGGAAGGGTACCTTTTTTCACGAGTGATCTCCAAGGCAATTTTCAGAGCCAGGTGGTGGTTGAAGTCTCGCTTACAGATCCGTGCCATATATTTTTCTTCTTTGTTATTTCCCCATTTTTTTAACCATTGGGGAATTTTCTTGTAATGTAAATGCATTAGAAGAATACTAGTAAGATTGATTGATTCTTTGGTTGGTGGGATTTAGGTGAGATTGGTCTATTTTAATTTCAATGAATAGATATTTTTTATTTGATTAGAATGGTAATCAAAGGTTTATTAAACACGTGGATTAAAGCGGAATAAAATTAATCTTAATCTTATTTTTTATTCATTTCTCTTAATGGGATAGAGTCATGAGATAGAATCTTAGTGAAACTAAACTTTCGCTATTTTTTTTTACCCTTAAATAATACTAGTAATTACTATAATATTATAAAAAATAACTATTTTTATAATAATAATGATAACAATAATTATTAATTAATATAATTATAATAAGTAGCTTTTACTATTATAATAATAAATATAATAAATAATGATAATGATAGTTATTATACTAATGCAAATAATAATAGTATTTTTATAATAATTTTATAACAATTTTATGTTTTATTTTTTTATTATTAATTATAATTATAGTTATGATAATAATAATTAGTATTTAACTTGATGGAAGTAAAAGTACATGATAATAATCTGAAGTTTGAATGATCTCAACAATGTATAGCTTTATTTTTCATAAGGCAATATTAACTAGTGTTAAATGATGGGGAAAATATGAAATTAGTAATTAATTACAATTATTTTGTTTTAAGAGTTATCTTTGAATTGGAAAATGAGAGAAAAGAATATTAATTTATATTATCCTGCGATTGCTAAAAGTAATGCAAAAATAAGAGGTGGAAAAAATTCTTCAGATTGGAAAAATAGACAAAAGAAAAAGAAAAATTATTTTATTTTTCCGTTAGAAAAGATTATTTAAAATGATATTAAAGAGATGTTTAAAAACTTAAAAAAGTATTAGTTTAAATCTAAAGGTAATGATTTAAACAGCACGATCTTGTCCGTTAAAAACTAACAGATCGTAAGACCCATTAAATTTGCAAAATCAAGTCTTTTCAATTAAAAAAACATGAATTTTCAGAACCATTTGAAAAGAATCCCTATTCACTTTCAAAATACAATTCATTTTTCATTATTGCTTCTCTCTTTCTCATTATTTCAAAGCAGAATTAGACTATTGAGACTTGGTTGTATCTTAAAAGACTATTCATCTATAATACATAGCAAATTTGTTTATGTAAGTAGAGACGAATAAAATCTTAAAAACAATGATTAATTCATTCTTCTCTAAACCTTGATTCTTATATTTGGTTCACGTTTAAACAAATTTACAAAACATGCTTATATATTAATATGCTAAGCCACCCATTCTCCGTTGAAGCACAGAATTCTCAGTCTTCCATGCACTCTACCACCAGAACTGGTCAGGTTTCCCTTCCTCCAACAATTTTAAGTTTTTTATTTGCTCATAATTTTCTTACCAAGTTTCCCCTTTTCATTTCCAAAATTGCCCCTCAAACATTGTAACTTGATTGTTCATCTTCACGCAGTGACGTCGCCGGCCATAAATTCTCTCATCAAACGGGGTTCCATGCAAACTAGTCACCCTGTATGGATTAAGCATTGTTGCTGATTTTCTTTCGTCATTTTCGGTGGTGAAACTTGAAAGTAACACATGGATGTTATATATTTCAGTTTCGAAATGACAACTTTAAAGAACTTGGTCTCCCCTTTTTAACGCAGATAAAAGGATTTTTCCTTTGAAAAGCTCACTCTTTTGTGGCAAAGACAACTTTGTTTTTCTGATTTTTTGGGTTGCAAAGTTCACTATATATATAAGCATGTGTAAATTTTCTTACCATAAAAGACAAAAAACCATTTTGGATTGCTAGGGAATAGTGTATAAGCTCATATAATGGATGAATTTGTTAATTAGCAAGAAATAAAATGAAGGACCATCGTAATAACCCAAACAAGAAGATAATATTCAAAGTTACGTATAAACTAAGCCAAAAAAAGTGCATAAACTATATAGTTATCATCATTGGACTCTAATATCCAAAGATTATAGGTTTCTTCTCTTTTGTGACATTGAACTTAAAGTCGCATGTGTAAATAGTATTAAACTGAAATATCTAGCTCTTTTTGTGGTATTCTGTTAATTCCGTTATTGTGCTAAATAAGCATAATCATTTACGATTCCTTGCTAAGATTTGTATTGCTGAAAAATATGAAATTGTGTTGATTTTATATTTTCAGATATTTAACTGGAAACTTTCTATCTGAACCGGTATCTATGCAATTACAGTAGTTATGCACTCCTAATTTGTTTAACTCTGACCAGGCTTTCTTTTTGTTCAATCCTTCCCTTCTCCTCCTCCTCCTTCGTCCTTAGATCTGCATCGCCTCTCCTCCTCTTTATTTTTTCCCAAATCTGTGCCAGCTCGCCTTCTCCACGATTCTCTTTCTTTCTCCATGCCGCCATTGTGTTTTCTTTCCTCTCCAGATTTATGGTAACAGTGCTGCATCATTCTTGGGCTGTGTTTGTTTTCTAAAATGTGGTGGAGAGAGAGGGAGAGAAAGAGATGATTTTGTTGTTGATTTTCACATGTTTTTTCACTGGGTTTGTATTGATATTTGTGAGTGATTTTATGTTCATTGTTAGATTTTATGTGACATTTGGTTTGTGTTAAATGTTTGATTTTTGCATAAAAAAGGAAAAATGTGTTTAGATTGCTAGAAACGGTAAGAAAATGATAAAAAAAAATATGTATGCACCTCTTTGATGATGTACCTATGGTGAAGTTTGTATAACCTTTAGAAATATTAAGGGGTAGAGGATGATGAATTGAAGAGTAGAATGATCTTTTAACTTACTATCACACTTTAATGCTAATTAACCATTCTCATGCACCAAACACAGTATTAAAATGGTCTAAATATAATCATTTGTAATTTTATCTCACTATAATTTTAATTCTAATATTAATGGTAAGTTCATTGTAATCTTGTTATGAACCAAACAGACCTTAACATGATTAATAAACGGTTAAAAGAAAAATAGTATTAACCTGAAGTAAAACAAATCCAAACGACGCCGTTTTACCACAATCTTAGTGTGACGTGATCAACGTGGCTAAAACCCCCTTCCTAATTTCGTGTTACACCAAAAA
The DNA here is from genome assembly GCA_023935145.1 of Bretschneidera sinensis. Taxonomy (NCBI): domain Eukaryota; kingdom Viridiplantae; phylum Streptophyta; class Magnoliopsida; order Brassicales; family Akaniaceae; genus Bretschneidera; species Bretschneidera sinensis. Next base: position 146,677,166 of record CM043698.1, on the reverse strand, counting down.
CCCTCGCCTCTCTGTTCGTCTTCACCTCTTTGCAACGACCCACCACACAGAAAAAGTAAAAGAAAAGGGGTGCCCGCGATATTCTCATCCACTCCTGGCTGCTCTAGGTTTCCGGTAATCTATTCATCTTATAGTACTATTTCTTCTCCTGTATCGTCGTTTGTTTGCGTTTAATTTGACTTTCTTCTTCTTCTTCTTTGCACCTATTTTTTTTGTAGGGTTTATGTGTCAGTATTGTAACATGGAATAATTAGCTTAATAGTTACGTAAAATTTGGAAATTTAATGATTATGGATTCCCAAGAATGTACCTTTATATATGTGCGTGTGATATTAATTGCTACAGTGCTTTAACTTTTTTATAGCTGATTATTTATGCGGAAAACTTAAAATTCTCGTCCTGACGGTACTTATTGAATTTGGATGAATTCTAGACATGCAGGTTGCTGTCTAATTGCGACCAGTAGTTAATTTTAGTTATGGGTTTATTTTCAGCTGATTGTTTTGGGGGGTGATTTATCTGATTTTTAGCTTTTACAAATGTTGTTCTGAGCCATGATATTACTAGAATGAAAATGGTGTTTCTATTTGGCAGGGCCATGCTAGGCTTAATGAAGTTTCATCTCAATGGTTTCAGGTTAAATTAATAATCCTGGGGTTGAAAATTGGAATAGTGAATTGTATCCTTCACAGAAAGTGGAGGTGTTTCAAAACATTGGTTCCACTGATCTAATAAATTTTCATAATGGATCTAAAATCCAAAGGTATAACGTGGGTCGGGAACATTTACCAGAAATTTGAAACAATATGCCAGGAGATGGATGGTATTGTGAGCCAGGTATGATTTAATTTCCAGTTTACCTACATCTCTATGTCTAGTTTGAGAATTCTCTGGCAGCTCTGTTGTAATATTTCACTGCTTTCATGTACAGGATAGGGTTAAATATGTTGAAAACCAGGTGCAGACCGTAGGTGAAAGTGTAAAGAAGTTATATTCTGATGTAGTCCAAGATTTACTTCCTCCTTTAGTTGATCCTGTAAAACGTGAAGGCCAAGCGTTTGCTCGGAAAAGAAATGCTGCCATTGCTACCTGTATGAAGTCAATGGTAGGCATTGAGAAAAACCCTACTGATACTATTGATAAGCTATCACATTTGGAGCCTTGTGCGACTGGTCCTGTGAAGGCCCAGAAAAATCATGTGTTCACTGGAGAACATCTTGTCAATCAACTTATTGAAACTTCTGTGAATCCCCCTGAGGAGGTGGATTCAGACATAGCTCTGGGACAATTTGTTGATGATGTGTTGGCAAATGAGACCTCTGATGTGAGTGCTGAAGAAATCGCCATAAAAGAGCAGTCATCTGCATCTGAGGTATCAGATTTAGTGTCAGCGGGTGATGAAGGATTTGGAGCTTCATTGCTGAATGAGTTTATTGATGGCAACCATAAAAATGAATTTGGATTTATGACCAAGGTTTCACCTGCAACTTCAATTCATGGCACAGAGTTCCATTCCTCAAAAAAGGTGGAAAGAGTTTGTGATAATGACTATGTCTCTGATGTTTCAAGTACTCTTTCTTCTTCAGAAATGGATTTTTCACATGTTTCCTGTGAGAAAAAGATTGAAGAGACTGGAGTTGATTTCTCCAGAAGTTCTCTGTCAACAGAATCTTACTGTATGTTTGAAAATACACCTGAAAATTTTACTGCACAAGCGGCATATTATAATTACCCTGTTCGTGTTACTGAACATGTTTCTGAAAGTTCCGATGTGCTTCCAATTGTATCCCATGAGGACAAGGTAGCAAAGATGATTCACTCCAGCAGTGTTTTGTCACTGGATTTAATTGGTTGGTATTTTCTCTTTCCTGTACTATGAAGCTCTTTCCTTTTACAACTTGTTTTCATCTACATGCATTTTAGCAAAGGAAGACACCTACTAAACTGATAATGATACTTTGTCTCTGACTGAATCATCTTCAAATAAGGGTATTCATTTCTTTGACAATGTGTCGCCTTTCTTCTTTTCATTCCCTTTTATTCTTCATCTATTCTGTCCTTCATCGGTGATAATAGATACTATTGAGAGTCCTAATTAGGTTTATGCTGAGTCTTAATTAAGTTTTCTATTATGTATTCTTCTAGGTTTTTTAGTCTTAATTAGTTTATATTTGTCTTATCTAGTTGATGTCCCCTAGTTCTATTAGGTTTGATATTCATAATTCTATATATAAGACTGTTGAATTGTATTCAAATCATTAATTAATAATAAATTTTTTTTTTTTCAATTCTTAATTTCAACATGGTATCAGAGCTCAAGGTTTGAGATCCTGGAGGCGATTTGAGATAAACACTATTAATGTATATATAGTTTAGAATCTTTTTAGTTTACGTTTTGTTTTTTTCCTGGCGTGACCCCGGAGCTGTTTTAAAAAAAAAAAAGTATGGATCTGTTCATTGGCACTGATCACGAGTACTGTTCACGGCGATGTTATTGAGTGTAGCTGAGAAAATTTGATAAATAGATTCGTACGAAAAAAGAGGGTGAAAAAAGGCAGTAAAAAAAGCCTCAGTATAAAAAAAAATAGTTAAAAAAGAAGAAGAAGAAGAAGAAGAGTTTCTCACCCCAATGTTGTTGTTGTTGACCCATACATGTTGATGTTATATACTCGATTCAGCATATGTTGATGTTGTTTCCTCCATACTTAATGATAGCAGCCCATTCAAGTCAAAGTCGAAGTTAGTAAAAAAAACGAGACAAAAAGTTAGTCTTGTTGATTCGGTGCTCTCGGATCTTGTCTTGTTAGGGAGTATCAACGTGGTGACCTAATTATTTGTCGTGGGTGCGGACCCCGATGTGTTGTCATGGGTTATTGTATTTATGGATTTGAGTTTATTTGTTTTAGATTGAATCAGGTTTGTTGTTGGTATGAGTTTTTTTAAACAAGTTAGTGCATGTGTATGCTCCAACTTGAGAGGGAGTGTTAAGAGTCCTAATTAGGTTTATGTTGAGAGTCTTAATTAGGTTTTCTATTATGTGTTATAGTAGGTTTTTTAGTCTTACTTAGTTTATGTCTGTCTTATCTAGTTGATGTCTCTTAGTCTTATTAGGTTTGATATTCATACGTCTATATATAGGACTGTTGAATTGTATTCAGATCATCAATTAATAATACACAATTTCTTTTCAATTCTTAATTTCAACAATTACAGTGGTGATAATGTTGTTAGTATTGATGATAACATTGAAAATTCCGTGATGCATATTTACACATAATATGATATGAAGTTATGAGGGTGCACCTGTTTTAGCCTTCAGAAATGGTCACTTAATGTTGGGTATACGTTGAAAACATGGTTTACATAATCCACCGGGAATCATTTAAACAATCACACACCAATTTGGTGCATTTTACATGCATCTTTTTGCCCATGGTGATATCATGTCAATGTCATACACAACTATTGTTATTGATTGCGACTGTGTTTGCTGTGATCGTTACATTGTAAGAGTGTATTTGCCATTGTATCAGAAGTTATGATAGTTTTATCTATTTGCTTCCTTCGTGAGTTTGAATAATGATATGCACTCTCCTTGGTGCTACTTTTGTGACTTGGGGTGGTTTGTAACTAAAGGAACTTTTAGATAGGGAACCACAGCTGACACTTTCCTTCAATGGCAGTTAGTTTTTATGACCATTACTAGAAATTCTTTTCAATGTGTTATCATCTCACGAATTTCAATGTCTCGTTACTTTCAAAAACAATCGACAGGAGCTCCAGATGATTTCAGTGATAATGATGATGAGTCTAGCTTGGAGACCATTGAATTATGTGACAAGGTGAAGCTGGAGGATAGCTGTGCTATTTTAGATGATAGTGTACTTTATGCTGTCTCTCGTAGAACACAAAAACTCAGATCATTCAAGGTTCTCTCTCTCTCTCTTTGTGTGTGTTTATGTCTCTGTCTCTCTCTCTCTCTGTGCGTGTTTTTCTCTCTCTAGTCATAATTCTTATTTGTCAGCAAAAAATAAACAAATTGGGAATCAATGTGTTCCTCTTTTACTCTATGCTAAGCGAAAAGTTTTGAGTGTTAAAAATTTCTGACCTCACTTTGAAATCAATTATTCTTCTCTTTTTATTCTTATTGATAAAAATGAAATTTTGGTTAAATTTGAGCTATGTTTCTTGAAAAATGAAATTGTTAGAATCTTAGGTACATGTCTGATTATTCTTTTATCATCAAATAATCATGCCTAAATCCTTTTTCCTTTCTTTCTATATTAGAAAAAGATCCAGGATGCTTTTGCTTCAAAAAAGAGGTTAGCAAAGGAGTATGAGCAGCTAGCAATTTGGTTTGGAGACGTTGATATATGGCCTGGCCAAGATACTTTGCAAAATCTCTTGCCCTCTACTGCCACCATACCCTTAGAGTCAGAGAATTCACGTACACATCATATATGTGATTCTGAATGGGAACTTTTATAGGTAAATCACTGCATCTATGTGGATAAGCTCAAGTGGACTGGTACACAGCTTCTTGCTTTTTCAGTAATATGGCGCTCTATGAATAAACAAGGTCAAAGTTCTCAGTTCCTGTATATAAAAGTATGCAACAGTAAGGTACTTAATCCTCTCCTTAGATGGAATGGTATTCTTCTATGTTAAGTCAAAAAAATGTTGTGATAGCCTTTTGGTACATAGCTTTATTGTACTGGTGCCATTAGAGAAGGAATTTAATCAGTTTTCTTTCATTTTTGAGTTTGATAGCCCTTTTTCCTTCTCAATGAAAATAATAAAAATATGACAACTACTTTTTTTTGTATCAATGTATTTCTTTGATTTTTTCTTTTACATCCTTAAAAGTACAAAAAAAATTGATGGCTCTGCAACAAATATGCATACAAAATCTCATTCCATGTGTCAGGAACTCCAGGCAAGCACCAATGAATGCAATCGGCGAAATTTTTCGGGTCTTATCTCTGTTTCTTTGTCAAGAGTTTTCCTTTTCGTTCCCTATAAACTGATGTATGAGCATCTTTTCTGTACTAGGATAATTGAGTAATGTTCAAGAATGTGACATTTACTTTCTGTTCTTGTAAGATATCATGAATTATCTCCATGATTACAAGATTTGATCCTGTACCCCAGTATGGACCTAGGATAGGGCATGACTCATTGAAACAGTTTTCATCGGTTCCTGGTTTCCACTCCCAGCTCCAACACAAGGAAATTTAGATACTAATTATTCTTTTGTGTTGTGAAAAGGAAAAAAAGAATTCTTATATTTTCCTGGAAGCAAAACTTTGGTAGGTTTTTTTTTCCTTTGAAGAGTGTAGTTTCTTTTCATTTTCTTCTGTTGATGCATAATTGTACAAGAGAAACTTACCACGTGTGTTGGAGACATACTCATGAAAAAGACTCTTTGCATATGAGGGTTGATGTTGGATTCTAACCAATTTGCCCAAGTTTCTAATGCCAATCTGTATGCAGTGGTGACTTTATACTCTTGAATGTTATCAGGGGGTTTGTATCTGCAAACAAACCAAGATTTGGGGTCTCGTCTGATTTCTGAAACAATGTCAACTTGGAACCATGGACCTTCTCTTTAGAAGAGATCAGTTGGGTTATGCCCTAATCACCTAGGCGAAGAATTGATAAGGCAGTGATGTGGGTATCTGAGTACTTACGTAGCATTGATTAGAGGCTTGTACATCCACCAGACATTGCTTTCGAATACTAACACATCAACTCTTTCCCAGCTTTTGCCATTTTTAGCTATGGAATCAAGGTCAACAGCCATTTATGTACGGTATGGTTTGTCGCATGATCTGAAATCAACTCAACGATGAAGGGTGCCCAGTAATACTCGATTGATGCATTGTACTCCTGAATATAAACCCCCCAAAAAATGAACTGGATTACTTAAAGATTATTGCTAAGACAGAAATTTTTTGGTACTGTGTTTATGGAGTACTGTCAGATTGGGAACGCAGTTAAGATTTAGGCAGATTTGTCACATTACATCAAGATTATCCTTGATCAGAGGGAGGGCAATTTGATGTACATGAGCTCTAAATATCTTCATTGGAGGAAATGTTTTTTCCCATATGGAATCACAGATTGCAACATACAAACCCATTGATTCAAACTGGCTTCTCTGTACCGAATCTCCTATGAACACAAGTCTTTTGTCTCTCAAAATGTCCAGTAATTTCAACGGATCAAACCTGAGAGATCATAGAAAACTTGTTAAAAAACCTGAAGGTGCTTCTTTGTCAGTTTAAACCATCTAACAAAAACTCAAAAAGTATCCAGAAAAAGAGTTAACTACTCAGAATAAGTGTTTCTTCTGTCTTTTTAGCAACAAAATTTGCTTTTTGAAAGCAAAAAAGGCACTTTCTAATTGCTAATTATGCAATGTTTTAGTAACTTCGATGCATGGTTTCATCCAAATTATGAATAACCCAGCAAATAAATCATTGATAGAATCAATTCTTTCATTGGGTATCTATAAATAAACCAGTAATGCTAGTACATAAAGGTCCAAAAGAAAGCTACCTTGGCAAATTGCATGAACTAGGCTGCCATCTCCGATTCTGGTAGAAAGAATCAGGTCTCCCATTTCTTTGACAAGTTGTTTGCTTTACCAAATAAGGGCAGCTCTCTTCTGTATAAAGGGGGTATGATGTATTATCCCATATCCATTGCCCTTCAAAAACATTGCAGCCATCTTCTATAAGATCTTCAGGGGAAACCAAAACTGTTTTTTCCTGCTTGAACTTTCTTGCTTGCCATATAGCCTAAAAATTTTGCTCTGCTTGCCCCTCAAGTTATCTAGGAATAATCATGCAGTTCCTCTGACAAGCAGAGAAACAAGTGCTAGAGGGAAGAGGGATTGAATCCGTCCACCAGGTGAAGTTTTTATTGTCATTGAAAATAAATTGATGAGAATTAATTTGATGGTTTTGGTTTTTTTCTCATTGTTAGATGGATACAGTTTATTGTTGTTTGAAGGGTTGCTTTCAGATTCAAGCATTAGTAAAACTACTTCATGGAACCACCGGTTGGTAGATTTTCTAGTTTAGGTAGCATGTTAAAGTTTATTAATTTAAGCTCCCTTTTGGAAGCTTGTCATTTGTGGAGTGATGTTCATTTTCAAATTGTATGTTTTTTTAATACTATAATTATAATTTTTCTTTGGAGGTTTTGTGCCTGACGAGAGGTGGCGTATCAAATTTCAGACTTTTATAAACTGGTTATTGTTAGATGGTAGTTCAATCAAGTGCTCATGAATTATGATCAAGTGAAGTTCTAATTTAGAGAAAATGAAAGTCTAGTTTTAATCAGGTTGATTCTAGTTTTTCTAATATTCTTTAAGTTAAGGCAAATGAATAAATGGCTCTGTTAAATTTGAGATATACTTTCTGGTGTTAATTTCATGGTCACATGAAAGCATCTCACTTGCCTTATCAAAGGGTAAGCATACATAGCAAGACACTAACGCTATTGCCCCCTATTCTACTGTCTCACCTAACAAAATCCAAACAATTGATCTCTCGGCCAAGTCATTAAAAACCTATTTCCCTCAAACGAGCCTCACTTGCCTACTTTACAAGTCTTGGCCCACTAAAAAAGTACAAGAACACTTAAATGACTCCTTGCGGCCTCTTCCCAAATACTTGGGCACACCATCATAGGGTTTCAAGGACACAACTGCAAGAAGGTCCTATCAACCTTTGCTACTGCACAACCAAAGAGGTAGCTTTGTAAAACAAAGCTTACATGGTCATAACTCTTTACCATAATATAGCTTTAGTAAAATAAGGATCTAAATGGTTGTCAAATAATACAAAACCAATGAGGAACCTTAGCTTGAGTGAATCACAACTCTTGATCACAAAATGAGAAACAAAAGGGCCATTTTGGTTGAACAACTACTATATGAGCTAAAGTTAACACTTTTATCTGCTCAAAAGCATTCCAAGAGCCTACATCAACAAAAGGTCTGCTGAATGAAATTGAGAATCAAGCAAGAGTTATTGTTGTAATTGGAGCCATGATTATAGCTAGTCCAACAAGAAGTTCCAAGCTGAATGGAGATCATTATAAAGCTAGTCCGACTAGACCAAACAACAAAACCCAACAGATGGTTCCAAGAAACCCACAAAAGATTTATAATGTCAACGGGTAAAGGGGTCTAATTTTAAACACACTTCACTTTCTGAAGCTCTTGCTATGCTATTATGCATACACACACATTATGCATCATATAGATCCTAAGCCACCCTTGGGAATATCACGTAGGGATTATGGTTTGGTTAGCAAAGTAAAACATTATCATAACCTTATGGGAATCAAGTGAGCTCACACTTGCTTGAGGGGAACTTGGGCACCTCTAGCAAGACTTCTAGACACTTGGAATCCACATGTTTGGCTAGAAATTCATTATGTACACTTAGCACACACTGATTAGCTTCCATTTTACTATTTTACTACATATGCAACAGTAGATCTAAGCACATTTCTCTAATCTAGCCACCTAGCTATTTTGTAAGTTGATTGGACCAATTAGTCTCGTGAAAGAGCTTTCCCTCTCTCTAATCCTATAGTAATCTCTCAACAAATCTCTCAATTAACCAAAATTTTGGCTCACCATCATCACAATGCAGAAGGCATAATACCTTCAATAAAAATACTATTTAGCTATTGTTTACACACTATTGGCCACTGTTGAGAAGATTTAGCACTCAAACAACACCCAAACAGTTCCCAAATAGCAAGTTGTGACTCCTTTATGTGCCCAAAATACTATTTTAATCACTGTTCATTGTCCTTTTCACTATTACTATAGTACCAAAACAATAAAAGATAATGAACAGTCTTGTCTAGAGCTCATCTTCCCAAGGCAGTTGCTATAACTCTTCATGATTAAAAATCCCCTAATTTGTGGATTTCCTCAATAATTAACATGTGATCCAATGCTATGCTTTTCCTCCACACAATTGGAACTCTCATTCTCTATATAAACCCCCTTCGTCTTCCTAAATCAACGAAACGCAAAAGAGATCCAAGATGCAACAACAAGCTAAGAGTTATTAACAGCAAACACAAAGTTCTGTTTTGAATAAGAAAAACATAGGAAAAACATGGCACATTTAGAGCTCTTGTTTCCTGGTTAGCAACAAAACTATGGCTCTAAGCTACCTCACTTAAAAGCTCTTCCAAAAGTTCTTCTTTATCACTACACATTCTGTAACATCCATTCTTGACTCTCACAAAGCTTTTTCCAAAAAATACAGCAACCTCGTTGTGAACACTTCTCCTTCAATGCACACCATATATACTAGTATGTTATGCATCTCATCTATGATCCCTAACCATTAAGCAATCGTGTTCTGCCAACGTCGGCATCACGTTCTACACATCCGTCAAGGTGATCGCTCTTACTTGAAATACTCTGTCTCATTTTAATATTTATTGAAGTTAGTCTCACTACCCCTTGTGCATTCCCTAGCACTAAATCATTCCTCTTCTCCTCACCCCACGTCCACACGTGGACCTCCTCATTATTGATGTTTCATCTTCGTTTTCAGTGGTTACCATCGTATTTATTTGTTGTATCTAATTGTCGTTTTATTTACTTACCGTCTTATTTATTTATCGTCTTCTTTACTTACCACATTCTTTACTTAATGCCCTATTTATTGGCCGTAATCTTTACTTATAACCGTCTTTTTTATTTATCATCGTATTTATTTACTGCTGTCCTCAGTTATTGGTGTATATACCTACTGTCGTATTACCATATTTTCCTTTTGTCAGTATCATTCCCTTGCTTGTTTCGAAGTTGCTTTCTGTAGGATGATGCAAATAGATTATCTATCTTAGCAGTGAAATTGTCTTGTGGTAACTCTAATCCTGATTTCCAAAAAATATGGGGCGAGATGTATTCTACGGGGATAGAATTTGATATCGTAGACTGCGATCTTGTTTCTACAACTGTCAACACTTACAACCCCAAATGCTAATCACATTTTTCGGTTGTAGAAATCGGACGATCATAAACATCTCATCGACTATTAGAAAACACTCAATCTCTCACCACGTGTCCCCCATTTAACCACGTGTTATAAAACAAAAAACTTACCCCCAAAGGTTTTGTAGAAATAGTAAAATTTTATATTAAGATGACGATTTTAATATAATTAGTTGAATTACTTCAATGAACATTAATATTTTATAAAAACAATTGACTATGTATAATATTATATATTTATGGTAAGAATATATCTTTGTTTTATGTTCAAATTTCAAACTTTCTTTTTTCTGTGCGGCAAACTTCAATCCTTCAATCATCCCAATTGGATTGATAGAAAGAAGGTGAATGTTAATTATAAAATTTAACCATCCAATTGTTATTTACAAATCCAATTATTATATATACACAGTAGAATCCTCGAATCTGTTTCTTTCAGTAGGGTTTAGCAATCTGACTCGATTGAAAAAGAAAGAAAGGAAAAAAAAAGGAAAAACAAAGACGAAGCATAACCGTACCACCAAAGAAAAAGAAAAGATATGAGTGCACTGCAAAAGAAAAAAAAAAAAATATATCTGATACTGTACCTCCCAAAAATCTTTTAACAGAAAGAAACCTTAAAACCCTACCCTCTTCAAGCCTTCCCTCACATTGATACAGAAAATCTTCAACAACTCAAAAAAATAAAAAACACCAATACAATTCCTCTCTCTCTCTAAACACCTATAAGAAGCAAATGATAGCAAGTGGGATGTGTGCAACAACAAAAGCCCCTACTTTCATCACTTACCCGCTGCAGGAGATTCTCTAGCACCACGTGCTCTGTTTCTCCCACCAAGAAGAAGAACGAGAAGGAGAAGGTGATAGTGATATCAGGGCCACAGGTTCAGGCAAAAGCAGGCTAGCACTGGAGCTAGCGAAGCGTCTCAATGGTGAAATCATCAGTGCCAACTCTGTCGAGGTCAGTGTTGTCAGCTTTATTTTTTTTATGATCATTGTAATGGTTGTTTTGTTTGTTTGGATGCTGAGAAGATTGAAGAAAAAGGAAGAAAAGGGGGAAAAGAAAGCTAGTGCTTTTGGGACTATTGGTTGAAGACTTTAACAATTTGAGTGAAGGGTAGTTTCTTTTGTTGTTTTCTTCGGTTGCTATAAGGAAATGAAGGAAAAGGGGGGAAAAGGGAAAGAAAAATTTGTGCTCGAGCAGTTAGTTTCTCTTGGTTGGTCTGGTTGGTTCGTGTTTTTTTGTAACATTAAACAATTAAGGTGATGCCTTTCGAAAAAAGAAGAAGAGATAAGGTAATGAAGATTAAACCGTTTGAGTGAAGGGTGTTTTGTTGCTGAGCAAATGGAGGAGAAGGTGAAAAATTGAAAAGAGAACCAGTTGTTTGGGACTGTTGTTTTGAGTAGTGTTTAATTAATCGGGTGTTGGCTTAAAGAGGAGTTCGTCCTAGTTGGGCCATTTGGTCAGTGTGTCTATTGTAAATGGGGCCTTAAGTGGTTAAAATTAAACAGTTTTGAGTATAGGATAGGTGTTGCTTTGTTTGATTGCAAAGAAAATGGGGGAAAAGCAGGGAAATAATAAGGGAAATGATGGGTTCAGGAGTTAATTTGGTTGTCTTTGTTCTGTAGAATCGTTAGTGCAGAAATGATAGAGGTCAGACAATAAGTTGGTAGTGATCCTTTTTGGTTTTTGTACATATGATATATTTTTTTTCTTTATGGAATTTTTTCTCTTATTTTTTAACTGTTATCTTGGTTAGAACGCAGTAGTTCTATGAGGTTCAGTTGAGTGGAGATTTTTATTTTTTGGAACTTTAGGTGGTGAAAGTTTAAGAATCTGAACACTGGATCAGCGTTATTTGAGGGCTTAATTGGTCCTCATCCAGTGTTAGATAATTATTGCCTTGTTCAGTTCATGAGAAAATGGAGGAAGATGTAAGGAGAAGAAAAATGTGAGTTTGGGGTGTTATTTTCTTTGTTTGTTGTATTGGATTATGGTCAAAATGAGAAATTTTCTTTCAAGTAGCCCTAGTTGTGTGAAGTCTTCTTATTTTGGGTTCTAGAGTGAAGAAAGCAAAACTTTCATTCAAGTATGCCCAGTTTACTGATATAAAGTTATACCAGTGGTAGGTTTTCCATTATTTGGGGTGTTAAAAAACAATACTTTCCAATCAAGTGAGCTTGGCTGAGGTAAGGCAGATGTTCTGAAAACAAAACATGAATGTAAGATCAGGATTTAGTTCTCAAACTTGTTTCATTGAACTCATTAACTGAACCAAATGGAGGTTAAGAATTGTTTAAAAAGTTGGACAAGAAAAGAAATTATTCTCACCTCTCAATTTTTTTCTTTGTTTTAGATTTCGAAAACATGGAAATTTCCATTTCTCATAGAGTAAGGTTAGGCTTTATCCATCTATGATCATTCTTTACATATTAACATGGGTTATGCATAAAACGCTTTAAAATCGACATAAACTACTTGCCACATTCATGGATTTAATATGATTTCTGTTGCAGATGTATCGGGGTCTTGATGTTGGATCTGCAAGGAATTTCTTGATCTGTTTAGCTTATAATATATTTGAGCTGTTTTACATACTTCTGAATTTACTATTGGGAAATTTGATTGCATTGCTTGTGCATGTTCCTTCTCTTTTTTTCCCCTTTACATATTTATTCAACTTTTTTTTTTGGGGGGGGGGGGGGGGGGGAGAGTGAAATGTACAACACTATTTTGATTTAGTCCTTCGTTTTTTGCTTGCTTTTATCTGGTGGTGCTTTACAAATTTCAGGCAATAATTCTGAGGCTCAGGCTAATAGGGTTTGCTAATTTCAGGCTATGGAATACCTATTAAGGTGTAGACAACAAAGGGGTTGGAGTTCCAGGGGGAATTTTACTCATTTTTATCTGAATTTCAGAAAGCATCAAGGTATTCTGTTTTCACTTTATAATAATATTTATTTGTTTTATGTATCAAAGTCTTTGTTAGGATAAGTTGCTATTGTCTTGAGTATTTAGCATATTTTCCAGCTTCTTGTTGTTAGGGCAAAAGTCTTCAACAACAATGATTCTACGTGGCAGAAATTGAATTTTAAAAGAAAAGGGGAAAAGTCGCTTGTATAACTTACTACCTCATTTGCTTACTAAGACAGGTAAAAGGGTTTGTTATTGAAAGAAAGGTTGAAAATGATGGAAAAGAGTGGGAGCATAGAGCTATCACTTATCACGCCCTTTTGGTTTATTTGTGGAATCAGTGCACCCAGATTGAACTTATGCACAACATTGTGAGGCTTGTTTAGTTAATTAATGAACATGTAAAAGTCATCAAAAGCTAGGGGCATGTTTGGGTAACAATTTTCAGTTTTCAGTTTTCAAAAACAATTTTATGTTATTTTTTGAAGAAAACATATTTGGATAGCTGTAACTCGAAAACTGATTCCAAAACAGAAAACAATGAAGTGTTGTTTAGATAATTTTATTTTGAAAACTGTTTTGATACACTTTGTAATTATTTTTAGTTTTGAGTTTAAATTTACAATATATATTAATTTTATTTATAATATTTACTAAATACTTAAAAATAATTAATATTATTTTATTTTCAAAATTTTAATATTTTTTATATACCGTGGAAGAAAAATGAAACAGAGAAGTGAACACTGATTTTAAGGTTATTTTTCGAAAATTATGTCAGAAAACACCAATTTGGAGTTTTCAGAAAACAATTTTTGAAAACTGGTTTTTTAAAAACTGTTTTAGAAAATTACTTTTGAAAATTGTTTGTCAAATATAGAAAAGAGTTTTTAAAAACTGTTTTAAACAGAAAACAGTTTTCAAAAACTCTATCCAAACATGCTCTAAGAAGCTTTTGTAAAGAACTTCCTTCTAGCTCCTTTGTCTTTTTGAATGGGGAGGGGGAGTGGGTAGAGCCAAGGAAGGGTGGTTGTTTTCGGTTCGTAGATCAACCTCTTAAAAGTAAACATAATACGAAGGATCGAAGGTCGTAGTTTGAAATTATCTTCTTATATATGGAATACATCCACTTAAAATTCTTTTCATTTATGTAGACTTTATCTATTTCACTACAATTTTGTCAGATGTCCCAAAATGGGACAGATTCTATTTCTGTGATTTAATAAATTAAAATCCAGCGATTGTCTATTTGTTGTGCGGGAATATCGCATAAGGCAAATGACATGGTTTTGTAATGAGCGTGTTTATCATTGGCTGGATGCTTCTATACCCCTGGTATGTCGTTTGTAATTTCATTTCTTTAGGTTGGTAACTAAATTCTAGCTGGATTACTCTCTCCTTTTTTTTTCCGTTCTTTTATTCCATTAGTAGTCGCTGGACAAGGCAGCGACCTGTAGGTGGGTTAGTGCTTCTCCTTGCCAAGAGCATGTGAGACTTCAAGAACTCGTGTCTAAACCAGGCACTGAGGGTGGGGGAGGAGAAAGAGAAACAAGCACTAAAAAGGATGGCAAAAAAGAAAGAAAAGAAAACTATCACTTAGATAAGAAACTGTAGAGAATGTTTATGTGCAGATCTTCCAACCGCAGTGCTCTTTAAAAGAAATAAGATGGACTTGACATTGATATCTTCTCCTTACTTTAGTGTGCACATCTGCACACATTTCTTCCTTACTAGCAAAAAAGAGTTCTTATGTATGTAAAACTTAAATATAATCTAAACATGCTAAACAATTTAAATAACATATAGATCAAATGCGGAAGTAAAATGACCGTAAACATACCTTCAGCTATTGAAGCTTTTCATTTACACAATCTGTTATTCTCTCGGTATTGGTTCTTCTAGACTCTCAAAACTCTCCAATTTGATGGTGTATGAAAGAAAAAAATGAGTAGTCCCGAGTCTTGAGACCAAACCTGTATTTATACTTGTTCTCCCATCAAGAACGACCATTCGTATTCCATACATTTGTTACCACAATCAATGGGTAGCCAAAAGGTTGAGGCAGCCAAAGGTTGAACATGGACCATAAATGGATTGGTTACATTCTCCCACTTGGTCCATAAGTTTAACCTAACTTAATCCCATTGATTATATTTTAAGAAGTAAATATATGAATCATGGCGATAAGTCCTCTAAGAGTGAGTATTACCTTCCATGTATTACGATGCATTTAGTTCCTCAAGTATTATTCTCCATGTGGCAACATTTCTTAATGAATAAACCCTATGTTTATTCTTGGTCTTATGCAGATGAATTTTCTTAAAGAAATTAAAGTGCACATGAATATGAGAAAACATCAAAATATGTAAGAGTTTCATTAATAAACTGTATGTATACACTTCCAAAGTGGAACCAAGTCTCATTTTCTCTACATGATTCTTGAATTTCAGAGGTGGCATGCTCTTAGTCAAAGGATCAGCGATCATCAATTCGGTGCTAATGTGTTCAATGATCACTTTCTTTTCTTTTACACGTTCTCTTATGGCTAAATACTTAATGTCGATGTGTTTACTTCGACTTCTACTTTTATTGTTCTTAGCCATAAAGACAGTAGTTGAATTGTTGTAGAAAATTCTTAATGGCTTAGATATAGAATCCATAACTCTAAGCTTAAAAATGAAACTCCTAAGTCATACACCATGTGAAGTGGCCTCAAAACAGGAGACAAACTCGGCTTCCACAGTAGAAGTAGCAGTCGATGTTTGCTTGACACTTCTCCAAGAAACAGCTCCACCAACCATCAGAAAAATATACCATGATATTGATTTACGTGAATCAACACAGCCAGCAAAGTCTGAATCAGAGTAACCAATCACATCCAGATTGTCCGTCTTAGATATATATATATATATCGTGAGTAATGATCGATAAAAGTGACAATATTTCTGACCATGTGCGTTCATGTCTGGACAACATATATCAGTATGAATGATTTCTAATATGTCTAAACTCCTATTAGCACCTTTCTTGGACTTGTTGGTCTGTTTTCCCTTAATGCAATCCACACAAGTCTCAAAATCAGTATAATCTAGAGTACTAAGTACTCCTTCATTCACTAATCTCTTAATTCTTTCTATGAAGATATGTCATAATCTCCGGTGCCATAACATAGAGGAGTCCTTGTTAATATTACACTTTTTAATGCCAGTTTGAACATGCATTGAACTATAAGTGGCATCATTTTGCAAATAAAGACGATAAAGACCATCGGACAAAATATCGTTCCCAACACAATCAGTTTTATAAAATAAACTAAAAGATGTGTCTTGAAAATTAAAGGAATATCCAAATGGTACAAGTCCGGAAACAGAAATCAAGTTTCGTGAGAAACTTGGTACATAAAAGGTTATTTCTAATTTTAAAATAAAGCCACTACTTAAAGTTAAAATGCAAGTTCCAATCGCCTCCACATGTGAGCCCATCTTGTTGCCTGATAAGATACTTTACTCACTTCTCACTAGCTTCCTTAGGTTTTGCATACCTTGCAAGGAGCTTGCAATATGGATTGTAGATCCAGAATCAATCCACCAGGTGTTAATATTAACATTAACCATATTAGATTCATAACAAACAAACGAGGTTGGATTACCTTTCTTTTCAAGCCATTTTTGAAATTTGATGCATTCCTTCTTCATATGTCCCTTCTTTTTACAAAAGAAACACTTTTCTTCTTTCTTGATATCAGCTTGAGGTGGTATTTTACCTTTCCCTTTCTGATTAGCTTTGTGATTGGCTTGAGATTTGATAAGTTTAGCTTTGTCCTTCCCACGGGTAGTAGCCAGCATTGCACTCTCACCCAGTTCCATCATAAGTCTCTCTTTTTCTTGAGCACACATGGTCATTAATTCATTAATTGACCATTTATCTTTATGTGTGTTGTACGAGATTTTGAAAGGCTCGTACTGAGTTGGAAAGGTGTTCAGAATGTAGTGCACCAGGAAAGACTCTGACATATCAATCTCGAGTTTCTTAAGTTGAGCCGCAATGCCATGCATTTACATTATGTGCTCGCGCACACCTTTTACGCTGGTGAGTCTGAGGGATGATAATTTCATTATCAGGGTGCTTGCCAATGCCTTTTCTGAAGTGATGAATTGATTATCAATGGATTTCAGCAAATCACAAACTTTATCATGCTAGTCGATAGAACCACGTATACTAGCAGTTATCTTAGTCTTGATAAACATCACGCTGAGCCGGTTGGATCGCTTCCCATCGCTCATATAGCGTGACCGCAGCTGGAGTGCTGTTATCGGCAATTGCAGGTGGTTTGTCCTTCCTAATAGCATAATCTATGTCCATCCACCCTAGATAGAGGAGAATCTTCTCCTTCCATATCTTATAGTTATCTCCCCTAAATTTGGGTATGTCATAACAGATATCAGAAAAAACTAGTGGGTCGAGTAACTGCATAAAGTCCAAAAGCTTATGTCAAGATTTGAGGTCTAATTTTCTAAATTGCATGTTTTACCAATGTAAAAACACGCTGAAATTGAATCTAATTTCATTAAAAATTACCTATGGGCTAAATTTTAAATTCAATAAGATTCTTTATACTTTATGATAGATTTTATCAAACTATTTTTACTAAATTCATAATGTATATTATGATTACAGTTTGATGTTTTTCTATCTTTAAACTTTATGATAAAACTATTAAATTAATTCTTCCTAACTCCTATGGGTAAATTAAGAAAAACTAATTGTAATATATTATCCTAATTAATTATATAAACATAATAAAATCCATATGGGGTAAAATCATTATATTTATATAATTAATTACAATTAATGTCCATTGTGTGATCCTAATCCACTTAATATATAATTTTTATATAATTAAAGATGATGCAGCTACTCTTTAAATATTTAAAATTATATGGTTCACTAGACATTTATATTTACTATATTTTAGGCTCTACTTAATGCCTAAGAACAATTACGCAGTGACATAATAGGCAATCATTAAGAGTACTCCTAGGATAATTGGTCGGGACAAAGCCTCATTAAAAACCAAAATCCTTAGACAGAGCATTGTCTCAGATCATGCTGTCTTATGCCAACTACAAATTGTTTATGAATTATTCATAATTTTTAACTTAATTGTTCATACTAATATATTATGAACCTTAATGTGTTATGCATAAATTAAGTTTTATGAGAATAACCTAAGTTTATATAATCTAACAATATCTAAAAAATAATATGTTATCATATATAAATAAAATTCTCATAAATAAAACATAAATTGCATAATTAAACATAATATTATGCACTTAATTTAATTCATTGCATAAAACAAACTCATTCTAAAAGTATGAATTGAAAAACAAAAAAACATACTAAATATGAGCATTTAATCATATTGCATATATAGAATTAACATAAATAGTATATATGCATAATCTTAATTTGAGCAAAATAATAAAAAGTTTAATCCCTGGGGGAATCGAACCCAAGACCGTGTGCCTACCACACTGTTCCAAATTCGCCCTTACCACTAGGCTACCCCGGGGGGTTCATTAATATTATTTTTGCAAATAATTACAAATCATATGCAAAATTGTGAAAATCCATAAAATTAGGCCAAAATCTGAACTTCCAAATATATATATATATATATATATATATATATATATATATATATATATCAATAGAATTTCTGGAAAATTACCAAATTTGGAAACTACAAGATATTTTTCTAAACCAGTAGTCTTCAACCTTCAGCTAGGTCGTTTTTGACCCGTTTTCAAAACTCAACTTAATATTGGCTTCCAGGATACCAAGGCAAGATTTTAAAACTCAGAAATACTAGAAATCAAATTTTCTAATGATTTCTAACATTATTTTCCATCAAAAAGTTCTCAAAAAACAAACTTTGAAATCAAATTATTTTTCGGGTATAAATCAAAAGCTTTACAGATTGTTTAATACTTCAAGGCAGAGGCAAACAATGCTCTGATACCAAATGTAAAACTTAAATATAATCTAAACATGCTAAACAATTTAAATAGCAGATAGATCAAATGCGGAATTAAAAGGACCGTAAACATACCTCCGGCCATTGAAACTTTTCACTTACACAATTTGCTATTCTCTCGGTATTGGTTCTTCTAAACTCTCAGAACTCTCCAATTTGATGGTGTATGAAAGAAAAAAATGAGTAGTCCCGAGTCTAGGGACCAAACCTGTATTTATACTTGTTCTCCCATTAAGAACGTCCATTCGTATTTCATACATTTGTTACCACAATCAATGGGTAGCCAAAAGGTTGAGGCAGCCAAAAGGTTCATGGGCAGCTAAAAGGTCGAGGTAACCAAAGGTTGAACATGGACCATAAATGGATTGATTACAATGTATGCATCCATCTATCATGCAAAAGTAAGTACATATGTACAAATGCATACATATACATGTGCATAGATATATATGTGTATATATGTATGTATTGTTTCGAGTAGCTAAAGTGTCTGCTTAAACGTGAAAGCATTTCATTAGGCACGAAGACTGTTATGTTCTTGAATGGATAAGATCGACCCGAGTTTCTACAGATGGACTTGTTCGCACTATTTGACTCTCACTGCTTTTATTGAATGGATATGGGCAAGTCATCAGCTTCTTTGAAGCGTAAATTTTTCAAGATTGTTGCTTTCTTATGGCGCGTAAAATTGTTCCTGTGCTTCACGTTTAGGCCTCGCTGATGTTTTCCTGCAGTATGACTTAAAATATGACATTGGCTCTCTCTATTGTTCAAGTATTCATGTGCAATGTTGAAGCCACAGATTGATCTTGCATTGAAAAGGCATAGATTCAAGCGAGCGATTACCACCCATATGTAAATTTGATCCGGCCAAGTAAAACACAATGAAAGTTAAATCCAAGAACAATTCATTGCAGTGTATATTGGATGTTTGTAATGAAAATTCTTATTGTTCATCTATTTGAACCCTTTTGTTTTTGTTTTTTTAAAATCAATCTAGAAAGTAACGTATGAGATATTAAATAATGAGTGCTGATAGCACGAACGACTTGGTTTTGTGCGAGTTATCACGGAACCAGGAAAGTTCACTAATAATTACGAGAAAATTGAGTAGTAACTTAGGTATTTAAATGTTTTAAATTTTTTTTTAAAACAATTACTAGTCAATTTCCCCATGATTACTAGTTAATTTTTATGGTTTTGTGGTAATTCTCATGAAATCAAGTCTGTGGCATCATCACTCTTAAATGATTTTTGATAAAATTAAAATTATTTTAATCTTGTCTTTTAGAATCCTTTATCATACCATTATGGCTCTTGTACTGCATACCAATCGATATGATTGATAGTTTATTTGTCATCTAAAATGCTAACTGTTTTTTTAAAGATAACAATATTAAGTTTAGTTTTTATTAAAATAGTGCCTATTTGTCTAATATTTAGTTAATTTTAAGGTATATAAATGTAAGTATGCCAATTTGAAACATATTTTTCAGATAATATATAAATTAATTTGATTAAGTTTAATATTTAAAATTAAAATAAACAAAATTTTCATTATAATTTTAAGAGATAGTTGCAAAAATTGAAGCTAATAAGACTTCTAAGAGATAATTACTAAAACTGAGGTCATTATGGATATATATTTATAAAGCAAATATTTTTAAAGATAATAATATTCACGCTATATTTAATTTTAATTAAAATAATATATATTTTTTTTATTTCTTTTGCTAATGAAACATCCATTAAATAAATATACTAATCACATATTTTATCAATATATATTAAGTTTTTTTTCTCACTATTATAATTAATTTTTTTTTGGATTTCAATATTTAAAATTAATTTTTCATTTTTAAAATCTCGCATTTTTTATTACTTTTATCTATATTTATTACCTTTTTTCTTTTTATTATATTCAAAACATTTTTTATCTAATAGCTTCTCAACTACTCATTTTATCCAATTTTTTTTATCTATTAGCCTTTTTCATTTCCTCAGTATATTTAATTTTTGTATCTATTCATTGTACTAAAATTTTGCATATGTCAGTGTTCAATCTATCTTATATCATCTTAATATTCATACTTTTTTATCTATTAGTTTGTAATTCAAAATTTGTATCTCAATATAAAAATTATTATACTTCATATTAAAAATCACTTATTTTTATTGGTATCTATTAACTCATACAAATGGAGAAAAGGAGATGAAAATGGCCTTCTCTACATCTTCATGATAACTTTTGTTGCTTTCATGATAGCATTTTCCATACAATTGCAAAATAAACACCATAAAAAATCATATAGGATTAAAAAAATTTGTCTTTCCTATCCCCTACCCCTGAAATAAAAAGAAAGATAAACAAAAAATAAACACACTTCAAAGAATTTCAGAGTGTTAAAATACATTAACAGACTAAGCAATAATAGTAATATCAGCAACTGAAATAATCATTTGACATTAAATACAATACAAATTATTGTTGATAAATAAATATTTATTTAAGTTTTATATACTCAAGTTGTTACTCAAAAAAAATATTCAGACAACAATCTCCCATAAACATGTATTAACAAAACAAAATTAATAACACTTGCCAAAGAGAAAATAAAAGCCTAATCTCAACCTTAGCAGCTCTTATTTATTCACATTCACATAAAAAAAAACTACTTAAATATGCATATTAACCTAAACCCATTATTAATTAACAAACAAATCATAATTAAAAAACATTTTTTAATCAAACCATCCATGCAAAGAATAAACACACAAAAAAGAATTAAAATATTCTCCATTTACATTTCGGCCATTAAAGAAGATCATATCATCTGAAAAAAGCTCCAATTACAAAAGCTAATAGTGCCTTCACATACACTGATCCACGAAACAGAGAGAAGATGAGGGAGAAAAGAGAATTTACCTCATTGTTCTAATGGCTAGAGTGGTCGGAGAAATCACGATGGTTGAAGGGAGAACCAACTACTAATTTATGTTTTAGAGAGAGACGCTTTAATAATTGTTTCTATTAGATTCAATCAATTTTTGTTTCACTTATCTCTAATTTTGTAGTCTCAATCTTTTTTACATATAGAAAGATTGATTAATTATGAGATAAATAATTTGTTAAAGATAATTATAATTAATACAACAGATTTTTATCTATCGGTAACATGAGAGATGGGGTAAATTTTATTTAGATAATTATCATCTTAACAAACTTTAAATAAGATTAATCAATTATTGATAGATTGATAATCAAGTTAAATCCAAATAAACCATCTAAAAAAACTCTATTGAATTTTAATCTTATTAGTTTCTATTAATTTAAAAAAAAAGAGTTTCTGAAACCAATTGGATGAGGTATAACCAACTCTCAAATCCTCATTTATCATGCTTAAAACAATAGACAATATTAACCTCCTCAACGCTGTCAAACATATCACCTATGACCGAAGAGTAAAAAGATTTCATTATTGTTTAGAAAATATTGATGCGATAAACTTATCAATGAAAATCAATCTTGTGCTCGTGTATTTGATCATTTGTGCCAAATGTGATTTGATCATAAAAATACATTGAAGTGATTTTCTAAATTATTGTTATTTTTATTGTTTAACTTTCTCATAATTCAATAAAATAAAATTATTTTTTTATATTTATTTTTATATTAAATATAAAATTAAATGAAATCAAATTATTAATTTTTAAAATCGAGTTCGATTTTTCAGATCAACAACTCTTTTGTAGATAATAAGAATTGCTATGTGAGTGAATATTAATAAAGAATTATTATGGTTATTGTTAATTGAGACTGAGTTCGATTTTTCAGATCAACAACTCTTTTGTAGATAATAAGAATTGCTATGTGAGTGAATATTAATAAAGAATTATTATGGTTATTGTTAATTGAGAGTGAGTTCGATTTTTCAAATCAACAACTCTTTTTTGTATTTATTTTGTATTAAATATAAAATTAAATTAAATCAAATTATTAATTTTTTAAGATCGAGTTCGATTTTTCAAATAAATAACTCTTTTATATATAATAAGAATCATTATGTAAATGAATATTAATAAAAAAATGTATAGTTATTATTAATTGAGACTGACTTCGATTTTTCATATTAATAACTCATTTGTAGATAATAAGAATTATTATGTGAGTGAATATTAATCAAGAATTATTATAGTTATTATTAATTAAGAAATTAAATAATTTTGTTAGTTAAAAATAAAATGTACCTATATTTAAATTTGAAAATAAATATATTTTATTTAAAAATTTAATTTAATAATTAAATGATATGTACGTTATATTAATTATGTGACATGCTGAAACTGTTATACTCACACATGTTTTAAGGTTATTTAAGTAATTTAATTTATTGAAATATTCTAAGGTTATTTAAGTAATTTAATTTATTGAAATGTGATAGCTATAAAATCTCAAATTCATCAAAAAGTCTCTCTGTATTCTCCGTTTCCAGCTCTCTCACCTTTCTTTCTCTCTCTAAATTCTGATATCCAAAGACTAAAAAGCAGAAGCAAAAATGATGAGATCGATGATGGTGAGATCGTCAGGATCGGCGAGGCAGGTCCTGCGTCGGGGATACGCCAGCGAATCGGTACCAGAGCGGAAAGTGACCGTCTTGGGAGCCGCCGGCGGGATCGGGCAGCCCCTCTCCCTCCTCATGAAGCTCAACCCTCTCGTCTCCAACCTCGCCCTCTATGATATCGCCAACACCCCCGGTGTCGCTGCTGATGTCAGCCACATCAACTCCAGATCTGAGGTATACCTTTCTTCCTCACTCTCTCTCACTAGGGTTTACATACATAAACGTATACGTATACATACAAGCTCATTTGCATGTATTTTGCTTGATTGAGTTATTATTGTCTTATTTTTTGTGTGGTGCTTATATGCAATTGGTTAGCTTTGAATACCCTGTTAACTACTTCTCTCAGTACTTTCTTTTCTGTTCGATGTATTTGATTCTATTTTATTTTATTATCTCACTGAATCCGTCTTTCTCCTGAATTTATATTTATATTGTACCATATATATGCGTTTTGTGTCGTCGATTAACTGCCATTGCTTTTCTAGGATTTTTAATATGGCTTTAGCTTGATTTATATGGATTACTTGATTACATGTGTAATTGTTGTCTTTGGCATTATTTGTTGCTTCAGTTATTTCGTTTTCTCTTTCTCCTCGAAAAGTTCGCATTTTTGTGTTTGTGTGCAGTCTAATATGCTGTACACTTATCTTATTCTGTTCTCTTGGGTTTTGATGTATACACTACGTACCCATATGTACATCTCTTAGGAACTGTTTTGATATCGTGTTATTAATATAATTTGGCATGTTTCGATATGGTCTTTCTTTTAGGTTACTGGCTATGCGGGTGAAGAACAGCTGGGTAAAGCTTTGGAGGGATCCGACATTGTCATCATTCCAGCTGGTGTGCCGAGGAAGCCTGGTATGACCCGTGATGATCTTTTCAACATCAATGCAGGAATCGTAAAGTCTCTTTGCACTGCCATCGCTAAATACTGCCCAAATGTGAGTGCTAACTATTTTTTTTTTCACATTCGATGAGGTTAAGGGTGTTCCCATATAGCTGAATGGTTCTATTGCATTTATATAACCCTGATGAATAAAAAATAGTGCATTTGGTTGCTATAGGTACTGACCTGACTGTTGGGAGCTGTTAGGAAAATTGTTTATATCAAAGAAACCTAATTTAAACAGATCATCCATAAATGAATGTCTGCTGTAGTTTATTATTCCCAGTGTTCCAGTCTAGATTGATGCATGTAGATTGTTGAACTTCAGTTGGTTTAATTAGTTTTTCTTTTGTAGTTTTTCATAACATGTTACATGACTGAAAATTGAAATTGCATTTCTTTTAACAGGCACTTGTTAATATGATAAGCAACCCTGTGAACTCAACTGTTCCAATTGCAGCTGAGGTTTTCAAGAAAGCAGGGACTTATGATGAAAGGAAGTTGTTTGGTGTGACTACCCTTGATGTGGTTAGGGCCAAAACTTTCTATGCTGGAAAGGCAAATGTACCAGTTGCAGGTTTGCCTAATTTCCATTTACCTAATGCTATTGCTTGGTCTTATATCTCTCCTCTGTCACCCCCACCTCTTAAAAAAAGGAAGGCTGATCTTTTCACTAAACTATATTCTTATTTATGTTAAGTGGATGTTTATATTTTTCTTGGTCTTAACTCTTAAGAATTAGATTCAATTATTCATAAGATAGATTTGATTTATGGACCCCCAGTTTATCTGCAACCAAAATGTGCAAAAAACGTATGAATTATATCATGAGAAGTTACTTTTCTGACTTGACTTACATGCATTGGTTTGCAGGTGTTAATGTTCCGGTTGTTGGTGGTCATGCTGGTGTAACTATTCTCCCACTATTTTCTCAGGTAATTGATCTCTGTGTGTATATGTGTGTTTTTCTTTCTTTTCTTTTCTTTTCTTTTTTTTTTTTGGGGGGGGGGGGGTAATTCTGATGTGACATCTAGTTTGGCTGCCTCTTTTTGTTGTTTTCTTTGCTCATTTTCAATTACTTGGTTGATTATCTCAAGGCCACACCGAAAGCCAACTTGTCAGATGAAGATATTAAGGCCCTTACTAAGCGAACACAAGATGGAGGGACAGAAGTCGTGGAAGCAAAGGCTGGAAAGGGTTCTGCAACGTTGTCAATGGCGTAAGTTTGGAGTGCTGCTATCACATCTGTATTTACCATTAGTATTTTGATGCTTTTCTATAAATATGATGTTTGCCTATTCAAGTTGGCTTTTGATGATAAAGAGAATTGTATGCTAATAGTTTCATTGGAATCCTTTACATGCATGTATGATTCATAAGCTGCTGAAACTGTGTTGTGGGTAATGTTAGCCACTGCCTGAATTCGTATTGCGTTTTGTTTTGAAGGTTAGACATACCTAATATTAAATGCCAAAAACAAAATTATTTTCATAGACCTGGATTTAAATGATCTTTAATTGCTTGCCAGCGTACTTTTGTTGTATGTTAAATTCTCTTTGGCTGACTTTTGGAATTGCTTTTTGGGATCTGTTTAGGCTTTCTGTATTATGTGGAGTCTGTAGTATTATTTCATGTACCGGGCTGGTGCATGCACTCTTCTGAGCTTGTGTCCTAGCCCCTCTCACTTGGGTTACTGTTTATCCATGCTTCTTGTTTGAATTTGCATAACTCAGTAACTGCTGTGCTTTGTTCTCTGTCAATGTTCTTGCCTCCTGAAATGTCTTGTGTAGTTCCATTGTTGGTCCTGCATCTCTCATTCTCTTCCCATCTTTCATCAATCATCCCTATAATTTTTTCTCACTTTCAATAAGTCCGTTCTTTTTTAAATTAATAAGTACTCTTAAGTCCATTGATTTACTTGGAGAGTGGCAGTTCCCTTAACTGATTTTTATGTTTCTTGCAGGTATGCTGGAGCCATTTTTGCCGATGCTTGCTTGAAGGGACTCAGTGGTGTTCCAGATGTAGTGGAATGTTCGTTTGTGCAATCAAGTGTCACTGAACTTCCTTTCTTTGCTTCTAAGGTAATTGAGCTGGACTTACCCAGTATTTATTATATTGAGTCCCTGTTTTGTTTTTTGTTTTCCCCACTTGTTCTATATGTTAGAGACCATGCATGAATAAGAACTTATTGTTGGCTGATTTATGGTCTTTTTCTTTACTTTTTTACCTTCAATATGTTGTGTAGGTGCCATTTTTTCATGTTAAAATACTCATTGATGCACTAGGATGAGTATTGTGTATGTATGTTGGACAGTTCATGAACACATGTTGGCTTGTACTAATTTGTAGTTTGCGCTCACTAGCACATCACATGCCAAGTTGTGGTGTCCGCTTTCTGGCAAGTCTATATTTTGATGCATGGTATTCTTTCTGCAGGTGAAGCTTGGAAAGAATGGCGTGGAGGAAGTTATGGGATTGGGAGTCCTGTCTGACTATGAAAAAGAAGGCTTGGAAGCCTTGAAGCCTGAGCTCAAATCATCTATCGAGAAAGGAATCAAGTTTGCTAACCAAAGTTGAAGAACTCATATTTTTGCTGGCAATTTTTTGCATTTTTCCACTGGTGTTGTACTTCTGCTGCCAATGGCACCGGCGTTGCAATTTTCAGTAGAGTAGTCTATATATCAAACTTAATTGCATCAATAACTCCCTGTTGTTATGGGAGCTTTCTGTAGTGAACTTAATCCAATTTAGGTTTGGAGGTTTTCCTTTGTTAATGCTAATGTCATAACACTACATTTAAGCTACTAGTTATTGATTGTTGGAGCCTTTTTGAATGAATAACACAACTGACTTGTTATCAAAATTTTGGTTATTTTGAGGAATGATATATTCCTGAACAAGGATGGTTTAACTTTCCAACTTCAGCATCAAAGTTCATGATATATGCAGCCAAACAGAATATTAGAGAATTAAACATGGCATCAGATTCTAAAAGGAAAAGATGAAAGAAAAGTTATCAGTTAACGCTATCTGGTTATTATATCACAATTTTGATAAAAAAAAAGGGAACCAACAAAATAACCGTTGGAAGTCGGTACAACTTCCAAAATCTTAGGGAATTAGCATTTTGTACAAAATTCCAAATCAAGGCCAAAATGTGCTCAGTCTGGAAACTTTGAATGAAATAACATCATTGTGCAGTTGGAAGGAGGAGCACCTTGGAAGTTGGAGGGTTTCTGTAGACATGCAAGGCTAAATCAGCATCTCAGGATATCTGGTGTAAACAAAATCTCATCAACGTCATTAGAAATCATTCAATTGCAAGGATTAAACAGAAAGGTGACCGTAAAAAACTGCAAAATACAGGACTAATCAAATTAACATCTGAACTCAAATTTCCAATGTGAAAATCCATTTTCCTGATCAGTGAAGAGCCTTCCAGAGTTCCAGCTAATGTTTTGAAGGCTTTAAAATGTTACAACGGTCTTTAAACTGCAAATTTTAATCTTTTCTTAAAAATATATTATATAAAAGTAAAATGATCCTGCTATGTTCAGTACTTGTGTTTTTCAAATGCATATGCATAATATTACTTAACTGAATAAAACCAGCACAAACTGGTTCATTACAATGTTCTGATGGTGAAGCCTAATAACTCCATAAGTCCTAACATCATCACTAAAACATTGATGATAGAAACTTGATCATTCTTAATCATCCCAGTAAACTAACATATTTACACTACTCCACCCAACAAAGAAGGAAAAAAAGTAAGGCAATGCGTGTAAGCAGGCATAACACAATTTGAATTCTAGGAACTAGGGGTATAGCACCAGGTAACTACTACATTGCAATAACACCAAAATGTCCTGTATTCACCATAGAAGAAACAGAAGAAAACCTTTCCATCAAACCAAATTTACTGGAAGTCACAACTATTACGCAGTAAACGGTCATGACCATCCTCAAGGTCCAAACTTCTAAATAGCTCGTCTCCTTTCCTATTCAAATTTTGCTTTTATGATTGTTCAGATTATTTTGTTTTATACGTATGATTGTTCAGATCAGGCTGATCTTGTCACCTGATTCCAGTAGGTCAAGTGGTATAATATGAGTCCAGTGTTAAAGTTCCAGTTTAACAAATGGGCACAGAACCCACAATGGCGATGTTTGGGGTAGATTTAAGCAAGCTTAAATCAGTTTGCTTAAATATCTTTCAAAGTAAAAATTGCTTTGATCAGATTTAAGCATTCTAACCCCAAACAACGTCAATGATGCAAGCACCAGTTTATAATTAACAGCACATATGATAAGCATAATAAAAGCATGAGCATAAATTACTTGATGCAAGAATATAACAAAGTGACAGCACTGTGCTGAACATATCGTTTCACAAAACAAATCACATTGATTATGATATCATGCAACCAACTAAAAGCATACAACCATAGCATGTGTCGAGAACCCACAATGGCGATGTTTGGGGTAGATTTAAGCAAGCTTAAATCAGTTTGCTTAAATATCTTTCAAAGTAAAAATTGCTTTGATCAGATTTAAGCATTCTGACCCCAAACAACGTCAATGATGCAAGCACCAGTTTATAATTAACAGCACATATGATAAGCATAATAAAAGCATGAGCATAAATTGCTTGATGCAAGAATATAACAAAGTGACAGCACTGTGCTGAACATATCGTTTCACAAAACAAATCACATTGATTATGATATCATGCAACCAACTAAAAGCATACAACCATAGCATGTGACGAGAACCCTGAAAGTGCCGTGCACATTTAGAAAGAAATTAACAGGAGGTTCAACTGGTGTGAGAATAAATTTTAGGAGATAAAAGGGTTATGTATCTCAAAGTTTGAAAGGAATTATTAGCACAAATGATGAGATTAATAAGGGATGTATAAAAGTAGAACAGCCAAGATAATGCTTCCTACCTAAATACTCATAGGTGAATTCGCTGCCTCTGACCTATGTCCGGCGGAACTATCACTATCAGAATCTGCATCAAAAGTATCAGAGTGGATTAATCATTCTAATGGTCTCAATTGGCAATGCAATCACCTTATAATCTGGTAAATGCAATGACATAATAGCATGTGCGGAAAAGAGTTCAGTATTTACCACTTGAAGATCCAGAATCACTGCTAGAACTGCTAGAATCACTAGAACTACTTGATCCACTCCCATCATCAACTTGAATTTGCTTTTCTACTTGAACAGGAGAAGACGCCACATCTATCTTTTCAACTGCGTAAAAATCCAACTAGTTTTGGTAAATCAGTTCACACTGAATATGTTGTCATCAAGCGTGAACAAGTGAACCTAAATCAAAGCACTACAAATCCTTGTAGGTTCAAAATCTTTACCTGCTTCGGCTGCTTTGGGTGTCTCTACAACAGCTGGTGCAAGATTCTGTGAATATAATGAGAGAAGTAGGATATCAGCCAATGACACTGTCAAGAGTAAAAACAGGTACACGTTTTAATAATTAATCATTCATGGTCTTACTGTTTCCAGGATATTATTGCCCGCTTCTGCACTTGGTTGAATAGCAAGTTCAGCTTTTCTTTTGTTCTTGCTCAAACTCTTCTTGTAATTGGTCACAAACTTATCAAGTTCCCAAAGCGTTTGGGGATCAACACTGTCAATCTCCAACTCAATCTCATCATCATGCAGAAAAAGCTCTGGGTTTCTCTTCCTTATAATCTGGACAATACTGTCTAGTTTCTCTGAAGGCAAATTCTGAAGATTTATGCTGAGTCTCTGCTTCTCTTCAAAAGTCATATCCCTCATATCGGGATCCCTTGCCTTAGGCTTCTTAGGAACAGGAGTCCTAGCCACTTGACCAGAACTCACAGTTTTTGAATTGGGATCAACAGGCATTGTCATAGATTCCGCTCTCTCCAATATCCTATTTTCTACAACCGCAGGAGCAGAACGAGGGGCATGAGTAGAAGGAGGAGGCAAAGGTGCCACCGGAGCAGGAGCTCTCCTTGAAGTAGGAGTAGGCAAACCAACATCATGACTCACTTCAAATCTCCTATTAAGATTATACTCAGCCTCTATAGCCGCCCACTGCTCCTCAAAGATTTTCAACAACTGCTCTGCCATATAATGCACATCCTGCCCTTTCGGGTTATACAAGATGGCATTACTAAAAGTAAGTCTCACGTCCTCTGCAAACTCCTTCGGCAACTTATACCAATTATTGTTCAACCTAGTCTTCACTGTCCCCAAATCCATGGGATTCTTTATAATGGTATGGTAATCAATCAATCCAAGCCCTTTCACATCCACAGGCGTATTAAACACCCATGCAAACTTATGCTTCATCAATTTAGCTAGCAAATTGTTACAACTCTTGAACAACTGAGTTGAACCCTTATCCAGTCCAAACCTACCGCCTCCCATTTCGCCACCACCACCATCCCTCTTCCCTCCATTACCCGACTTCAACTTCCTGTTGCTAGCTACAGGAGTTAATTTCTCCTTCCCTAGGACAAAGTCCGAGTTCCTAAAATGCTGATTCGTTTTCGTGGTCCTCTTCTCTTTTTCTGCAAATTCAACACCACAACGATCGCCACGACCATGATTATGACTATTCTCTACTGCTACCGATACACTCGACCCCCTAAAAGGCCGCGAATTTGCAGGCCCCACAGAACCCACCTCTGAATTCACTCTCACTCCGCTGACGGTCTTATCCACCACCATCTCATTCGCCGAAAACTGCGACTGGGTATGGTTGTTACTATACCCACCGAACCGACCCTCTTTAGTTTCAAGTCTCTTCCCCAAGCTCCTCACTTGATCAAGCTCGCTCACTAGCTTCCTCTTCAAGACTCTAGCTTCTAATTTCGATATCGAATTCATGCTTATCTTGACCCGGGTATCGACCTTGGTATAGCCGGGGATCCTGCTGCCACCATTGGCGCCGTTAGGTGCACCGGGTTGCCCGCTACTCTGACTCGATGAATCATCGGACGCCACGGCATCTAAGCGCGAAACAAGCCGAAGCTGCTGCTGCGAGGAGTTATTATCATCTGTGGTCGTGGCTAGGGTTTTCTGTGAGGATCGTCGTTGAGCGACACCGGTGGAATTTTTGGGCTTCTTGTGGTTTTTTCGGGCATAGACTTTGTTGCTGTTGATATCTTCCAATCTTTGCTTCTCTCTAGAATATTCATCACCTGGTATTGGCCCAGAAGCCATTCATGTAAAAATCACACAATAAAACGCTAATTTTGATTTTTACCCAAAAAGAAAAGGCCTAGAAACCAATTATGGGTATATAAATAGGGGTTTACCTGCAGAGAAACAAATAGAAAGAAAGGGAAAAATGGAAATTTAATTTGGAAGTGAATGTGAAATGGTGGTTAGGGTTTGTCAAAGGTTTATGGTGGGATTGTACGAAACAAGGGGCTTTGAGTGAGAAAGTGAGGAGTTCCCAAAAATCGAATTGATTTTGTTTCGCTGCATAGAGAAACCCTAAAAGAAAGCTTGTGATGGGATGGCTGGATGGATCCGTACGATTTTCTTATTGTCTCTCTCGCTATCTCTGTTGACTGAATGGTTTCAGTGGAGAGGCTCGAGAGAGTGAGAGATTCGTCAAACACACGCGCCAGAGCGCGAATGACGCAAGAAGATGGAAACAAGGTAAGATCTGTACCATGTCAGATGGGACCCAAAAGTATAATATAGTATTTTTTTCCTTCAGTCTAGTCGTCTATTACTGAATTTTTTAGAGTTTATACATACGATCTATTTTGTTTATCTTGTCGTATCTTTGACGGGTCGTTGATATTTAAGATAAAAATATATTATTTAAATATTTTAAATAAAAAATAAAAATATTAAAAATAAAACAAATTTAATGTTAGGATATGTTGATATTTATTTTCGAGTTCAAATAATATAAATTTATACACTATATGTTTTATTATATTTTTTATATTTATGAGAATTTTTTGTTTAGATTCAAACTTTATGATATAGAATTTTTTAATTTAAATAAAATATAATATGTCGACGAGTTTTTATAATTTGATGAAAATACTAAGAAAATATTTAAATAGAATGAAATATTATAGATTCAATCTTTATCAATTTGTTTTTATCAGTTTAATAAATTTAATTATATAATAATTGATTTTGGAATACTTGTATATATAAAATATTAAATTATTTATAGAAAACTTATTAATATGGAATAAAATTAGATACTAATTTTAAGAAGAAAAAAAAACTTAATGTAACAAGTAACTTATAGGAGCAAAGAAAATTAAATCTTAATTTTATGAGAGAAATAAAAAATATAATCTTATAGACAATTATCAAACAAGAGCATTTCTAAAATATATTCGCATTTTTATATATAGTATAGATTAATAAAAAAAAATGATTGTATATCCATTTTATAATTTCATCAAAGAAAATGTAACTTTGAAACATTTCTTTTAAGAATAGAAAGAGAGCATGAAATTAGGGTCTCATATTTTCTATTTTTCTTAGCAAAAAAATAAAGAAAAGAAAAACTCTGTAGATCTCAATGCTTTCATAGGAGAATAAACAAAAATAATATGGGAATCTATTCAACAACAAACACATAAATAAATATATGAAAATGATGAAAAATGAAAAAAAAAATTTGTTTCACTTGGTCTTAGGAATTTGATTAATATTTAATATCATTTGTAATTTGTGACAAAAGAGTTAGCTCACGCTTTTTTGATATCATATAACCTTTTATATATATATATATATATATATATATATATATATATATATATATATATATACATTTCAATTTAATTTTTCAAAAACAGAAATCATCTCATAAACAGTTTAAGGATTTTTGGTTAAACAAAATCAATTTCATGAACTATCCCAACCAACTCTAAAAGTGATTAAGTAGTGAAGGAGTTGACAAAATCCAAAGCAAGGCCATGTGCAGTGCCATAAAATTTTGCATGAGCTCGAGGAGATCCGGCATAAATGGTAGAAGCATTAATATCAGAAATGATATTACAACTATATATATTCATAATTACATTAAAATCATCAAACTTTCTTACATTACCCTTAAAATTAAGAAAGAATCAAATTAAACTGATCCTTTGAGGCAACTAATAACAATGGTCCTGAAACACCATACTTGCAGAACCTCTTCTTCCTCTAGCTCTCATTCCGTCAGATATTCAACCATTATTACTCTTTCTCTCCTCTTAATTACATCATTTTATCTCTTCATTTTGCCGCTTAATCATCATTTTCAGGAACCCTTTTCTTTGACAGATCAGGAAACCCAATTTAGAGGAGACTTTAGAGATGCTAAATTTCCATGGAACAAGCTTTGTTTCGGACCGAAATCTGAGAAGCTCAGGCTCGCAGTTTTCTCCAAGACATGGCCAATTGATGCAGCCCCTGGTGGCATGGAGCGCCATGCTTCGACATTGTATCATGCTCTTGCAGCCAGAGGTCACGAGATTCATGTCTTCACTGTTCCTTCTGATAGGAGAAATCACCAAGACATTCATGAAGGAAACCTTCATGTTTACTTTGCTGCAAACGATCATGGTTCCCTCAATTGCTCTTTGTCCTTTAAGATATTCAATAGAATCAACGCGAATGCAGCATTCGATTATGTTCACACTGCGAGTGTTTCGTTGCCTCATTGGCGTGCGAAAATGGGGTCGAAAGTGGCTGTAACTTGGCATGGAATTTGGTACGAAATCATGCACTCAAAGTTATTCGAAGAACTTTTGTTGAACACAAGGGAGGTATTTACTCCAGGCCTAATGAAAACAGAGCTTCAAGAAGCAATGCCAAGGCTCATCGACGAGATCAGATTCTTCTCGAGCTACACACAACACATATGCATAAGCAAAAGCGCGGGCGAGACCCTAATCAACATCTATCAGCTTCCAAAAAGAAATGTTCATGTTATACTAAATGGTGTTGATGACACAAAATTTGTTCATGATCCAGAAACAAGCTCAAGGTTTAGAGAAAAACATGGCGTCCCTCCAAACGTTACACTTGTGATGGGAGTTGCAGGGCGTTTAGTTAGAGACAAAGGACACCCACTTCTCTATGAAGCCTTCTCATCGATAACAAAAGGCCATCCGGGTGTTTTTCTTCTTGTTGCAGGATCAGGTCCTTGGGGAAGAAGGTATGCAGAATTAGGCTCAAATGTGAAGGTTTTAGGGGCATTAGAACCTGCAAAACTGTCTGAATTTTATAACACGATCGATGTGTTTGTGAATCCAACATTGAGACCTCAAGGACTTGACCTTACTTTGATTGAAGCTATGCATTGTGGGAAGCCTGTTTTGACACCAAATTATCCAAGCATAGTTGGGACAGTAGTTGTTAATGAAGGTTTGGGGTATACATTTTTGCCCAATGTGAAGTCTTTTGTGGAG
Source organism: Bretschneidera sinensis (assembly GCA_023935145.1). Lineage (NCBI taxonomy): Eukaryota > Viridiplantae > Streptophyta > Magnoliopsida > Brassicales > Akaniaceae > Bretschneidera > Bretschneidera sinensis. The sequence continues at coordinate 146,642,221 of CM043698.1, read as the reverse complement.
GAATTGGAGTTGGTTATTAGAGATGGGGTTAAAGTATTGCAGAAGAAAGGCTTGGCTTGCAAGAAATATGCGCTTTCCATGTTTATTGCTAGTAAAATGGCGTCGGCTTATGAAAGATTATTTCTCTGTATGAAAAATACAAGATATTGTCAGTACCCTCTTCCTACAGATTGTTAGAAGTTATCTTCTTCTTCCTCTTCCTTTTTTTTTTCCTTTATTTTTTTTGTACTGAATATTTTGATAGTCTACCGAATATCAGTATGTAACTGATATACTTCCTTCAAAATTTGTACTTTTCAACTCCTCAGGAAACATATGGTATCTCTTTCCTGCAGAAAATAATGATCTTTGATGTTGTACCAAGAATTTAATGGAGATCCTCATTTTCATGCTATAGAATAGGATATTTGATGATCTCTGGATTAAAGTTCCTTGTCACGTTAAGTGAAAGAAATTAAAAGCATGCGTGTGGATTTGTTATCTGTTTTTTATTTCCAAAACAATTTGAAATAAAAAATAGAAAATAGTTTTATGTTGCTTATCACAATACCACCGATTTATATGCCCTAAAGGTCAAGACATTGGCATTGTGGGAAACTCAAATTCCAGAGAAAATCTTAGTTGCACCGTTTGCAAAAAAAATTTCCACGGGTGAAAACTTCACTGGTAATTGTTAAGTCATTTTATTGATAATGTGAATAGCGGTTGTGCAAAAGTTACCAGTGAAATTACGTAACAATTACCAATGAAGTTTATAGGAGAAATTCTTAGTTGTACCCGGTGCAAACCAACATTTTTGCACTTAGTGGAAACTCCATTAGTAATTTTTAAGTAATTTCATTAGTAATGTTCGTACAGTCACTATTCATATTACCAGTGAAGTTACCTAAAAATTACTAATAAAGTTTTTACGCGGTACAAAAATAATGTTTTACACTGAATACAGATAAAAATTTATCATGTGTTAGAGGTATCGGGTAATTTTGAATTCCTCATCGAGCAATGGACTTAATACTAGATTCTTGATGGGATTGAGTTCAAGTAGACAAGTTATCACTCAATCATTTTGAGTGAGTACCTACAATCTCATCGTCTCTTTTTACATCGATTTTCCAACTAGCAAGAGTTTTTATGGTCCGTTTGGTTCACATATAAGATTACAGTGGGATTAGGATTATGATTATAATGAGATAAAATTAGGAGAATTAAAGTGAAACTATTTTAATTTTATGATTGGTTCAAAGGATTGTTCAATTGGGATTAAATTAGGATAACATGAACAATGACCAAAATACCATTGCAAACCCAATATACTCATTAAACACCAAACCCAAATCAACATAATTCCTTCTTCAACTTTTGTTCGTTTTCCGTATCCTTCTTGCCTCTACTACCTGATTACGCCCAAAACAGTAACGCTTTGGGGTGTCGATTCCACAGGGAGACAAATTAACTATAAAGGAAGATGTAAACTTTAATATGAGACGATATGATCAAATTAAATATAGAATCTGAAATTTGATAGTGAGACAATTGTGTAAAGTAGATTGTGAAATATAATAGGAGAGCAACAAGGATCCGGGAATCCTCCCTAGGTTTATTGCCCTAATCCTAACTTGATTCAGTTGTTTTTATCTCGATTGCAAGTTTTACATCCCAAACAGGCAATCGGCAAATATTCAATTGAAGCACATGTATAAACCCTAATTTGATTGTTATGAAATACTCTTTATTTTCAATTCATGCACATATGATCTATCCTTTAAATTTATCAAGAAACGATAATATATCTTTGATGACAATATTGCAGTAATAGACAAACCTAAAGGCGAGATCTACCGGACTCAATTATACCCAAATAATCTTGACATAAAGAAAGCATGACTAAATCTATATCAAAGAAAAAGATACAATCACCGGATTAGATGAAATCTTTATAATTAGAATAAAAAGTAAATCATAACAATATTTGAACGTTAAAGCTCCATTACAACTGAATCAAATAAGGGAAATAGAAACAACTACACCTAGGGATTCATCCCTTCTCCTTGCTTGGAGATTAGTTAGCCATGGGGCTCATGGTTGCACAATGGAAGGAAAGTTGCTGCTCTCTTGAGTTCTCCAGCTTTTTGAATATCTAATTATAAACCCTAAGTGGTATATTTATAGTACACAAGGTCTAGGGGTGTTTTAGGGTTTGAACAAGTCATTAAAGACCTAATTAGGGTCTAACTCGAAGTGTATAAGGCTGTGCGCGCGCTGCAGCACAACTTGGGCGCGCTGCGGCTCTGTTTTATCAGGTCAGGAGCTGGTGCTGTGTGCTGCGACGCAGATAATCCATGCTGCGGCGCGGGGCGGCTCTGTTTTGGTTAAGTCAGGTGCTGGTTCTGTGTGCTGCGGCGCGGGTAATCCATGCTGTAGCGCGGGCTGATGCTGATTCAGAAAGTCTGACCTCTGTCTGTTAAAATTGCCATAACTTCATCTAGAGAAATGATTTTAATGAACCGTAAAATCCTCCAGAAATTAGACTTCTAGATCTTTCTAACCATATGTGGCACACTTCCTGGTTCTTTCTACATCGATACAGTTTAATTTTTAAAGATGGTTGATTTGTATGCCAACTCCAGCAACTTAGTGAAAACTCCTTCCTTAGTTTCTCTTCATCTTGGCTCTTCTGCGATCATACTTTTGCTTGAGTGTTCAATGGAACTTCGTGTTTCAAAATGATGTTTGCTCTTCCATCTCTTTTAACTCAGGATTCCTGAAAAATGCACCGAAATAAATTAATGTTCCAAAAATACTACTTTAGAGTTATTAATGAACAAAAATGCAATTAAGACCTAAATCAACCCTAAAGTGCTAACAAATGAGTACGATTATAGTGCATTTTATGGCTCTTATCACAACCCCCAACTAGCTTATTGCTAGTCCCTAGCAATTCAAGCGAGAACAAGTGATGAATTCTATGGTAGGAGTTAAAGACAATGTAAAGCAATGCTAGTGTTGAACCAAGAGTAATTCACTTTTTGTCTCAAAAATTGTACATAACATACGGCACATAGAATCATTAAATTTCATCTACGTCCAAAAGTAATCCAAACATCAATCTTAAAATCGTTATTGACTCTTAACATCCATCTTACCACAATTCATTAGTCCGAACACCCGGATGATTTTATGCACAACATTCATGAATACAAGTCTTGGCCTCTAAAAACATAACAAATTGTGTGACATCAATCACATAAACAAGCTCCATAGGCTTATTTTTCAAATCATTCTCCACTATTGTGGAAAAAAAATCACACTTCATTGGATCAATAGGTCTTTAATAGGCTTGTAATGTTATGCCGAGGTAAAGGTTAAGAAAAAAAAAGGGAAAGATTTGCAAGTAAAAGAACTTTTAATCTTTTAGGTTTTGAACACAACCACTTTCAAGCACTAGATAACTTTACTTCAATGCTCAACTCCTTCAACCATTTTTTTATATAAGAGCATATCTCTTGACAAGTCACCACCTTTTCTTTCTTTTTCTTCTTTCTTTGCCATACTTCTTTTCTTTTTCTGTTTTTTTTTTGGCAAATACTCATTCACCTCTCTTTTTTTTTTCTTTTCCACAACCCCCAACTTATCTTTTTCACTATACTTGGGTTATGGTTTTTCATATTTCCATCCTTACTCCTCTTAAGTGTTTCTCAACAATGTGTACAACTAAATTCTTTTAAAAGAAGGGTAAGGATAAAATATTTTTAAGTTCATAAGGGTAAGTAAATGAGTTTTTGAAAGAAACAAGGCTCAAATTCTTTTTCAAGAAAAATGGCTCAAAAAGGTGACTAGTGATATATATTACAAGGGTAAGTTTGAAAGGCTCAACTGATTTAAAAATGGCCTATATCATATCCTAAGTAGTGTGCATTCTAGGAATTCGCCTCAAATGATTATCAAATAAGTTCTAGAGCTTGTTGAGACCGCAAAAGTATTCACAAACAATCGCACATAAAACTTTTCTAGATGTTTTAGACTAATCATTCAATCTTACCACAAACTAGAGTCTCAAACCAAATCAAGATTGACACTTAAATTATTCTCAAACCGAAACAGAATTTAACTTCTTCTACATGCTATATGTTATTTCAATTAGGTTCATATCATTGACATGTGAATTAACTCTAGGGCAAATACAAAGCATGCTAAAAATAAACAAAAAGGAAAATGACACCAAGCAGTTCAATGGAAAAAAATGTATGGAAATAAAGAATATGGAAACAAAGAGATGTGTTTCCTCCACCCCCAACTTAAAAATTGCATTGACCTCAATGTAAAAGAAAGAGTAAAAGAAACTCCCTTTGTAGCCAAAGGTGCACAGAAGCTGAAAATTGTGCTCCACCATTTGAACTGCTTCGTATATTTTCCTTGAAAGAGAAATACTAAGTTAATACTAGAAAACAACAAAATAATAATAATAAATAAGAAAAAAAATATGAAAAATAGTAAAAATAAAAGGATATGTTGTGGGTTGCCTCCCATGAGCGCTAAGTTTTACGTCTTCGGCCAGACACTGCACCACTCTCACTGCTGGCATCATTGTGGTGTTGAAAATGAGGCTCCAATTTAATAGCCTTAATGCTAATCTTTTGGCAAAGAATACTTAAAGTCCACCGCATATGGCTCAAGTGTTCTTGGTGTTGCCCACTCACTATCAGTAGTAGGGTATTTGGTTCTCGCATCCATGTGACTTCTCTCAAGTGACTCCTCAAAGCATGGTTGCCATGATTTCTTAATAAATTCCTGTGACTTATCAAAAATATCAACAACATTAACGGCATGGGAATAAATTAAAGAATCATCGAACTTAAAATTATTAAGAGGAAATTCTATCGAATTATCCTTAGTGTGCTCATCCTCCAAATTGAGCTTATCAACCATGTAATTATCAACACACTCATTCTCTTCATGTGGCTGTTTTGAGACTCGAAAAACATTTATCTCTAAAGTTCTATTTCCAAATGATAATGTCATTAAGCCATTCCTACAATTAATGAGGGCATTGGCAGTGGCAAGGAATGGTCTTCCAAGTATCAAAGGAATTTTGGACTCTGTGTTTACAGTAGAAACAGTATCTAAAACCAAAAAATCAATAGGATAGTAGAAATTATCAATTTGCAACAAAACATTTTCTACAATACCTCTTGGTTTTCTTACCGATCTATCCGCTAATTAAAGTACCACGGAGGTTGGTTTGATCTCACCTAAACCGAGCTGCAAGTACATTGAGTATGGCATGAGGTTCACACTAGCACCCAAATCTAGCAATGCTTGGCCACAAGGTTTATTTCCAATTTGGCAAGCCACCGTTGGACAGCCCGGATCTTTATATTTGGGCGGTGTATTGCTGTTAATTATAGCACTTGCTTGCTCCATTAAGAATGTTGTCTTCTTCACATTATGCTTCCTCTTGAGTGTGCATAAATCCTTGATGACTTTAGCATAGTTGGGAATCTGTTGTATGACATGAAGAAGAGGGAGATTAATTTTAGCATGCTGAAGTTGTTCAAGAATCTCACCTTTTAATGCTGTATTTATCTCCTTAGGTTTAAGAAGTGCTTGAGGGAAAGGCACTGGTGGGCGATAAACATCACGAGCCTCTTGTTCCTTGGGGGGTTTATCCTTGTTACTCAAGTTTGATGGTAGAGTGGGACTATCAATTTTTTTACCACTACAGGTGATTATGGCATTAACCTCTTTAACATTTTGATTTCCAGGATTGGAGGTTTGTGCCATATGTTGTCCCCTTGGATTTTGTTGTGTTTGCGAAGGAAACTGTCCTTGCTCTTGAATCGCCAAGAAACTAGTCAACTTAGTGAGTTGACTCTTTATCTCATTTTGTTCTGCTTTGATCCCTTGTTGCTCCTCTAACAGCTGTTGATTTATTTTGCCTTGATCTTCCACATTCTTGGCATGTACCTGCATAAATGACTTAAACATATCTTCTAAAGGTAAAGATTGTTGAGGTGCATTATATGAAGTTGCTTCCGGTTGCCATTGGGTACTAGAGTGGGCAGGAGGTTGTGTATCGGGTTTCCAATTAAAATTTGGGTGATTTTTCCAACCGGGATTGTAGGTGTTAGAGTAAGGTGAGTGTTGTTTCCCAAAGGGTATACCTACAGCATTACACTCTTCCTTCATCTCAAAATAAATTGGACAATCCTTAGATAAATGATCTACCCCATTACACATGAAACAAGGCTCATAGGACTCTACTCTAGCAACCGGTTCAGGAGCCCTAGCATTTCTAGTTTTTAAGGCTTCAATTTCCTTAGTTAGGGCCTCTAAACGGGCTTTAAGGTTATCCTCTTCCTTAAGTTGATAAATCCCAGCGGGTTGATTTCTCCTAGTGCTTTCTATGGCATTTGGTCATGTCCAAGTGTAGGATTTTTCTGATAGGTCATCTAGGAAATCTATGGCTTGGTCGGGATCTTTTTGAAGAAAATCCCCATTGCACATCATTTCTATGAACTGCCTTTCCCTACTTGGGAGTCCATCATAGAAATAGCTAACTACCTGCCAACTCTCATACCCATGGTGTGGACAAGAATTCAATAGGTCCTTGAAACGTTCCCAAACTTGATATAAGGTTTCGCTCTCTTTTTGTGCAAAGTTTGAGATTTGTCTCTTGAGGTTATTGGTCTTATGGGTTGGGAAGTGTTTTTGGAAGAAAACTCGTGTCATCTCATCCCAACTACCTATGGACCTAGGCCTTAACGAGTACAGCCAAGCCTTGGCTTTTTCCTTAAGTGAAAAAGGAAAAAACCTAAGTTTAACGGTGTCTATCATATCAGCCCTATTGTGAAAAGTTGCTACTACTTCCTCAAATTCCCTAATGTGGACATAGGGGTTTTCATTCTCAAACCCATGGAAGGTTGGTAGTAATTGGATCATGCTCGGCTTAAAATCAGGTTGTTGAACATTAGGGGGGAACATGATACAAGATGGGGTGGCTGTTCGGCTAGGGTGCAAGTAGTCTTTAAGTGTCCTAGCAACAATTTCATTGTGATTTTCGGCCATGTTAGGGGAAATAAATAAAACTGAAAGAAAATAAATAAATTAAAGAAAATCAAAACAAATAGCAAAGAACAAAAAACAAATAAAATAAAAAAATCAGAAAATCAAGATTTCAAGAAAGGAACGATATTACCGTTTTGTCTCAAAGTTAACAATCTTCCTTGTTTGTAAGCGCATCTCCCCGGCAACGGCGCCAAAATTTTAATGCGGTGTTGTAGTACGGCTTTGGAGTGTCGATTCCACAGAGAGAAAAATTAACTATAAGGGAATATTTAAACTTTAATATGAGACGATATGATCAAATTAAATATAGAATCTGAAATTTGATAATAAGACAATTGTGTAAAGTAGATTGTGAAATATAATAGGAGAGCAACAAGGATCCGAGAATCCTCCCTAGGTTTGTTGCCCTAATCCTAACTTGATTCAGTTGTTTTTATCTCGATTGCAAGTTTCACATCCCAAACAGACCATCGACAAATATTCCTTTAAAGCACATGTATAAACCCTAATTGATTGTTATGAAATACTCTTTATTTTCAATTCATGCACATATGATCTATCCTTTAAGTTTATCAAGAAACGACAATATATCTTTGATGACAATATTGCAGTAATGGACAAACCTAAAGGGGAGATCTACCAGACTCAATTATACCCAAATAATCTTGACATAAAGAAAGCATGACTAAATCTATTTCAAGGAAAAAGATACAATCACCGGATTAGATGAAATCTTTATAATTAGAATAAAAAGTAAATCATAACAATATTTGAATGTTAAAGCTCCATTACAACTGAATCAAATAAAGGAAATAGAAACAACTATACCTAGGGATTCATCCCTTCTCCTTACTTGGAGATTAGTTAGCCATGGGGCTCATTGTTGCACAATGGAAGGAAAGTTGCTGCTCTCTTGAGTTCTCCAGCTTTTTGAATATCTAATTACAAACCATAAGTGGTATATTTATAGTACACAAGGTCTAGGGGTGTTTTAGGGTTTGAACAAGTCATTAAAGACCTGATTAGGGTCTAACTCGGAGTGCATAAGGCTGTGCGCACGCTGCAGCACAACTTGGGCGCGCTGCGGCTCTGTTTTATCAGGTCAGGCGCTGGTGCTGTGTGCTGCGGCACGGATAATCCATGCTGCGGTGTGGGGCGGCTCTGTTTTGGTTAAGTCAGGTGCTGGTTCTGTGTGCTGCGGCGCGGGTAATCCATGCTGCAGCGCGGGCTGATGCTGATTCAGAAAGTCTGACCTCTGTTTGCTAAAATCGTCATAACTTCATCTAGAGAAATGATTTTAATGAACCGTAAAATCATCCAAAAATTAGACTTCCAGATCTTTCTAACCATATGTGGCACACTTCCTGGTTCTTTCTACATCGATACAGTTTAATTTGTAAAGATGGTTGATTTGTATGCCAACTCCAGCAACTTAGTGAAAACTCCTTCCTTAGTTTCTCTTCATCTTGGCTCTTCCGCGATCATACTTTTGCTTGAGTGTTCAATGGAACTTCGTGTTTCAAAATGACATTTGCTCTTCCATCTCTTTTAACTCAAGATTCCTGAAAAATGCACCGAAATAAATTAATGTTCCAAAAATACTACTTTAGAGTTATTAATGAACAAAAATGCAATTAAGACCTAAATCAACCCTAAAGTGCTAACAAATGAGTACGATTATAGTGCATTTTATGGCTCTTATCATACCCCATCAACCACCATCACCTTCCTCTACTACCACATCAACACCGCAATTAACCATCATCAATACCATGGACACCATCAACCTCAATCTATAACAAACCCATAAGGTCACGCGATCTGGGAGGAGGTCACACGATCTGGGAGGAGGCCACGCTATCTGGAGAGGAGAGAGGAGAGGAAGAAGAAGGATAAGAGAGGAAGGAGGAGAGGAGATGCCGCGCGGGGGAAGAAGGGAGAGAAGAGATGCTGCACGAGGGAAGAGAAGGAAGGGAGGAGGAAGAAGAAGATTTTGGGACTGCCATGAAAGAGAGAAGTCACTTAGGAATGGGTAAAATGAGAATGAACAAAAAAAAAATTAATCCTAAAGCAATGAGATTAATTCTGTCTCGGAGGGGTGGGACAGATTTTGTCGGATTGGGACTAATCTAATCCCAATTTAATCCTAGATGAACAGTTAGTCCCTCCAACCAAATATGTGACTAACTGTTCATGTGGGATTAAACTAATCATATCTTATACTAATACCATTTACTAAACTGGCCCTTATGGTCACATCTGTTACCCCTTCTAATTTTTTATTATGAAAAAAAAATCACTTAGCACAAATCCGATCACAGAATTCTTACAACCTAGAAGAGCACAAGCCCAACCCAGCTAGGCCTAGTCTTATGAACCCAGAAAATAGCCTGGCTTTTGACAACTACTATTTATATAGCGGTGACAATGGGTTGTGCCGTTCTGGGCCATGGCCCACACAAGGTGGCCTACCGTGCCTTCGTGTCGTGTCATGTCATGCCTCCCTCTCTTTCGTGTTGTGTCGTGCTTTTAAAAACTTTGGCCCAACACAGCCCAAAGCCCGCATGGTTATTGAGTCGTGTTGTGTCGTACCGGTCCATGAGCCTCATAGGTACATATTGATTTTATTTTTTGTCTTTTTTGTTGAAAATTGTAAAAAATTTATAAATATTGAATTGAATGCTAATAATTATATAGAAAAATAATCATTTTATTGATGAAGTTAAATATTACAAATAATTTAGAAATTGAACAAAAATAAAAACATAAACAAATAACTTAAAAATTACAATTTCTAAAAATCTTCCAAATAAATAACTTAAAAAACAACATATAAAATAAAGAAAAAAAGATGAATTGACTTACAAATGAGTGAAATATAAAAAACAACTTAGAAATTTTAAAAATTAAAAAGACATAAAATATTATTAATAATTAAGAAAAACTAATTTTTATAACCTTACCTTTAAATAAAAAAGCAAACTTATACAATTCTTAGACAAACGACTTTAACAATTGAATAATGAGCTGCCTAATGCAGCTAAATTTCATTCGATGAATTAAAAAGAAGAATATTATATGATTTCCTACTAGTGTCTTAGTTCATTGTATCAAATGCTATCATATTAAAATCAATCAATTTTAAATTCAATATTTAAATTAAAAATTCACAAACGACACTTTTTGTGTTTAAATATTTGTTTATATTTGATTTAATTTATATTAATATGTGATTTTAGGTTAATTTGGTTCACTTATGAATTAGTAGATTATGTGTCATTATGTTAAGAATAGGGTAATAATTTTCATTTTTTTCCACCATTCTAAAATATCAAATTTATCACTATCTCATTTTTCTTGATTTATTATTCTAGTAGCATAAAATTATATATAATTTTGAATTTATTAAATGTTATGGTTGTGTTTTATGTCGTATTTCGTGTCGGGTCTCAAACCGGATCGTATTGGGTCTCGTGCCGTGTCATGTCGTGTTTTTTTTCTTATACCGTGCCATGGGCCTCAAAAGTTAAAGCTAGCATGGCACGATAAATAGTACCATGCCAAGCACGGCACGATGAATAATATCGTGCCAAGCATGCCCTATGGAAGTGTGGGCACGGCTTGTCGAAGGGAGAGAACCTTTACCAACGAAACAAGCCCTTAAGGTTTACCTCCCCGGGAGTTACCCTCTGCACCTTACCAAGTCTTTAGAGTTCAACAGACCAAACAGCCATTGCTTCGTGCAAAATCAGTGAGAATTTTAGAAGTGATTACTCTCTTACAATCAAAGCTTCTTATACTAACGTAGCTATCTCCATCAACATTCTTTCACGGATCATCTTCAAAATCTGCAAAACCCTAATATCAAGCACTTCTTATTAATGTAATACCATTTTATATTATATTCCCATTTGTCTATATATCTTTAAGCATGAAGAGATTCATGGGTTTTCCATAATTTTAGCTTCAGTGTTTGTCTTCTTGTTTTTATGTTCTTCAGCATTTGAGACTTGAATTTAAGTAATGCTCTTAATACTGAACTTAGATAGTAAGATTTAGTGTTTGCAGTGTATAATTTCTTTTGCTCTTTAACTAAAATTTTGAAAATTTTGATTATATAACAGAAGCCATGGAAATAAGCTTGCCAAATCCTAAAATTCAGAAGGCCTTTGAAGAATCAGAATTAAGAGAGAATGAAGATATGATAAGCAAATTACCTGATTCAGTTATGTCCTATATTCTCTCTTTCCTTACAACGAAGAATGTTGTTAGTACAAGCATTTTATCCACCAGATGGAAGAACCTTTGGGCATCTGTGCCCAACTTAGACTTTGACCGTACAGAATTATCAAATTATCATTTCCTAGAGAATTTTGTGGAAAATGTTCTACTTGTGAAATACCGTACATATGGAAATTCATATTCAAATGTTGGGGACTGTGTGATATTTATCGTGTTATCCATGTTGCAGTAAAGTGCAAAGTTGAACATATTGACATTGACGTATCTACTGTTAAATTGAGTGGCACTTATCAAAAGCAATTTATTGAATTGCCTATGAGCCTTTTCACGTGTAAAACGTTGGTGGTCTTAAAACTAAGTTGTGTAGCTCTCGACGTTCAACAGCTGGTTTGTTTATCTAATGTCAAGATCGATCCTCCATCTCCGTGGAGTTCAATATGTGGGCGATGAAGTTGTCAAGGAGTTCATATCTTGCTGCCCAGTTCTTAAGGATTTGAGTATCATTAGATGTGATCATGATAGCTTAAAGGTTTTAAGCATTTGTTCTCTCGTATTGAAGAATCTAAGCCTAAAATTCTCAAGAAATATTGGAGTTACAGGATATAAAGTTTTGATCGATGCCCCGAATCTTGCAAGCCTATATCTTGCAGATCTCACATCTCAAAGCATCATCGTTAACAATTCAAATTCCTTGTTTAAAGCATATTTTGATGTATACTTGTATGATACATATATTGATGATGCATCCTTAACAGTTGACACTAGGACTAATAGGCTACTTGAGCTTTTTAATGCGATTTCCAATGTTTTAGACATCTAAGCTTAGGGCGACACACTTTTGCGGTATGTTTGGCTTTTATCTTGATTATGTGTTAAGTTTAATAATTTCATATGAATATGCTGAAACAAGGGATTTACTGAAAATGGAATGATATTTGTGGTTAATCTCTTTTGTAGGTTCTCCGGGAGTGCGACTTATGTTATAAAGAAGGTCTGCCCATGTTTTGTAATTTGACTTATTTGAAGGTCAAGTTTTGTGATTCTGGCTGGGAATTGTTGCCAGCCTTATTGAAGAACTCCCCAAAGCTGAAAGATGTTGTTGTTAATAAGGTTAGATAGATGTAACACATGATTTCAGTTAGAGATTGTGTTGGTGATTTGCATCAGGTGTTGCTGCACCACTCTATCTTTACTGCCCTTGTTAGCTGCTGTCATTACTACCCTTGTCAGTTGCATTACTACCTTTTGTCAGCCGCATTTACTACCCCATGTTCTTTGTCATTTACTAGCCCATGTTATCAGTCATTACTACCCCATGTGTGCTGTACCATGTATTAGTTGTTTTTGTTTATTTTTTTCTGCAGCTTTACTTTTCAGTTCTTATATATATTGTAAGCTGATGCATTATGAAAATAGAATTCCAGATTACATTTTCTGTGTATCTTCCTCCATTCTCTCCTTGTCCTAAGAAAACTCTTGTTCTTTCATTCTTTAAAACTAACAATTGGTATCAGAGCTTTATTCTTGAGGGATCTGTGAGTGTTCAAATGGAAGGAGAATCCAGTTTTTCATCAATGGCTCCACCTGTTTTTGATGGAAACAACTATCAAATTTGGGCAGTGAGTATGGAGACCTTCCTGGACGCGTTGGATCTGTGGGAGGCTGTAGAAGAAGATCATGAATTTCAGCCTTTCCCAGCAAATCCTACTGTGGCACAGATCAAGATACAAAAGGAAAATGACAAGAAAATCGAAGGCGAAGGCATGTCTATTTGCAGCGGTTTCACTAACGATTTTTACCAGAATTATGTCTCTCAAAACAGCTAAGGCTATTTGGGACTATCTCAAGGAAGAATATATAGGAAATGAAAGAATTAAAGGGATGCAAGTCTTGAACTTGATAAGGGAATTCGAACTTCAAAGAATGAAGAGCTCCGAGACGATTAAAGATTACTCAGACAGGCTTCTTAGCATTGTAAACAAAGTGAGGCTTCTTGGATCTATGTTTACTGACTCAAGAATTGTAGAAAAAATTCTTGTTACAGTACCTGAAAAATATGAAGCAACCATCACTACTTTGGAGAATACCAAGGATCTGTTAAAAATTTCCTTGGTAGAATTGCTTAACGCAATGCAAGCACAAGAGCAAAGAAGACTGATGAGGGAGGATACAACAATCGAAGGAGCTTTGGCAGCCAAGCATCAAAACACGGCCAGAAACAAAGAGAAAAAGAAGAAAGATTTTGAAGAAAATGGAGCAAGTACAGCATCAGCCATTGCAAAAGGAAATAATGGAAATCAGAGGACATCCTATCCACCTTGCCAACACTACGGAAAGAAGGGTCATCCTCCGTTTAGATGCTGGAGAAGACCTGATGCTAATGTTCCACCTTGCCAACACTGCGGAAAGAAGGGCCATCCTCCGTTTAGATGCTGGAGAAGACCTGATGCTAAGTGTTCCAAGTGCAATCAACTTGAACATGAAGCAGTATTTTGCAAAGGAAAAACTCAGCAGCAGGAAGTTGAAGCCCAAGTTACAGATCAATAGGATGAAGATCAGCTTTTTGTGGCATCTTGCTTTGTAAGCAGTAGTTCTAATGATAGTTGGTTAATTGACGGTGGTTGTACCAACCACATGACCAATGACAAGGAACTCTTCAGAGATTTGAGGCCAACTGACATTACTAAAGTCAGAATTGGCAATGGTGATTACATCTTTGTCAAAGGGAAAGGAACAATCTCTATAACCAGCACTACAGGCACAAAGAGAATTTCAGATGTTCTCTACATACCATAAATTGACCAAAACTTGTTGAGTGTAGGTCAATTGATTAAAAAAGGCTTTAAAGTGATCTTTGAAGATAGTTATTGTCACATTCTTGATGTCACGGGTCAGGAAATTCTTAAAGTGAGAATGAAGGGCAAAAGTTTTTATTTCGATCCCATCAAAGAAGAACTTGCTGCATTTTCAACCGAAGCCAGCAACACCGAGTTATGGCACAAGAGACTTGGTCATTGTCACTTGCAAAGGATGCAGCTCATGAAGAAAAAGGAGCTCACAGTGGGCTTACCAACATTTGGAGATCACTTACCGATTTGTCATGCTTGTCAATACAGTAAACAAAAACGGAGACCATTCCCAAAGTCAACCTGGAGAGCCACTCACAAGTTGCAGCTAATCCACACAGATGTATTTGGTCCTCAAAGAACTCTGTTATTAGCAGGTAGTCGGTATTACATTGCCTTCATTGATGACTTTACAAGAATGTGCTGGATTTTTTTTCTTAAAATTCAAGTCAGAAGTGGCTAGAGTGTTTTGGAAGTTCAAGAAGGTGGTGGAAAACCAAAGTGGCTGCAAAATTCAAGCTCTAAGGTCAGATAATGGAAAAGAATACACCTCAGAAGAATTCAATCTGTTTTGCGAGGAAGCAGGCATAGAACACCAGCTTACTGCTCCATATACTCCGCAACAAAACGGAGTTAGTGAAAGGAGAAACAGATACATAATGGAGATGACCAGATGTATGCTTCATGACAAGGAGTTGCCAAAGAAGCTTTTGGCTGAGGCAACAAGTACTGTTGTTTTCTTGCAGAACAGATTGCCTACCAAGGTGTTGAAGGATAAAACTCCATTCCAGGCTTGGAATGGCTATAAACCTACTCTCAATTTTCTTAGAGTGTTCGGTTGTATGTGTTTCTCTCACGTTCCACAGGTCAAGCGTGATAAACTTGACAAGAAGTCAGAACCGGGCATCTTTGTAGGTTATAGTTCTTCCTCTAAAGCCTACAAGGTGTATCAACCTCAAACAGGGAAGTTAATTGTTAGTAGAGATGTGTTCTTCAATGAAGATGAAAAGTGGAATTGGAAACAGACACAAGATACATCCACAAGCATACATAAATCAAGTCTCCCCTTCCAAACGACAGAAGAAGATTTGGAAGATGATCCACCAATTAAGAGACATCCACAAGCATACACAAATCAAATCTCCCCTTCCAAACGACAGAAGAAGATTTGGAAGATGATCCACCAATCCGTGGAACAAGACCGCTCTATGATATCTATCAAAGATGCAATGTGGCCATTTGTGAACCTTCAGGTTATGAAGAAGCCATTAAAAACCAGAAATGGAAGAAGGCAATGGAGGAGGAGCTGTACATGATCAAGAAAAAATGAGACATGGCAGCTTGTTGATAGACCTCAAGACAGAAAAATCATTGGGGTCAAATGGGTGTTTAGAACCAAGTTCAATGCTGATGGATCCATCAACAAACACAAAGCCAGGCTTGTTGTCAAGGGGTATGCTCAAGTTTTTGGAGTTGATTACTCAAATACATTTGCCCCTGTTGCTAGATTAGACACTATTCGGCTGGTGCTAGCTATAGCAGCCCAAAATGGGTGGAAAGTGTTCCAATTAGATGTAAAATCAGCCTTCTTAAATGGTCTATTGCAGGAGGAGATCTTTGTTGAGCAACCAGAAGGATTCATTGAAGAAGGCCATGAAGACAAAGTGTACCTACTAAAAAAGGCTCTCTATGGCTTAAAACAAGCGCCTAAAGCCTGGTATAGTAGGATAGATGATCATCTATTGAGCTTGGGTTTTACAAAAAGCCTATCAGAAGTCACTCTCTATGTTAAGAAAAAGGGGACTGACTTTCTTATTGTGTCATTATACATTGATGACTTGTAGGTGACAGGTAACAATGCCAAGCTTGTTGATGAATTCTAGCAAGAGATTATGCTAGTTTTTGATATGACAGACCTTGGTCTGATGACATATTTCCTTGGTATGGAGATCAAACAAGATGAAGGAGAATTTTTCATTTGTCAAAGAAAGTATGCTAAGGAAATACTTAAAAAGTTTTGTATGGAGGAATGCAAAGCAACGACTACACCAATGAGTTAGAAGGAAAGCCTAAGTAAGGAAGATGGCACAGACAAAGTTGAAGAAGGCTATTTCAGAAGCTTGGTTGGATGTCTAATGTACCTAACTGCAACCAGGCCAGATATCCTTTTTGCTGTAAGCATTCTCTCTCGTTTTATGCATTGTGCTAGTGAAATGCATCTTAAAGCAGCAAAAAGGGTCATTAGGTACATCAAAGAGACTGTTAACTTTGGTGTAAAATTCAAGAAGTGTCAAAACTTCAAGTTGATGGGATTTTCTGACAGTGATTGGGGTGGATCCATGGATGATATGAAGAGTACATCTGGTTATTGTTTTAGTCTAGGATCAGGTGTGTTCTCTTGGTGTTCTAAGAAACAAAAATGTGTAGCACAGTCTACTGCAGAGGCTGAATTTGTTGCTGCTACAGCAGCAGTGAATCAAGTATTGTGGTTGAGGAAGCTATTATGTGATCTACATTTGAAACAACTGAATGATACAAAGGTATTTGTGGACAATCAAGCTGCAATTGCAATATCTCATAATCCGGTTTTTCATGGAAAAACTAAACATTTTAAGATTAAGCTATTCTTTCTAAGAGAAGTGCAAAAAGAATGAGATGTGAGCTTGATTTATTGCAGATCTGAAGATCAGCTTGTAGACATTTTCACAAAACCTCTACCAGCAAACAAATTTGAGCCTCTTAGGGAGAGACTTGGAGTTTGCAGCTCCTAATGCAAGGAGGAGTGTTGGTGATTTGCATCAGGTGCTGCTGCACCACTCTGTCCTTACTGACCTTGTTAGCTGCTGTCATTACTACCCTTGTCAGCTGCATTACTACCCCTTGTCAGCTGCATTTACTACCCCATGTTCTTTGTCATTTACTAGCCCATGTTATCAGTCATTACTACCCTATGTGTGCTGTACCATGTATTAGTTGTTTTTGTTTATTTTTTTCTGCAACTTTACTTTTCAGTTCTTATATATACTGTAAGCTGATGCATTATGAAAATAGAATTCCAGATTACATTTTCTGTGTATCCTCCTCCATTCTCTCCTTATCCTAAGAAAATTCTTGTTCTTTCATTCTTTAAAACTAACAGATTGCATAAGATAGAAGTTCTATAGTTTGACTTAATTCATGAGTTGGGAAGAATCTGAGCGTATCCCTAATTGCTACAGGCTTAGGCTACCATCTATGCCTGACTGTTTACTATCATGTCTCGAGTCTGTTGAAATACAAATACCATCAAGTGGGGAAGAGGGGGAGATGAATCTGCTAAGGTACTTTCTAGAGAATTCTAAAGTTTTGAAGAAAATAACGAAAGAATGGTGCATTATACACCAAAACACTTCATTTTGAAAGGGCATCTAGAAAATTTGTCAGAAATTGACGGCTGGTTTTTAAGTGTTAGTGGATTCAAGTTATGAAAAGAGCTGCAGGGCTCATTACATGCTGAAGAAACAGCCACCGCCTCCATCCCATCCCCTCCCCCACCCCCCCCTCCTCCAATTCACTTTGTACACTCTGTTTTCTTCTTTTTTGTTTTCCTAATTTCTTTTTCTTGGCTGGGTGAATTATATTCTGTAATGGATCTTTTCATTTCCTGGATTTAATATGTTGGCAACAAAAATGAAAGTGTTGCGTTGTAATTTCTGAAGAGTTTGCTGCAGAGTGAGATTGATTTTGCAGTTTCTGTTAGGTCTATTGTTCTTGTAGGATCATAAGAATTATCATAGGATTCTAAGCTGTTTTTACATACCCTTCTCCTTTTGCCATTAGCTTACTAGACCCTAAACAAGATTTCAATAGAGGTCCTCAAGAGTCAGGTCCATGTTGTAATATAGGAATTCAAAAGAAATCCATCAGGAGTCAGGTACATGTTATAGAATGGGGTTAAGTACCAAATTTATGGCTTCACTTTTAGAGGATATATCTGATTAATTTGAGCATGGAAGTGGAAATTCAGTAGAACTTGATCTCAATTTATCTAATTTCTATTAGGTGCATCTGCTAGAACTTGGGTGCTTTAAACCTAATCTTCCATTTTAAGATTCAAATTTACTAAGCAAGAGCTAGTTAGTCATAGATGCCAGTAAGTTTAGCTGCTTGACCTCAAGGACTTGGTTTTACATTGCTTCAAGCAATGAATTGTGGCACGGTAGTTGACTAGTTGTTAATGAGAAAATTCTGGCCTAAACCTGATCTATTGGATTTTTTTGGTTGGCTTGGATCTAAGACCAAATGAAAACTGCACTGATAATTTTGAGGAGTTTTATTGATAATATCGTCATAGATGTGAAATAAAAAGATAATAAGTTTTTTTAAAAGTATAAGTGAAGTTTTTAACGAGTCTAAAATTGATATTTTAAGACTCAAACCAACTGAGTAATTCTCCATATGGAGATAGAAGCAAGAGAAATTTTCTAAGTTTTAATATAAAAAATCCAGTGAACCAGATCTATTGATTCATAAGACTAGATCATTTTCCTCGTCTTAATTATTTTATATATTATATTAAAAATCTACACTTTTAATTTCAAAATTATCTAAAACACTATTGTCTATTGATTATATTTTTTTCTTTCCTTCTGCTATCAATGAAATATCATAATAAAAAAAAAATAGGAAATTTCATGTCCATTGAAGCTGCTGGATGATCTAAAGTTGGTGCATTGCTTTAGGATTTTTTTTCATCAATATTTTTTTTTTTTACTTTTAACAAGTAAAATTTATCGAAACGGTCACAATAAATCAGAATAAAAATAATATCAAACTCATAAATGTGACTACTTGAAAACAAAACTGTAAATTTCACGTCGAATTTCATTTCGGTTTAGTTATTAAAATGGAAAGTTCGGTTTCGATCTATTTCAATGTGCTGTTTTGAATTTGATTGTATTTTCAAATACATTTGTGTTAAATTACATATAATTCAAAAATTATATATAATTATAAATATAAATTATAAAAAAACAATAATTATTAAAATATACAAATTAATCTTCATTATTAAAATATACAAATTAATCTTACTCAAATTTTTGCTCTAAAATTAGTTTATCATTTTTTAGGTATAAATCCAATTTGGGACTTTGTCCTGCTATTAAATTACAATCTTACATATAATTATAATTATAAATTCATATAATAATAAAACAATCATCATTCAAACATTAAAAATATAATGTGTCATCCACGTCATTTAAAATTCAAATACACTCTTAAAATTTTAAAAAATCTAAAAAATTAACATAAAATATTTTGATTAATTTGAATCGAAAAAAAAAATGAAACGAAATATAAATGTGATTCGTTTTAATATTGAAACCTACACGTTTGCTTGAAAGTCACTTTACAAAATCCATACAATCCCAGCCCACAAGCCCAAGTTGTGGGTGCTGTTATCTTTTGGGTCCAATCGTGCTGGACCTCATGATACAGCCAATTCGAATTAAGGGGCAGTTTGGGAAAATAAAAAGGAAATCGAAGGGAAGAGATACCTTCAGGAGTTGCCCTCTTCAGCCTTCACCTTCCAGTCTTTAGAACTTTAACAGACAAACAGCCATTTGTGCAAAATCAGTGAGAATTTTAGAGAATCTACAATCAAAGCTTCTTACACTAATGTAGCTATCTCAATCAACATTCTTCACAGAGCATCTCCAAAATCTACTAAACCCTACTATCATTTAAGCATGCAGAGATTCATGGGTTTTCCATAATTTTAGGTCCGGTATTTTTCTTCTAGTTTTTCTTTTCTTCAGCATTTGAGACATGAATTTCATTAATGCTCTTAATATTATAACTTGGACCGAGATTTGTTTGTGCAATGCATAATTTCTACTTCTATTTAACTCAAATTTTGAGTTTTTTTTTTTTTAAAAAAAAAAAAATTATGTGTATAACAGAGGCCATGGACATAAGCTTGCCAAATATAATTCAAAAGCGTCTGGAAGAATCAGAAGTAAGGGATGATGAAGATAGGATAAGCAAATTACCTGATTTAGTTCTGTCCCAAATTCTCTCATTCCTTACGACAAAGAATGTTCTTAATACAAGCATTTTAGCCACCGGATGGAAGAACCTTTGGGCATCTGTGCCCAACTTAGACTTCGACCGTCTGGAGTTCGACCGTCAGGAGTTCCTAATGAATTTTGTGGATAATGTTCTACTTCTGCGTGAAAGATTGGACGTACGGAAATTCAGATTCAAATGTTGGGGACTGTGTGATACTTCTCGTGTTACAACATGGATCCGTGCTGCAGTGAAGTGCAAAGTTGAACATGTTAGATTGTGTGGCACTCATCAAAATCAATTTGTTGAATTGCCTATGAGCCTTTTTGCCTGTAAAACGTTGGTGGTCTTAAAACTGAGTTGTGTGGTTCTCAACATTCCTCAATTGGTTTGTTTACCTAACGTCAAGATCATCCATCTCCGTGAAGTTAAGTATGTGGGCGATGAAGCTGTGTCAAGGTGCTCATATCTTGCTGCCCAGTTCTTGAAGATTAGATGTGCTAGTGATAACTAAAGGTTTTATGCGTTTGTTCTCATGCATTGAAGAATTTAAGCTTAAAATTCTCAGGGAATATTGGAGTTAGGGAATCTAAAGTTATGATCGATGCCCCAAACCTTGAAGGCCTATATCTAGCACATCTCACATTTCAAAGCATCATCGTCAGTAATTCAAATTCCTTGTTTAAAGCATATATGGATGTTTTATATATTGTTGATGTATTCTTAACAATTGACGACGCTTGGACTAATAGGCTTCTTGAGCTTCTTAATGCGATTTCCAATGTTAGACATCTTACCCTAGGGTGGAAGACAATTTTGGTATGTTTACATTTTATCATGATAAAGCATTAAGTCTCATAGTTTCGTATGATTTAACTGAAACAAACAATTTACTGAAAATAGAATGATATTTGTGGTTAATCTCTTTTGCAGGTTCCCTGGGAGTGCGGCTTATATCGTATTAAAAAAACTCTGCCCATATTTTGTAATTTGACTCATTTGGAGGTAGAGTTTTGTGATTCTAGCTGGGAATTGTTGCCAGCCTTATTGAAAAACTCCCCAAAGGTTAAAGCTTTTGTCATCAACGAGGTTAGATTGATGTAACACATGATTTCATTTAGGGATTGCATAACATGGAAGCTCTAAAGTTTTACTTAATTCCTTTTTTGGCAGGAATCTGAGCCTGTCCTTAATTGCGACTGGCTTAGGCTGCTATCTGTACCTGAGTGTTTGCTATCATGCCTCGAATCTGTTGAAATACAAATAATGTTCAGTGGGGAAGAGGGGGAGATGAATTTACTAAGGTACTTTCTTGAGAATTCTAAAGTTTTAAAGAAAATAACAATTTGTCCATGTCCTTGTCTTCAGAAGGAAGCTGTTATTCTCAAGGAAATTTCAACGTTTCAAAAGGGCTCAAGCGAATGCCAATTGCTCTTCTCTGACTATTTTCTTATATGATTACAATGGCCTTCAAGTTGTTAAGGGGCACTTCATCAAGAGGAGGTGAATATACTTTATCGTAGAAACGTCAGCAAGTGTTCACAGGTAGCCCAATTGTTATCCTTTAGATGTTTGCGTTACCTTCTTGAATAATTTCCTACTCAGATTTGGTGAACCTTTTATTAAAATCTAGACAATATGTAGGAAATCGATGGCTGGTTTTGAAGTATCAGTGGATTCAAGTTACGGAAAGAGCTACAGGGCTCACTATATGAAACAGCTCCCATCCCCCAACTCCCTCGATTCCTATGCACACTATGTTTTCTTCTTTTATGTCTTCCTTTTTTTTCTTCTTGTCAGGATGAATTATACACTGTTTTTGGACCCGTGGGAGGGTGGACTTCTTGCGATGAATTTCATATTGTAAAGGATCTTTTCATTACTTAAATTTAATATGTTGACAACATAAATGGAAATGTTGCCTGTAATTCTGAAGAGTTTGCTATAAAGTTGGAATAATTTTACAGTTTCTAATAGGGTCGATTAGTATCGGGTCGGCTTTTGTTTCTTCAATATATTCTCTTAGATGGTGGTTATATTTACTATAAAGTAAATATATAACTTATATTTGAGCCATAATTGGTAGCTAATCATTTTTAAGCTGTTTTTACATACCATATAGTAAATACAGAACTTTTATTTGAACCATAATTGATAGCTAATTATTTCTAAGTTGTTTTTACATTTTTTTTTTCATTCACCGTTAGCTACGAAGAATTCAATGGAGGCCTTCAGATTCATGTTATAGAATGCGATATTTGATGAACTTCTTATTAATATATTTGGTCAGTTCTGTGAAATGTTTAACGAATTTCTACAGAGAAATTAGCGGAAAGAAAATGATGAGTAGCATCCATCCTATTATTTGGAAGATTCTTAAATAGAGAGAAGAAATCAAGGGAGAATGTGTATCATTTCATTCCCCTCTAAATCTTTCATCTTTTAAATTCCTCCAAATTGAGAAAAAGGAGTCCTTCGTTATTTTTTTTATATCAAGCAATTCGTTTATGTCAAATTAAAATATCAAAATCTAACCACACAAGCCCTAAAACTTAAAGAGCACAACCCCAGCCCACAAGCCCTAAAAGTTGTATGGTGCTGAACCCAAAAAGAACAAAAATAAGAAAATGAACCCATGACACAGCCATTCGGATTTGGGGCCGTTTGGAAAAAATCAAAATCGAGTTACCCTCTTCACCTTCAAGTTTTTAACAGACAAACAGCAATTTGTGCAAAATCAGTGAGAATTTCAGAGGTGATTACTCTCAATCAACATTCTTGACAGATCATCTTCAAAATCTACCAAACCCTAATATCAGGTACTATTTTTTTTTCTTATAAATGTAATACCAATATATAAGTAATATATTCCCATTTGTGATTTGTCTACATGTATTTTTGCATGCAGAGATTCATGGGTTTTCCATCATTTTTGCTTCGGTATTTGTTTTTTTTTTTTGTTCTTCATCGTCAAGATCATCCATCTCAATGATGTTGAGTACATGGGCGTTGAAGCTGTAAAGGTGCTCATTTCGAGCTGTCTAGTTGTTGAAGATTTGACGATCAATAGATTTTATGATATTAACTTACAGAATTTGTGTTTGTTCTCATGCATTGAATAATTTAAGCATAATCTTCTTAGTTGATTTTAGAGGTGTGGAATTTAAACCTGTGCTTGATGCCCCAAATCTTGAAGGCCTATATCTAGTAGATCTTGAATCTTAAAGCATCGTCATAAATAATTCAAATTCCTTGTTTAAAGCATTTATTGATGTGTCCTTAACAGATGCCACTGGGACTAATGACTTTCTGAGCAGGGTATTTAAGCTTCTTAATGTGATTTCTAAATATTAGACATCTAAGCTTAGGGTATTTGTGGTTAGTCTCTCTTGCAGACTCTCCGGGAATACAACTTAAATTATAAAAATGCTCTGCCAATGTTTTGTAATTTTACTCATTTGGGGGGGCAGAGTTCACTGATTTTGGCCGGAGAACTCCCCAAAGCTGAAAGCTGTTGTTTTTAATAAGGTTAGATTGGTGTGACGCGTGATTTAAGTTAGGGATTGCATAACATCGAAGATCTAAAGTTTTACCTAACTTTCCTTGTTGGCAGGGGTTTAAGCCAGTCCCTTAACGCTACAGGCGTAGGCTGCCATATTTGCCTCCGTGTTTGTTATCATGCCTCGAGTCTGTTGAAATACAAATAAAATTCAAGGGGCAGAAGGGGGAGATGAATCTACTAAGGTACTTTCTAAAGAATTCTAGTCTTGAAGAAAATAACAGTTTGCCTTAATATTAAGCGTTGCTTATTGCCTTATTGCCTTGCCTGGGTGCCAGGGTGCATAAGTGTCCGTTGTAAGCGTTGCTTATTGCCTTGAAGAAGATAGTTCTCTCAATTAGAATGTATGTGCCATACTGAATGGTGCATTATACATTAAAGCACTCCATTTTGGCATCTACACAATTTGTCAAAATTTGATGGCGGGTTTTGAAGTGTTGGTGGATTCAAGTTAGGAAAATAGCTGCAGGGTTCACCGCATGCAAAAGAAACAGCTCCTACACCTCCCCCCCCCCCCCCCCCCCCCCCCCCCAACTCCCTCAATTCACATGACATTGTTTTCTTCTTTTTGTTTTCCATTTTTTCCTTGTCGGGATTAATTATACACTGTTTCTGCACTCTGGGGAGGGATGGACCTCACGTGACGAATTTCATTCTGTACGGCCCCACTTTTCATCTCATTTTGATAAAGGCTACTCTATTAAAGTAATTTTTTGACCAAATATTAAAGTAAAATTGAAATGACAACAAGGGTTCTAAGTAAAGTTTGTATTTACATTTCACTAACATGATTACAGATAACTAGTATTGAGAAGTGAGAAATTCTTGGCAGGCAGCCTTTTCTATGGTAGGACCAATTTTGTGGTAACGGGGGTTAAGTAACTAAAAAAAGGGGTTTAACTGTTTAAAAGATTTGAGTTTCGAGCATCGAGGGGGAAATTCAGCAGTACTTAGCCTAAAACTATATATTTATCTATGAAGTGGGTCTGCTTGAACTTGGGTTCTTTAAATATGATCTTCCATTAAGATTCAAATTTACTCAACTAGAGCTAGTTGATCATATAGACGCCAGTAAGATAGCTACTTGACCCTTAAATTAGCAAGACAGGAAACTCAATAATGTAAAGAACAAAAATCTCTCTTTTCTTATAAAATATTTGCTTATAAAAAAGGACTGATATACAAAAGGGGGGGAGGGGAGGGGGTAGGAGGAGGAATTTAAAATAACACAGTATACAAAATTGAAGTGCCAAACAACTGGAGCAAGAATGATTCTTCACGATATTTCTTACCCACATGATCAAGAATTTGGCTTCTCCTTTCTTGTTTAAAACGAGCTATGAATTCCAGAAAACACATTGAATCTTACCCTTTGTTTGGATCGAGGGGAATTAGGGAAAATGAGCGGAAAGGAAATTAAGTGTAATATATCCATTCCCTTGTTTCAAAGATTCTTATATGAAGAGAAAGGAAATGGAGGGAGAACATGTACCCATCCGTTTCCCTCCAAACCTCCATCTTTTAAATACCCAATACATGCATCGCTTCATTTTCTCACTGTTCTTTTCACTCGTTAACATTTCCTTTCCTTTCCCTCCCAAGCTCCAGGCATACCTTGTACCTAGTAGAATGTTGCTAGTGATGTTGAGGATCAGGTCCTCCGGGTGAGACTCTCCGAGTTTCTACGTCTAGCATCATCCTTCTTCCGTAATACTCGAGTTTTGATACATTATAACCTAATTTACTTAAAATAAAAGAACTATTGATCTTTTTCGACATCTTTGAGAAAGAATTATGAAACAGATATACCTTTGAACTTATTAAAAACATCGATAAAATGAATATGGAGATAAATAACACCCTTGGCTCGAATGAATTAGCCATTAGTACCCTTTAAAAGGACTTAAAATGACAACAATCTCAAAGAAAGTAGCTAGTAATTAGCTTATCAAAGCAATCATTCCCTTTTATAAGCATTGAAGGAGCTTGAAAGGTCTTTGATTTATTTAAAAATATTTTTTTTAGTGATAAGACAGAAATATTGGAAAATCGAATAAGCAGATAACTTTGAGGGCAAGGAGAAAGGTGTATTGTTTCTGAAACATTTGTCTTTCTGCTTTCTTGACTCATCACCATTAAGCTTAAACCACACAAAACTATATGATGTTAAATAATTTCTATCCTTATTTGCATGGCAAAGTTGGTGCTTCTTTCTTTCTATTGCTAGCAGCCATATGGGTGTTTTTGTCTGTTTGTCATTACTCTTGTTTTCTAGTGTCCATCATCTTAAAACTTAAATATAATTAATTAATTGTTATAACAAAATTAACCAAAGAAACACATAAAAGACATAAAACCCTTTAATCAGCATGACAAGATTATCATATCATCATCAATTGATACTCTCGCTTGTGTGTTAAAAGCTTTTAATTCACAATCAAACAAGTGTCCAACTCACAAACTTGTAATTTTACCAATGGGATTTTTTGAGGATTGTCTTGTTGCCTCAATACGAAAAAAATATACATTCTTTAAACCCATTTGATCATATCTTGTTTTGGATCTTTGTCAAGTTCCAACTTAGTTTTTGTTTGATTTTAGTATAAAAGGATAATGAGAGGAAAAAAAAAGAAGAGAAAAAATGAAAAAATTAAATGATTGATGATTTTCATCTCAGCAAAGATCATGAAAAATCCTCTAACTTATGTGTATATAAGAAAAAAAATTTATTTTTTTTTATCAAGCGATAGAAAAATCTTCTCGATTTATTTTTATTTTCTATCATACGATAAAAAATTCTTTTAGATTCACTTTTTTTTTTTTTTCCTTTTCTCTCCCTCGTAATCCTTTTAAGTAGGAAGTAATTAATTTAAGCAAATCCATATGTACTGTTAGGAGAATGATACAAATAAGAGTTATCAAAGGTAGAATAAAATTGTTTGAAGGTCAAATGATCATCATTTGATGTTGAAACTTTAAACAAATGTAGAGTTGAACAAGTCTGAATTTCCTCAAGCTAGTGGATATAGCAGATTGGATTTGGCTAATTAGAGATAATCTTATGTTTGTCGGTATCTTATCCAAATGGAAAACTACCCATGCTATTGATATGCCATTTTGTAATTGGACAGATTTACTTTGCTTGATTGCATTATGCTTTAGATCGTGTCGCCTCATCTAATTAGATATGACTTTTGGATATGCTAATGAGTTGTATGCATTAAATAATAATTTAATTAGTGATTGGAATGATATCACCTTTCTCTAAGTCTCTTTCCATATCAGCCTCAGATAAGTTTCATGAATATTGGTTCATGTATCTATTGTTTTCTAACTTTATTTTATTCAAATAGATTTTGAATTCTGATTGGTATAAAGGAAAAGTAGAATGAGGTAGAAAAATAAATTTTAAAAAAAATCAATTACTAAGAACATGTTTAGATAACAGTTTTCTGCTTTTAATTTTCAAAAACTGTTTTTGAAAATGAAAACTGAAAATAGTTTTTTGATGAAACACATGTTTGGATAACAGTAACTCAAAAACTGTTTCCAAAATAGAAAACAGTGAAATATTGTTTAGATAATCTTATTTTGAAAATTATTTTGATATACCTTGTAATTATTTTTCAGTTTTGAGTTTAAATTTAAAATCTCTATTAATTTTATTTTTCGTATTTATTAAATACTTAAAAATAATTAATATTTTTTATATACCATGGAGGAAGAATGAAACAGAGAAGGGAGCATTGATTTTAGGGTTTTTTTCGAAAATTATATCAGAAAACACCAATTTGGGGTTTTCAGAAAACAGTTTTTGAAAACTGGTTTTTTGAAAACTGTTTTAAAAAACGAGTTTTGAAAATAGTTTTTCAAACATGTTTCGAGTTTTTTAAAACTGAAAAACTAAAAACAGTTTTCAAAAACTCGAAACAAACATACCTATTAACGTTTTTCATCATATTTTTTCTTTTTTCTCACATTTTCTCTTTACCAGTCATAACTACAAATTCTTATTTTATAAAACCGTTTTGTTCCAAATTTATTTTAATGAAAGTACATAATAGCAGATTATTAGCATTAATCCTTCTCATCAACTTAATAGCTGCAACCGTGATCAATCATCCCATAAGTCAGTTATTGGGAAAATGCTCGAGTATTTTTTTAAGCTCTAGTATGCTCACTTGCATACAGACTGAGTAAATGATTAATAAGTTCAGCATGTAGACCCATATGCAAGAAAGTAGTGCAAGTTGAAAAAGATCAAAAGATTATGCATAAAGGTCCAAACGTGAGAAAGACACCAACTGAAATATTAAGAAAATGAATCGTGATAAGGAGATATCTAGCACATACACTTTTGACGTACATTCAGATTTCTAAAATTTTAATTGAAACTTCACGAAACTTGAATAGTAATAACATACATGAATATAAACATAAATTTTGAAATTCTCACGTTTTCATTGACCATCATTAAAGTGCGTGTTGGATGTATTTATTAAATGTCTTCGGATCTTTTATTCTTTTTACGATGAAAATGCATATCAATGATACTTAGGGCATGTTTGGGTAATAGTTTTTATTTTCAGTTTTCGAAAACTGTTTTTGAAAATGAAAACTAAAAACAGTTTTTTGATGTTTTCTGAAGAAAATATATTTACTATAACTCGAAAACTGTTTCCAAAACAGAAAATAATGAAATATTGTTTGGATAATCTTATTTTGAAAACTGTTTTGATACACCGTGTAATTATTTTATAGTTTTGAGTTTAAATTTAAAATCTATATTAATTTTATTTCTCATATTTACTAAATATTTAAAAACAATTAATATTATTTTATTTTTAATATTTTAATATTTTTTAAATACCATAAAAGAAGAATGAAATAGAAAACTGAACATTGATTTTAAGACTATTTTTTAAAAATTATGTCAGAAAATATCATTTTTTTGTTTTCAAAAAACAGTTTTTGAAAATTAATATTTTGAAAACTGTTTTAAAAAATTGCTTTTAAAAACTATTTGCCAAACATAAAAAATAATTTTTGAAAAATATTTTCAGTTTTTAAAAATTAAAAACAATTTTTAAAAACAATTTTCAAACATAACCTAAGCTTTACTAGGGGGATTTGGTAACTAGGTAAGAAAGTCTTCCTCCAACTCAGCCTGCCACATTTTAGTCATGCAACTATGATTTGGGTAGAACATAATGGATTGCAAACTTGGTTTAGTAAAGTATCAAATAGGTATTATACATTTGTAACATCTGTCTAATAACAAAAAAACTTCGGCCATCTTCATAATCATTGATATTTCAAAAAAAAAATTATCTTTATTGAACTCCAATAAATTAAGATAAAATGAAGAGTTTGAAAAATATAAACTGCCTTTCAATAGTGGTGTGTGTATATGGATAAACATTCCATGCTAGCAAATTTACTTGCTGAGAAAAACAGTGATAATAGTAATATGTTATTACCATCTGATAAAATTGTGTACATATTGTCCACTTTGATTGATGTTCTTGAAGTTGAGTGTGATAAGGGTTTTCAGAGATAAAGGTGAAGTGTTGGGACCTTTTGAATATGTTGAGGCATTTTAAAATTTTAATAAAATAATTAATTAATTAATTATAATAATAAAAATAAAAATAATTTAAATTAATTAATTAATTTTTATCAAAATTTAATACTTTACTAAATCTCTATAGCGTGATAATTATAATTTTATAAATGTTAATATATATTTATATATAAATTATATAGAGTATAACTTATATTTTTATATTGTTGTAACTTGTAAGTGATTAATTAAATAGTTTGTAATTCTTACTAAACTAGATAACATGTAATATATATATCATGAAGTGTAATAATATTACAACAAAAACACTAACTTAGTGGTTCAGATTTATGACTTTTAGGTTATGAGTTTGAGCCTTTAATTTGCATTCTTTTTTTAAAATTTTAACTTTTTTTAAAAACTTCACGGAGCGAACGCCCCAACAGTAAAGACGAATGCTCAATAAACAAAACGGCTAAATGGAGGCGTTCCGAGGCGTTTTTGGTCCGTCTTGTCCCGGGTGCACCCACCACCGTTTTTTAATACACTGGTAATGATAGTGAGACCACAGACTTATACACCACATACGTCCATCTGAGATCTTCGTTATTTAGAGTGCCACATCGACAAAACTTGTATGTCTTCCATCTTTACTTTTATGCGTCACTACTCGAGTTTTAAAAAATTTTCCGCTTGAGTTTGAGAGAATCGGATTTAAGTTAGTGTTGTAGAAATCCACAATCCTCCAATCTTTACTTTTTTTGGGAGATTATAGAGTGGACAAACGGTACAGTTCTATTACATAATTATAATATGTGATCGTTATCACCTTTATGTTGAATATTTGTTTAGAAGATAACATTTATAGGGACAAAAAATTAAGCTGCAATACATAAGACTGCTATTAAAAACTTTGATATGAATATTGCTTTCAACCCACAAGATCAAAGAAGAAAACAACCCTAAAAAACATAAATAAAATTAATAATAATAATGAAATCTCATTCACGACAAAGAAAAATATTGTATAGGAGGTTGCCTATCCAAGGTTTTTATATCTTGATCTCTATTCATTAAATATTGTTTACACTTTGCCCTTATAAAGTATAATAAACTATTCTCTCAAAAACACACACAATAAAATAAAAGCCACATTGACACTTAATAGTTTGTTCACTAAGCCGACAATGGTTAAATTCTAGGTAAGCAAGTATCCACACAATAGTCAACTTCTTGTTTTGTTCATCATTATAGGTTGGTGACAAATGGTGTCGCATGAGTGTCAATTAAATTTAATTGGTAGATTTGATTAACATTGTATAAAAAAAATCAAATTTTATTCGCACTAAGAATAAAAAAAATATATCATTTTTATTGTGTAACTCATAAACCCAATTAAATATTTTTTAAATAAAAATATAACGACCCATTAAAAAGGGATGAGGTTAAATGGATTGGTATTATGATGGCTATTTTCACATACTATTAGCAAATTTAGATAAATTCATATTGGAGTACTTCACAAAATCAATCTTATTCAATTGGGTTGATTACAATTTTGGTTCCTCAACTATACATCGATTTTCATTTAGGCTCTTCGTCTCTCATATGTACGCTCAATTATAACTTTTGACTATTCAAATGTTACAAGGTGGTTTCTAATCTAGATTCGTTGAGTGGAACAATAGTAAAATTACGTAATTTTCATATGAAAGACCGTTGCAGTTTATTATTGTTCAATATAGAAATTGAAAGGGGAAAAAATTTCTACTTTATCCAGAGAAAAAGCACATTATGATGTTTGAATAGTTGAAGGTTAAAATTAATTAAATTAACAGAAGATAAACCAAAAATGAAACTTAACTCGTAATTTAGGGACCAAAAATATAATTAACTGTATTTATTTTGTTCCAAAATGAGTTACTTGTGCAATGGAACCCAAAGTACAAGCATCTTCTCATGGCTTCACATGATCACCAATTAGAGAAACTCAAGATTAACAATATAATTTTACAATAATTAATATGGTCCATAAAGCGCTTGGATTAAGTAAACAATAAAGGTCAAAGTTCACTCACAATCTTAGCTTAATATAAAATCCCGTTTTAAGTATTTTTATTTCCTATTATCAATTATTGCCTCAATGGAGCACCACTTTTAATGGGTTTGGTTAAAAAGAATTTTTTTTTGGATGTTTGGCTTACTCAAGGAATGATGGGATATACTAAGTTATGCATATGTTCACTTTTATGAGCTCATCCATGATGATAAAAGAAAAGTTTTTAGTAAATTAAGATATAAATGAAAAGAAAAGAAACTTTTGGGACGCGTTTAATATAAAAAAAAATTCATTATCTTTTATAATTTGGATATTCTTAACATAATTTAAAAACAACACTTCTCTTTTAAATATAACATTGAAAAAATAAAAAAAAAACTGAAGAGTTGAGGAAAATAAAAAATATTTTCCAATTTTAAACGTATTCTTAATCTTTTCATTATGTGATTAGTAAAGAAGATGAAAAAGTGAGAAAAAAAAAAGTTAGTTTTACTCTCTACTTCTCACTCCTCCCTATTTGAGTTATAATTTACACACAAGAAAAGAAAACCACAATTTTCTTATTCTCACTTTTTTTTTATTCCAAATAAAATAAAAATGCATTCCACTCTTTCTTTATCTTCCCTCACTGTCTTCCTTCCCCTCGCTTTGCTAGTGATGGTGTGGATCTGGTCCTCCTGGACTTATTCGTTTGGACTCAAAATTCCTTCCAATTTGTCTCTGTAAACTTGCCTTTAACACCTCCTGTGCTTCCTCCATCAATGCATGACTCCTCCTGACAGAAAATTGCTCAAGAGATCGAGTTTCGATACACGAAAATGAGAGCAAAACTAGGACAAAGCATAACCAAAATTTCAAATTAGCCATTATCTTTTTCTCTTACTTTCTTTCCTCTCATAAAAAATAACCAAAATTTCAAACTAAGATAAAAATACAAGTGTCTATGTTTCTCCGATTTGAGGGCTTAAAGCTTCCAAGTGTGTTTTTCAGAGCTAAGGGTGAATGGATATATATAGACCTCATTGCCACCATTTTATTGATATTAATTTTGAAAAGGAATAAATCAAATAAGCCATACTTTATTGGAAGGATAATACTTTATTGGAAGGATAACACATTCATTGAGAAGTGCTTTGTACATATAGTACTCCATGAACTGAAAGTCAAGTTGTGATAAACATGAAAACCGACTCCTATATAGTTAAAAGTTCTTAATCTTAATGATTTCAACTTTCTGTTCATTTTTCTTGGTATACTTAATTAACCAAGGAATTATGAAAGTTTAATGCCGACGTAGGTCTTTTCAATGGCTTAATAGTGCCATGTGGCTGCTTTTCGTTGCCTTTCAAAACAAAATAATGCAACACACCAATCCATCTTTTAACTGTGTTTAACCTAAATGTAAAGGAAAGAATATCCTTTGTTATCTTACACACTTCTCTTTGGTATTGGTATGTCATGTTAAGGAAGAATTCTTGGTTAGATCGGATTTAAAACTAATATTTTAGATCAGTTCGAAATTTTATTGGTAATTTTAAAAAATTTCATTAATAGGACTTTATCTTTACATTCCTTTTTCAATCTATATTCAATAAAGTTGTTAAACTTTCAACCTCAATTTTTTTTTTTAACCCTTTCAATACTATTATTGGTAGTTGCGAAAATCACGACTGTCTCACAACTTCACGATTGCCCTTAACATTTCTCGGAGTTTATAACATATCTTCCCCACTCCTATTGACAATCGCGACTAAACTTTAACATTTCTACAACTTTATAGCATATCCTACCCCCTCCTATTGCCAATCACAACTTCACGATTGCCCTTAACATGTACTCAACAGGTTGCGTGCTCTTAATTTTTGCTACCTGAAACCTCTTCCTGGAAAGAGGAATTCTATTTTCCATCACTATTCTCGCATTCCAAACAAAGGTTACGGATAAGTATGACAGTGTTATTAAATTACAAGTGTTGTTAAGCATGCAATTTGAAGGTAAAAAGAACGACGACTAATTGGTGGAAAAGATTCAATGCTGGATACCAACTAATATGATTATCCATCTATTGGATTCTAATACGTGTTTGATCACCTCATAAGAATTTCTCAGAAAAAGTCAAGAAAAGCTCTCCTTCTAGTGCAAATTATTGCAAGATGTGGTCTGCTTTAAAGCATAAATTTGTTTAAGGTTTGTTAGTGCAGCCAGATAAGCATAAGCTTTTCCTTGCCGAATAGTACAATAAGCATCACCTAGTAGTGCCAAAATCCCAGCAAACAAAGGGACTTAACCTATATTATCACTAAGGAGTTCCAACTTCTAAAACCCAATTGTATATGTAGGACCTAAACATTTTCCATTATGATCATCATTATTTTTATAATCCATTTTGTCTTTCATGAAACTGGATACCAGTGAAAAACACAAGCAGTTCTATAGATTATTTCAGGTAACTTAGGTCTGCCATGCAAAAAATTGTCCAAGTAAAATGCATAGAGATAAAAGGTTATCATAAAAAACGTGTCTGCGAGAAAGTTCCTAAAGATGAAATTCATGACAAGAAGAAGCATCTTATCACAAATGGCCTCACAGCCTGATGAATTACTCACGTTTTGGGTTCTTTTTTTTAATTCTTTTTTGGGGCTGGGTGGTGGGGGGAGGAGTGGCAATCCACCCCATATTAGAATTTGTAGAATTTATAAAGTTTACCAGATTCTGGAAAGCGAACCCACATTATAATTTGCAGAATTTATGAAGTTTACCAAATTCTGGAAAGCCAACTGCAACATTTTCCTCAATCTTGTGCAAATGCAAGTTCAATCTCATCCTTTAGACTGTACCTGAAATACCCAGTAAGTTTCATAACTAGTTGGATTCAAAATTCAAACAGAAATGCAAAATGAACATAGATTCCATCAACCACTGCACAGCACTATCAACAAAAACAACAACAACAAAGAGAAAAATAAGAAAATAGATTCCAGAAAAGAAAGAACTGGTCCACCATAAGTGCACCATTGACCAATCTGTTCATTTACATGTCATCATGTCGCCGGATCACTCTTTACACTAATGAAGTTGACCACAGCAGACCAATATTTATAATATAATTGACTTTAGTAACTTAATTAATATATATTTGGTGCTTGAGGATAAACCACTTCAATGCTCCTAAACTTGTTCTTAGTGATTAAAATAAGCATCAATATGTGAGTAAAACGGATGCGACGAAAAGTACTGAATAAATTTCTTTCTTAACCACTAATGCTATTGTTTATATCTTAGCTAAAGTAACACAACCTTGCACAATTGATTAACACATAAAACACTGGATCTTCATCTTTTTGCTGAGTGGCTTTGAAATTGATTAACACTATCAATTAGTCAGCCCTCCATACATAATCTACCAGTCAAATTCACAAGAGACACGAGTTATGATAGAAGAAACCTATACTTTTCCTTGAAACAAAATCCAAACCATCAAACAACTTTTTATTTATTCTTTTCTTTTGTAGATATCATCTTTATTCAACAAATATATAATTTCTAAAACTTTGAGATCTCCTAAAATATTTTTTCATGTCAAACCTTATGACCTGTATAAAGAGATTCAAACAACGCATCATCATTTGGGATACAAAGGACGGCAAATTCATCCCTTTCTCACACACATTACTTGACTAGAATCTTCCTGTCAACTTTGACTAATGCAAATGAAATCATTATATTTTAAATTTTAAAGATGAATCTCAGTTGCGATTTCTACTATACTAATAAATGCTGTTACACCAAAAATTGAAAAAGGAAAGGAAAATATATAAGAAACAAAACTGAAAGGCCAACTTAGTGTCAAGAGAGAGAATGGTCGTCTGAGAAGCCTTTTGACCTTTGGCATAGGCGTTTGAGCAAAATTGTTGGAGAACAACTCATCAGGAAAAACCACAACAAAACAAGGAGATCATGGAAATGGATAGCCAATGTTGTTCATTGAAAAGGATGAGTGAAATTAAGATATACTTTTAAGCATGTTCTGTGATTAAAAACTAAACTTTTTCTCAACAGAATTCACACCATCAAACTTGTAGCTGTCAATGTCAATATTTATATGTTTATTTATCAATCATTTATTTCTTTTGTCAATATCAACTTTCACGCAAATTTGTACTATCAACTTATTCTTAAATAAATACAATGAGACATTTGCTTAAAGGTCATAGGAAAAAGTTATCACTAGTTGTGAGACCTTGTAAACTGTCATTACTTCTAAATAAACTATATAATTTACATGAAGATAAGTGCTTAAAGCTCATAAAAGAACGTGCTAATTAACAGAGGAAGTTGGTAGCAAGATGAGTGAATATTTCCTTGATAAGCCTTACTCTCAAGCATTTAAAGAAAATTCATGGAGAACAACTTTGGTAAAATTTCAAGAGAAAATGAAAATCACTAGCTGGAGGATATGTTAAAAACTAAGTACATATTTGTCATCTAGGACAGATTATGCTCACAGAGAAGAATGATGTCTATACTTCATGCAACACATGAATTAGGTGGAGATATGTTTCAGGAGTGTTGTATGAACATCAAATATCTTTTCAGTCAAGTTGAACTTCATAAGATTGTTATAAGGAAAATCATACTACTTGTAACAAATAAAAAAATATATGAAGAAAATGAGTATACCTATGATCTGAAACAAGTCCTGAGATAGATAATAGGTTGCAATATAGACAAAAGTCTCGCAAATAATCATAACTAGCATAAAATCAAGTATAAGATGAAATAAAATATATAAAGGCTGAAGAATTAACATACATGTTATCTCATTGAAGGTTTAGCAATTCAATGGGGAAGAGGAAAGCCACAAAAGGGTGAATGAAGGAGAGAATAGAAGACACAGTTATCAACATCTTGAGACAAATATGATCCTAGGTAAAACAAAAGTAATTAAAATTGGTCTGTATCTGTCCTGTCAAAATGGGTCTTTAAAAGGGATGATATGAAAACAGTTTTAACCTACGTTTGTGTTTGAGGTAGCCACTTTGTGTATTTTAAGTTCGTGTACCCTGAGACATTTGCCACCGCACCGGATAACGGCCCTATATTTCAAAAGAATAAAAGCCAAAAGAACAGGATAGAAGACAATACGAAAACATAATTTACATTAGTTTTAGAATGGAGCACTATACTCGAACAACAAACCAATCATTTGGCTCAGCAGTTTTATTTCACTGGTGTTTTCCACATATATAAAAGCATGGGGTGCAGTCAGGGCACTGGAGCAATCTGCAGAAGCTAATTATAGTTTTGATAATTATGAATTACTCTATTTTAAAATTAAAGGATTAGGAGAAACGACCAGATCGCAGAATATCGAATGAAATAATCCATTGAGGAGTACTAAAAAATAGAATGATAAAAATAGGGATCACTCCCTGATTAAAACGAAGCCCATTATATAATTAATAACACAAATTAAACTTCAAAGTTATAACAATCTCTTCATTTATCTAGTAATAAATTGAGGCACATTATGTTAGGACATTCATTTGTATTAGCTAATAATTACTTTTATTTAGCTGGCAAAAAGAAGAAAGAAACAGAACATGCAATGAATTAAGACGTACTTTGGAAACTTATATTTAAGTATTGATTTAGACAACATACTTGATGCCCTGTTTTTCTTCCCTTGTTCTCACCAAATAACATTATTACAAATTTTGACCAGGTAAAAAGTTAATATTTACCTATTTCATCAGTAGATCATTGCAAGCATTTATATCTGCAGATTGCTAACGATGGATTTACAGAAATCATTTATTAGATTTCATATGCTCAGCATGATAAAGAAGTAAATAAAACAGCAAGGCACAAAATCCTTCTGAAAGAATTTATATTACTGCTACAAGAATTTCAACTCTAAATTGTACAAATGCACCATATACAACATCCTAATGACTAGTCAGGCAGTAGAGGTAACCTGTCCACACTGTAAAGTGATCCATTTGAGTCGCCACTGGCACTCACAAAGTCTTCAAACTCAATATCTGTACCAACTTTTTCACTGATGTTATAGTCTTCATCCATCCTAGTCTGAAATGGAAGGACACGAAGACGGACTTCTTCTGGCTCTTCACCAACTCTCTCTGATTGTAATTGGTATTTCCGAATGAGCTCCATCTGAAGAGAGATAATGCCTGATGGCCTTGGGAGTAGCTCCACAGGTTCCCCTTTTGGGATTACTACCTGCTCAATGGCTATTCTTGCCTCCTGTAAGATGGAAATATTTCATGGAGTCAAATTGCAATCAAGTGGAACGAACTAGGTGATGAAGATTTAAATGTGAAAGGGAAACTGTGGCAAAATAGATGTTATTCGTTAGACATTGATGCGTTGCTTTATAATATGATTATAGTCAATGAGTTTTCACTTATTTTCTTTTTGTGTGTCTATGCATACGTGTATGTGTTTTTTTCAGTCAGAACAATATCTTCATTGAGTCAAATATTATGCACAATCCTTCATGGAAGGATAAGATCCAAGAACAGAACAAAGGAAGAATTTCAAGAACCACCAAAAATATAATGAGAAATAAGTAAGGAATTTAAAAGGATATCTTCAACATTAAAAAGCAAGAGCTCAGATAAAACAACTATCTCCTGCACTCCTTCCACAATCATCACATATTAAACCGAGGGGCTGCTGTCCAAGCAAAGGTTTGAAGGAATAGATCTCACATCTAACCATCATGCCACAAAGGTCTAGCATCAGAGCAGATAGTTCAATCAACCAAGAAAGGAAATGGATCTCAAAACCATGGAAGAACTGCAGAGATGGCCATCCCTTGTTGTACGTCTAACCATAGAAGAAAACTTTATTTTTCCCATTCTTTGAGACGAAGTTGCTAAGCTGAAAAGATTCTCCAATTTTTCCCATTGCCAAGAAACTTCGTAACCACCATGCCACAAAGGTCTAGCATCAGAGCAGGTAGTTCAATCAACCAAGAATGGAAATGGATCTCAAAACCATCGAAGAACTGCAGAGATGGCCATCCCTTGTTGTACGTCTAACCATAGAAGAAAACTTTATTTTTCCCTTTCTTTGAGACGAAGTTGCTAATGCTGAAGCTGAAAAGATTCTCCAATTTTTCCCATTGCCAAGAAAGCCCGTAACAACATGAGAGGAATTCCTTTTCCATCTATCAGGGATAGGGGTGGATTCGAGCCGAGCCGAGCCCGAGTTGATGCGAGCTCGAGTTCGGCTCGTGAGTAAAAAACTTATTCGAGTCGAGCTTCAAGCCGAGTCGAATTAAGAAAATTGAACTCGAGCTCGACTCGTTTGGTGAAATTCAAGCTCGAGCTTGGCTTGCTAGCCAATCCGAGCTTAAGCCGAGCTTTTCGAAATGAAATAATAAATATATATTTTATTGAAAAAAATAAAATATTTATATTTATATTTTTGAAATAAAATAAATAAATATATACCAAATATATGTAATAAATATAGTATATATATAATATTTATTTAATTTATTAATTAAATCGAGCTGGTTCGCGAGCCAAATTAGTCGAGTTTGACATTACTTGAACTCGGCTCAATAAACTAACCGAGCCAAAATCACAGCTCGACCTCGATTTAATCGAGTTTCAAGCCAAGTTACTCGACTCAGTTCTACCCCTAATCATGGATATGATTCAAACAAAAGCCAACATAATATATTGCAGATGATTTCCTTCCAAACCTTTAGACCTTCTCCATATGTTTACACCTTTAAGTACTCTTCATAAAAGGGGGAGGAGGAAGAGGACGTGGGCAAGAAAAAAGGTGGTAGAGACATAATACAGTTCCTGACCATGTACTACTCTTGTCAACTCTTAGTCAACTGCACCTACTCCACCTATTCATTTAGCATAACCTACTACTGTGCATCAATTTCTCTTAGAAACTGGAACCACATCTTCAGATGTATATATCTAGAACAAAACATTATTAAATCGTCACCACTTCCACAAATGTGTTCTTGTTGTGTCAGATGCTAGTCAATATAAAATTTCACATCTTCATTGTAGTTGCCCACTGCTTTTAAGATACACATGAAACATCCTAGTCAGTTTCTCCCCTCATAAATTATACTGAGCTGAGGTGTGAATACGCCTCTGAGAAATTTCCTAATCATCAAGCTAAATTACCAACTCCATGCGCTAAGTTACATCAAAGGTCACATTTGTAACCTAATTATATCTTCTAGTTTTAAACATTTTTTTCATCGTCTAAATATACCAGGCACCACGTATCTGCAAAGCCATGTTTGAGATGAATTTAAATCTTATATCAATTCTTATATTGAGGCATATTGAAGTCTACATGGACAAAAGAAGGTGAAGTGGAGCTATAAATGAGCCAGCCTAGGTCATTGATTCACAAAGCCGAAAGCATGAATTTACCGCAAGGCTCCTAAGCTGGCTAAGTGTAAATAGTAGGAGTCCACTAAGTTCTATTCTCAAATCGTATGTCTGATCAACTTATTGTCAGGTTTGAGCTATAGTTCCAAAGGGTTCATATGACAGCTTGAAGGTAATACAATTTGGTAAGCTTGGATCAGTTGCAAAGCCTGGAAGAGCCCATAAAACATAAGCAGAGTGATAATTGAAAGAAGGATTAGGGGGTGATGGAAGCAGAAAAAGAAAATACCTCCAGGGCATCCATCTTCTCTGACAATTTTATCCTATCTTCTGATGCAAATCCATCTGCATGATCATTCATTAATGTCTGTATTGCCTTCGTTATCTGCACCACTGAGCTTGTCTACAAGAAAAAGAAAAAGTTCTTGGTGAAGATGTTGATGATAAGAAGCTGTAGCGAGGAAAAATGTTCCACCTACCTTTGTCACATAAATGGGTATGCCATGAGATTTAGCAGCTGCTTGAATCCGAGAATTCTTCTTGAGCTTCGACTGCAAGGCAAGTAATGCATCTGCCTCACTTATATTATCAGTTAACTGAACTGCAGGAACCATCTCCAACTGTTTAATCCCTTGCATCACACTTGCCTCTGTGATCTAGAATAAGTTCCCATTAGTGAGTTCTAAATAGTTTCTAAACATGCATTACTGCTGCAAGTGCCAACAATGAGCAATAACTAGGTTCAGTTTGACAGAACAAATTTTGGAATTTATTGCTAGAATGACCATTACAGAACAATAAGTAGTCTGAGATGTCACAAGGACCTCAAATTCAGCATTTCTCATTTCTCAGCATGTTAAGCACAAAAATAGAACTTTATGTTGGACCAATTTTTCTATCATCAACAAGAACATGTTATACATAGTTCATTCAAAAGAAAAAATGAAAGTAGATAAAATGGCTGATAACAGTTAAGAGTTCTAAGTTGACCATTCCTGATAACAACATTAATTGATTATGTAAGACAATAGTGGATAGTTAACCACATAAAATAAATTCTCAATTGTAACTGGAGGGGAAGAAAAGAACTTGCACGGCCATTTTGTCTTACCCCATAGACATATAGATAAAGTGGCATCTCATCTTCCAAAGAATCAACTTCCATAGTCGAAGGATACTCAGAAGGGAACTCATTTTGGCAAAATCTTTCGTTGGTCAACCCAGGAACATCTCCAACCACCATTCCATCTTTCTTGTCGGAGGTAATGTCAGTAAAAGGATCCTCTTCTAGAGCTGTTTCCTCTCCCTGAGACTTTATCTTGTGAATTTCAACATTTGGGAAGCGACCTTAGCCAACAGAAAAGTCAAAATAAGCCAAACAATAAGGACACATTCACAATCTTGTCATCATTTTTTAACAATCTATGGAAGTGCTGATGAAACATGAATTAGCTAGAAATCCCTTTTTTTGCACTAAACAGGAAGGAAAACGTACCTGAGAGAACTGCATCAACTGTCTCTTCAAGGCTACGATGAACTCGCAACTCAGTCTTTGAAATTATCTCTACCCCACAACTAAATGTTGAAGGTCCTTTCCTTTCCAGCACTGTCTTTTGGACACCCCTCCGGTTTGCTTCTTCATCCCCAAGAGTCACACTCTGAAATGTTTCCGTTAGTGTAACTAACCAAAATACTCATTGTTCTCCCAAATGCAATCACATAATTGATGAAGAATGAATGAAAAGAAAAAAGAAATATTCACAAACATCAAAGGGAATCTTTCTATTAATTAAGGTACGACACTTTATGATATATAAATGTAGCAAAACAGGATGGGTATACCATGTCAGTACCGGTGTAGAGATCAGTAACTAAACATCATACTCAACAAATTCCATCACAACGTGAAGAACAAATTTCAAAGAAACAAAGGATAAAAGATGAGCAGTGTAAATACAGACAAAAGAGAAAAATGAGAATCCATCTTATTTTATGTTTCACATTTATTTTAAAAAATACGTAAATAGTATTACATACAAACAAACCAAGTTTGAAAAAAAAGGTCCTTGCTTTAGATAAACATATTTATAACAGAATTGTTTTTGTGATGTACTCTTCAAACATTATGCGTCTTTCTACTCTTTCTTATATATGTATATGGATAAGTAACATTCATTTCATAAGACAAAGACACAAACACGGGTAAGGCCTCCTTTGCAGATAGAAGTACAGCATTATTTATGCATCTTGTTATATCAAACTTCATGACCTTCAATACTTCAGTGAAACATTGATAATAGTTGCTGCACAGAATTTGCAAAAGGAAAAGAAACCCCTTCTCATTTAGTTTTCTGATTAGAACTTCTTTCATCTGTTTATTTTTTCTGTCTTCTTATTGTGATATTTCCTGCTCATCCCTGGCAATTTAGTTATCCTTAACTTTACATGTCAATGCATGGTACTTTGATAACAGCTCAGCTCAATTGGTTAAGCATAGAACATATTATAGGATTTTTAAGAAGAAATCCCATCATCCAATCACAGTCAACTTTTACACCACAAATGTAGCAAAACCCTTTACAAAAAGTGTTTATACATTAACTTGTTTCCTTTCTCTTCTTTTGGGAGTTTATGCTTAGCCTTAAGAAGAAAAATATTATCATGATCTAAGTCAGAAATCGAATGGTTAATGTCCATTAATCGCCCCACAATTTTAAGGTGGGACCATATAAAGTTCATTGCAAATCCAATGGTGTATAACCACACCACCTATGATTGTACTTTAAAACGTAAGTGAAAAGCTGTGTACAAAAGAACAACAATCCAATAACATATTAAGAATTGCTAAATAGATTGAAATGGAACTTCATGAGGGAAACCCGCAAAGCTGAAATCTAATACGACAGGTAAGAGGTAAAACAACCCTCCAGATAGAAGGAAAGGAGAGATGATGATATCAATGGTGATGCTATGAAAGACATACGACTTTTGAAAATAACCCATGAAAAGATGAAGAAGTTAAGGATATAGAATTTCACAACGAAATAAAGATGAAATCAGTGGATGGAAAACTTACTGAGGCAATCATAGAATTAGAAATAGATGGTTTAAGCCAATCTGTGAAGGGATCGATTTATACCATTTAAAACATGCACGAATCTATATGGGGACGAGTGGGGGCACCTGCCCCCACTCGAATCCCAAAATCCATTTGAGATTTTTTTAACACTAATGAGTTGTCCCTCCCTAAAAGTCTAGAAAAAGTGAAAGTTTTACTCCAACTATCAAGACTTCCACAATAAGTGTTAAATTTGAAAAAGTAAAGAAATAAAATATTTAAGAAATAAAAAAATTGATAAAGAAAGATATAAATTTT
Organism: Bretschneidera sinensis; assembly: GCA_023935145.1. NCBI lineage: Eukaryota > Viridiplantae > Streptophyta > Magnoliopsida > Brassicales > Akaniaceae > Bretschneidera > Bretschneidera sinensis. The sequence goes on along the minus strand of CM043698.1, from coordinate 146,599,061 downwards.
CTTATCTTTCAAGCTCCAAGACCAACCACAAATAAATTAAAAAGTTTTCTCTTTCTCCGTTTCTCTCTCTCTTTTTCTTCCTCGTTCTATCTCCCTTTGGTTCTCTCTTTCTTTAAGCTTTCTGTGTTCAAGAGCTTTGCTTCATTTGGGCTTTAATTTCATTCTTTGAAGAAATAGTGGCAATTGTACTTATATACAATATGGTTTTTTGTTATGGTTGTGTTGATCTTGTATCTAAATTTATTCTATATAAAAATCTTCATATTAATGATATTACAACAAAAAAAATCAAGTATGAGTTCTGTGAAATCATCCTTATATTTTCTATCAAATTATAAATAATTTTCCCCATCAAGATTCTTGGATCCATCCCTTATTTAAAATATAAGGAAACATTCTTATAGCAGAAGCATAATCAGCCGCGCTTAATGTAATCAACTACTTGGCTCATTGGTGTATCTGCATACAACACAAGAATGTTAGGAACTGGATGCAAAGAATTTAGAGATGTCAGATATATGTAAGACACTAGAAGGAAGTGATTGGAAAGAATGTGGATAGAGTTTAAGTGAAAATTTGAGAAATTTTCCTTCATGAATGAGAACTTTGGCTTTGAGAAGAGGAGGGGGGAAGAAAAAGTGGAAAGAAGTTTCAATCTCAAGATTCTGGACATTGAATGATCTCTCCATAGAACTTCTCAAAAAAATTCCACAGACCTTATGTGGTCACGAGCTTGCATTTGTTTCATGATGAAAGTTTACTAATTTGCTTAAGTTCATAGATGCCTGCAAAAACGTGGTTAGATCCTGAATGCTGCTATCTTCATATTTAACCTAAAACACCCTATAATCCTAAAATTTTAATTGAAATTTGGCTAGGAGTAGATTCTGTATGGTTGCACTTCACATTGAAGGGTCTTCCTAATAGCGGCCAAGTGTTTCTCTAGATTTAGTTTGCCAATTTTTACCTCTTGCATTTTATAATATATTCAAGAGGACTTTGATCTGCATATAGACAGTACAATAACATGTGCTAAAGCATCATATCCAAATGTTTTTTTACCATTATCTCATGAAAGGGAATGATGAATGCTATCCTATATCTAGAATCAGGTAAGTTAAGAAATCAAACTCTCTGAAAACAATTACTTTTTTCCTATCCAAATGTTCTTGAATGGAAGAGTTATATGATGAAGGATACATTCAACATTTTGAGAAAGGACGTCAACTATGTCTTTCACATGTTCTCCTTTGTTCTTCCACAGTAGTGGCTATTAGTTGTGTGCTTATGCTCCATAACTGTGCAAATGATAAACACAACACTTGATTCATACCGAGCAGTTTAATATATTAAAAATGTGAGACTTCATTTATCTGAATTTTAGTAGTCAATCCCAGAATATGATGTGTTTGCTCTCAAATCCTAAAAAATATGACAGACTGCACTGCACTGCACAGTGATGTCATAATCAAGTCCTGAACACACGCATCAGTATGATGCTCGTGTATGAAATGCAGTAATTCACTTATAGGTATCCTTGCCAATATGAATATCTCACCTGTACTCCCCCAACAAGGATCTCTAGTGAAGGATTCATTATCAAATTCTCTATGGTTACTCCATGAGCAGTGGCAACTAACTGAATTCCACGTTGTGCAATTGTGCTGGCAGCCATGGCTTCAAGTTTAGTACCAATTTCATCTATCACAATCACTTGTGGCATGTGATTTTCAACAGCTTCTATCAGTACCTGAATACAATAAGTTTATAGGATAAGCATGAGATTTTGTTGACAAATGCTTGATTAATAAATATGAAAATAAAAATATGCTGATCACTATTTGTTTCACAAGTTGCAACTTCCATGTGCAGAACAGAAATTAATGACTTGCACTTTTGAATTGGTCGAAATATGCTAAAAGTTGTCTAGTGTTTCCCTCAAGATGAACATGCATCACTCCTATATTTTGAATGCAACCTAACCTAGTTTCTCTAACCTGCCAGGCCAAGACAACAGATGCACTCTCAGCATGTTTGTTGGCTCTGTAACAACCTATCCAAGATTCATGGATCAAGAAATCGAAAAAAGCATATTTTAGGTGCTTTATCGGTTGTCAGATGGCCCCACACATCTAATTCAAACGTACAAAATTTGAATCCCAATGGATGAGAGTATGGGACAGTATTGATATCAAGTTGATAACTAGCAAAGTTGAACCAAAATTTTGTGAGGATAAGCAACATGCTTTCTACAAGATGAACTCAGGTTTGCTCACATTCTTAAACTTTTTCTCTTTTACTGCTCAGTGGCCAAAAGTTGAAAGTAAGAGATGACAAAAAAATCCTTGCATTACAAAAAAAAATCATATCGAGCAGGCATTCTGTGAAAACTCTAGATGTCAAGATTTATCAAAAATTGACACTTTCCCCGCCCCAAATGGAGCAATTATGGGGACTTATATATGGGGACAGGGGCAAGGATGGGCATAATTGTTGAGATGTCTTGTATTCTGGTTTGAAAGGAAATATTTTGGACGATCCAAAGGGAAAGAAAATTGAGATTTATTTCACGAAGTGGAGGCTTTGCCCCCCAAGGAGAAATTTTTGACCCGTTTTGTAGCTTATTATTTAAAGGCGTTAGGGTTTTGGAAAACCATTGGAGACCCGACTTTGTACTCTTCATCTTTTGATAAGCCGAACCACGTAAATGTTGTGTCTTCTTTTGTGTGAATGTTTTTATTTCTGTTTTGCTATTTCAATTTTGCCTATCTTTATTAATCCTGTTACAACAATAATTTCATGCCCATTCACAGAATCACAGGTTTGAGGTGGGGATGGGATTAGCACTACGCGCCATGCCCCCGTCCAATTATGTTCATTTTCTCTTTATGCCAATCTCTCTCCTCTCTCTCTCTTGGTTCATCATATTACAAAACTAAGTCTATAATTGATTTTTTTAAAAGAAACCTGAGTCTGTAAATAATATTAATTGTTTATCAGAAGAATTATATTTGTAAACGATGCACTGTGGGTGAGAAAATAAAGGGTAAATTTCAAATATATAAGGAAATTGCCTTGATGTCTTATTAGCAGAAAGTTTTAATAAATCAAGAATGAGCTCAGCAAACCTCATTTAGCCAACAGAAATGGAAAACAGCATAGCTAAATAAAGAGCACAGATGAAATTCTGCACTTCTATCTCTTACCATATGCTGCATATCAGAATCAGGTACTTGCATCCGCCGAGCATTACCTATCCCTGCATGAGGTATATCGCCATCCCCACCTATCTCATTGGAGGTGTCAACAATCATCACACGTTTCTTGTAATCATTTGCAAGCATCCGAGCTATTTCCCTGCAAATATTAAGAATTTGTAGGTTATGCTACAGTTGGATAAATGCATCAGTGGATGGAAGAGCATCATTGTAAAGCATATAACAAATGCACTATAGTAGATAGTTGTTTATTACAACAAGCATGAGACTTACAAAATTTCAATTTGATTTATTACATTGAAACTCAGACCTCCTTCACAATCCTACTTCTACTGAGACATTGCAATGTGATGGGATCAAGTTGAGGGATGGAGGGCGGGTTAAAGGTCACCCAGGCTGAATCCAGTTAGAGGTTTATGTTTAGATCATCTAAAATGATACAGAAGAAATACAAAGGCTCACACTAAATCCCATTAATTTGAGTTCAGGTGCAAGCCAGTTGTACAAGATGGGTTGGCTGGTTCAAGCCACAACAGCTTAAAGAAAAACAGGGGCAGTTATAATCTGCTTTGACTTCAGAAACCACTAAGTATGGCAGGCCTAAACAAGTAAGCATGCTCATGAGTCTCCACAAAACAGGAGAGACACAATATAAATTTAAGAGTTACTTCTTTAGTGTTCTAATATGTACATAACTTGATCAAAAAGAAATGAAGAGACAACTAAGAGGGGCAAATAAAGGAGGCCGGAGGGGTGGAGTGGGGGGTGGGTGTGAGGGGGGAAGAGGAAAGGCAAGTCACGCAAGCACATCAACTGCATCAGAGATAACTATGACTAACCTGATAATCGTTGTTTTTCCCACCCCTGGAGGACCAATGAGCAACAATGAAGCCCCATCTTGAACCAAATCCCGCAGCAAATTAGCACTTCCTGATATTGCCCGACCAACACGACAAGTTAAACCAATAATTGTTCCCTTGCGATTCCTGATGGCACTAATCCGATGTAATGTCCGGCTGATGCCTGCTCGATTATCAATGGCAAAGTCACCAACCTGTAACATGTTCTTCTATTAAGTAGCAAGCAGATTTTCTCCTAGACCATTGATCCAAAGATAAAGATAATATATTCTCTAGAAAAATAAGGCAGCCACAACTCAGCTGAAATTGTGTAAGAAAAACATTTAACTTGCAGCAGAAAGTGAGTATTGTGCCCTTCCATTTCTTTGTATAAACCTTTAAACTACTAAGCTAATAAATAGTGGTATTACAAGCTTGAACTCATATAACTTCAAGGCATGTCTGATTATACAAATTTCAACTCAGGATACTCAAGTTATATTTTTATTTCCTCCCAACCAAGCTTGATACGTATATCATCAATTTCTTCACACTGTTGGGTGGAGATTATTATAGAAGAGTTGTTTCCCATCTTAGCTTCTTTTCTTTTCAATTCTCTTTTTATTTTTTTTGATAAGTAAACATTTCAATAAAAGGGCACCAAGGGAGTGCCACTTCCCATCTTAGTTTTGTTAGAGTTATTATTTTTATTTCCTTTATTTTTCCTGAAGGGTAGTTTTGTACTTGGACTTATCTATCTCATATATAAATAATATGTTAGCAGGTGAAAGGTTAATTGAATAAACCCTAAACCTTTCTTCTCCATCTTCTTCTCTCTTTCTCTCTCTCATATCTAACCTAAACCCTAGATTACAACTCAACTTGGTATCAGAGCCTCATAATCGATCCTTGTGTGACAAATCTGAAGAATAGACGAGGAGCACAGCAAGAAATCATCACCACAGATCTGCTGACGTCATCAACGTAGATGCTAACGTCATCAACGTAGATGCTGACGTCGGCAAGATAAGTTGATCCCTCCAATCTGGTCGACTCACCCAAAGAAAATTTTTGGTGAAGTTTCGTCGCGATCTGAGGTCGTTTGGTATGGTTTTCGAATTTTTCTTCCACTTTTTTCAGATTTTAGTGCGATTTTTAAAAACTCCAGTTTTTGGGACTTTAGATCAACTTTGTTGCTTGGGGTAGTCTCTATGGGTGCCGACTAGGTGATTCTTGAGTGGCTTTGGTGTTGTTTTGATGTTTGGATCACAATTGGTTGTTTTTTATATGATTTGAAGAGTCGGCTGTGTTTTTTTCTTGAAGTCTGGCCTCTACTTTCATGGTTTCCTGCTTTTGCTGCTTTGGTATGGTGGTTGTAGCCTTGCTCTAATTCATCTTATTGTGTAAAGAGGGTTGTTTATGTGCCTTTCCATCAGTTTGTTGATCTTCTTGTGGATTTCTCAAGTGTTTTGGGAAGTTTACCTTTTTCTCAAGTCTGTTACTACTTCTTTGACTGATTTAAGGGTCTGTTGGTTTGGTATCAGATCTGTTTTTGTTGTTTGAACCATGTGTTTGAGATGGCAGAAGAGAAATCTAGCACTAAGACTGAAGACAAACTCCCCATTTTTAATGTTAACAATGATTTGCCTAAATCTATCACTTCGAAAAAGTTGAATGGTCTGAATTACATGGCTTGGGCACATGCAGTTAGAGTTTATTTACGTGCACATCGAAAGTTGAAGTATTTGACTGACAATCCTCCTAGTGCTAGTGTTCCAACTTATGAAGATTGGATTTGTGAGTTCTCCGCTGTTATGGGATTGCTATGGCATAGTATGGATCCCGATATTGCTACCACCGTTGAATTTTGTGACTCCTCCAAGAAAATTTGGGACTCAATTGCAGATTCATTTTCTCATCAGAGTAATGTTTCTCGTGTATATGAGCTCTATGAGAAAATTTTCATCACCAAACAGTCTGAGAAACCTTTAGAAGAATATTATAGCACACTTAAGAATTTGTGGGATCAATTATTAGAGCATAGGCCTTTTACCACTAATTTAGAGCAGCAGAAGAAGCAATGGGAGGAGTTTATGATTGCTAGCTTATTGTCTGGTTTGGACTCTGATCTTCGTGGCTTTAAAGATCAGATCCTTGCAAGTGAGACCTTGCCTACGGCTGCTAATGCCTTTTCCCGGCTTTTGCGTTCTTCCCTAGGACAGCATTCTCCCTTGATTAGTTCCCCTGTTACTTCTTCAGAGACTACTGCCTTGGTCTCTAACAGTGGAGGCCGTGGAGGATTTCGTGGTGGTTTCCGCGGTGGTCGTGGAGGCCGTAATTTTCGTGGTGGTTCTCGTGGTGGTTCTCGTGGTGGTCGCATTGGTGGACGTAGTGACAGGAAGTGCAATTATTATGGGGGTACAAATCACACATAACCTTATTGCTTTCAAAAATATGGTAAGCCGAATTATGTGAATCAAGTCAGTGATGGTGTAGCACAGTCTCCAAGTATGGTACAGTCACAACCCACCTCTGTTGGATCTACTTCTTCTAGTTTCGATTCTCGTGATACGTTCAGTACTCAACTTAGCGAGCTTCTCGTCCAACACTTACGCATTGCACTTCCTTCTTTACAGCCTTCTTCCTCCTCTACTGCTACCTTAGCCAATTCAGGTATTATTGCATGTGTCGCAGCTTCTCTCTCTTCATGGATTATTGATTCTGGTGCTACCAAAAATATCTCTGGTTTATCATCTTGTTTTTCTGATTTAACACCTGCTAATCATCATGTCGTGTTAGCTGATGGCTCTTCTCAGCCTATTCATGGACAAGGTGTTCTCCATCCCACCACCTCTCTCTCCTTACCTTTTAGTCTTTATATTTCTAATTTTCCCTTTAATTTACTCTCTGTTAGTCAGTTGACAAAAGCGTTACAATGTGAAATTCTTTTCCCTCCTACTTCTTGTATTTTTCAGGACCTCAAGACCAAGAAGAAGATTGGTTTGAGGCATGAGAAGGACGGTCTCTATCTTTTGGATCCCGGTGAATTCCTATCTCTCAATTCATCAGCTTTGTCTGCTACAGTTTCTTCTCTTCAGTGGCACTTCCGCTTGGGTCATCCATCTTTGGCTAAATTGAAGACTGTTATTCCCTTATTGAGTCCTTTGTCTAAATTAGAGTGTGAGGCATGTCAGCTAGGGAAGCATCACCGTAGTTCTTTTCCTAGTAGTACTCATGATCGTCAGTTTGAGTCATTTGCTTTAGTTCATACAGATATTTGGGGTCCATCTCGAACTGCTACGTTGAGTAGTTTTCGTTATTTTGTTGTTTTTGTTGATGATTATTTCTGAATGGCTTAGTTGTTTTTAATGAAAGAGAGGTCTGAATTGTCTAGAATTGTTCTTCAATTTTATAATGAAATTCTTGTTCAATTTAATAAGCGTATTAAGATTTTTCGATCTGATAATGCCTTAGAGTATACCCAGACCATTATGAATTCATTTTGCATTGATAGAGGCATTATTCATCAGACTAGTTGTTCTCACACTTCCCAGCAAAATGGTGTGGCTGAGCGGAAACACCGTCATTTACTTGATATTGCTCGCACTTTAATGTTCAATATGAAGGTATCTAAACATTTTTGGAGCGATGCTGTTTTAACTGCTTGTTATCTCATTAATCGCATGTCTTTTACTGTTTTGAATCATAAGTCCTCTTTTTCTCTTGTTTATCCTGCTCAGCCTCCTTTCTCCCTCACTCCTCAGGTTTTTGGTTGTGTTGTTTTTGTTCATATGCTTGATTTGGGTCAGGATAAATTATCTCCTCGCGCTCGGAAATGTGTCTTCCTTGGGTATTCCCGTACTCAAAAAGGCTATCGTTGTTACAGTCCTGATTCTCATCGCTACTTTGTGAGTGCTGATGTCACATTTTTTTAGTCTACTTCATTCTTTTCCTCCCAAGGTGAGAGTCTATTTTCAGATCTCATATCTTGTCGTGAGGGGGAGCGTTCTTTTCCCTCTCCTACTCTTCCGATGCCCATGTCTCCACCTATGGTCACTTCTCTGGTTTCCTCAGCTCCTTCTAACCTTCCGTTGCAGGTATACCACCGATCTCAAGATAGGCGTGTTATTTCTTATGGCCCTGTTCCTACGGCTTCAAGGTCTGAGGATCCTGTTTTGTCTCCTTCCTCAAACACCGATGATTCACCTATTACTCTACACCGAGGTAAAAGAACTTGTACACAACATCCTATTGCTCATTTCTTGTCTTATAGTCGTCTTTCACCTTGTTTGCAGTCTTTTACTTGTTCTTTGTCCTCTATTTTTGTTCTTTCATCCTATAAGCAGGCACTATCTTCTTCTGGTTGGAAACAAGCTATGGATGAGGAAATGAGCGCTCTTCACAAGAACCACACCTGGGAGCTTACTCCCCTTCCTCCAGGAAAACAGACAGTGGGTTGTCGTTGGGTTTATACTGTTAAGTATCTTCCTAATGGTTCTATTGAACGTCTTAAAGCGCGGTTGGTTGCGAAAGGCTATACCCAAACCTATGATGTTGACTACTTGGAGATCTTTTCCCCTGTTGCTCGCCTAAACTCTGTTCGCATCTTGCTCTCATTGGCTGTTAATCGTTCTTGGCCTTTGTATCAACTTGATATCAAGAATGCATTCCTTCATGGTGATCTTCAAGAGGAAGTGTATATGGACCAACCACCAAGATATGTTGTTGCTAAGAATGGTCATCTTGTATGTCATCTAAAGAAGGCCTTGTATGGTTTGAAACAGTCTCCTCAAGCTTGGTTTGATCGATTCAGTGTTGTTGTTCTTGCATATGGGTTCCAACGTTCTACCTCTGATCATTCCGTCTTTGTTCGTCATTCCACAGCTGGCACCATTGTTTTGATTGTTTATGTGGATGACATTATTGTTTCTGGGAGTGCTTCAACTGGCATTGCTGATTTGAAGTGCTATTTAGGCCAGCAATTCCATACTAAGGACTTGGGTGCTCTTCGATATTTTCTTGGGATTGAAGTTGCTCGCTCTTCTCGGGGTCTTTCCCTTTCCCAACGGAAATATGTCTTTGATCTTTTGTCTGAAACCAGTCTCTTAGGCTCACGCCCTGTGGATACTCCTATGGATTCTGTAGCAAAACTTGATAGTGAACAGGGTGATCTGTTTGTTGATGTTGGTCGATATTGTCGGTTGGTTGGAAAGTTAATCTATCTTACTGTTACTTTCCCTGACATTACCTATGTCGTTGGCGTCGTTAGTCAGTACATGCATGCTCCTCGACAACCTCATTTTGATGTTGTTTGTCGTATTCTCCATTATCTGAAGGGTACCCCTGGTAGAGGCTTATTGTATAAACCCTCTACTTCTCTTTCTATCACTGGTTTTAATGATGCTGATTGGGCTGGTTCTCGTTCTGATCGACGGTCTACGTCGAGTTTTGTACCTTCGTTGATGGGAATTTGGTTACTTGGAGGAGTAAGAAGCAAAATGTTGTTGCTCGTTCTAGTGCTGAGGCCGAGTATCGAGCTATGGCTCATACGGCTTCTGAAATGTTGTGGGTTCGCGCTCTCCTTCGAGACCTTGGTATTAATGTTTCTGTTCCTCTGGAGATGTATTGTGATAATCAGGCTACTATTTTTATTGTTAATAATCCGGTCTTTCATGAACGTACTAAGCATATTGAAGTGGATTGTCACTTTATTCGAGACTTGTTGCTCCGGAAGGAGCTTATTACTCCATATGTTCGTTCGGGTGATCAACTTGGTGATATTCTCACAAAGCCTCTTGCTCGTACATCATTCCAGCAGCTGTCTTCCAAGCTGGGCATGTTTGATTTGTATGCTCCAGCTTGAGGGGGAGTATTAGAGTTATTATTTTTATTTCCTTTATTTTTCCCGAATGTTAGTTTTGTACTTGGACTTATCTATCTCATATATAAATAATATGTTAGCAGGTGAAGGGTTAATTGAATAAATCTTAAACCTTTCTTCTCCATCTTCTTCTCTCTTTCTCTCTCTCATATCTAACCTAAACCCTAGATTACAACTCAACTAGTTTAAATCAGATCTCACTCATTAACCAGTTTTGCTCTTACTTAGAAAGAGCTTCTTACTTAGAAAGAGACCTTTTTTCTGATAAGTTACTTAGAAAGAGCTTATGAAAATTATAGAAATGAGACAGTTAAGATTTCACTAGTTTTATTCGTGAAAAGTGCATGCAAATAGTTTACTATTCCCTTTGTCAAAATGAGAAAGGACATAAGTCACATAGAGTCTGTTCTAGGACAAAACAAGACTACAATTGGACAAACTTATAAGGAGAAAAGGAAGCAAAAGTTTGAAATAAAGGTAACAACAGATAAAGAGCTCTACAGCTTGAAGCTCCAAGATGGGAAGGAATGCTACAAAGGAAAAGCCATCTAAATTTCTCAAAATCACTAAAGGTGTGTTACATGCACTAAAAAGAATCTTGCTCGTGGAGGATCCCAAAGGGAGAAAACACTTACACGCGCGTGCATGCAACCAAGAGGGAATAAAGAACTTCAAGTCTTACTAAAAGAAGAAGGAACCCGGAAACAAGAAAGGGGTCTTTAAGCAATCAACTGAAGGTGACATACTAATACAATGTAAGGGAAATCTAATTGTTCGGGAAAAAAACAGCATATTATGACAAGTGACAAGTAAGGTGGAAGCAGAATCCTAGTCATCAACCTTCACAACTTAGATGGATATCTTCCATTTGCGATTGGTTTGTCATCATTAATTATTAAAATATTTGCTTGAATAGAGATCAAAATCTAAGTATGGCTCATTATTTTCCCTAACATGGACCCCTGGCATCGTGTATGCAATTGTAAGTCCAATCTTTTGAAGGAGCACCCTTCTTATCATATTCTGACCTACCTAAAGTCTCTATCCCCTCAGGAACCACTACATGAGTTCCACATAAATCCTAGAACATGCAAAAGCATGTCAAAGTAGAAAGGCTTGTCAAAATCTGACAAAGGGATCATGTGCTGAATGACAAATTTGAAGGTGGCAAGCTTAAGCGTTCATCTTCACAGCACTCGCTAAACGGGAATCAATTTGGGTGCATTTGATTAATTTCTTTTTAGTTTTTCATCCTGTTATTTAATGCCTCAGTCTTTTGATGGTTTCATTTATTTAATAAAAAATTAAGAAAATAATGAAAAAGGAATCAAGCATGAGATTGAAATGTTTCCTTCCATCTGGGATCACTGAAAGGGAGCAAATATTGGTGTTATCTTGCAAACAACACTGGAAAAAAGAACAATGAATGTACCTCATCATTGAAAGACTAATAAGCAATCGAACCTTAACTATATTCAACTCAACTAAGCCTTAATTCCAAACTAAGTGGAATCACTACCTAAAGTTTTCCGCCAATAGGACCATTCCATGGCCATACTCAAGATATTAGGAACCAAATATTTCGCAAATACTTCAGTCCATAATATATTTGGTCTATTTTAGAAGGCTTTTCCATTTTACTTGGTTCTAATTATTTCTTTATCAGTGTCGCGACATATGCCCAAACCGTTAAAGACGTCATTTTTTCAACTTATCTTTAAATGTTATTACCACCAACTGCTTACAATCGTATCAATTCTTTAATCCACCTTTTTTCTATTCCATACATTCATCTTAACATTCTCATCTCAACAATAATTATACCAATCGTTCTTAACCACTTAACACTCTTACCTTATAGATGTCCTATAAAATGTTCCCTACAACTTCGTAGGTATTCCACAATCACAAAGAATCCCAATTACACTTCTCCATTTTATCCAACATGCTCTAATTCTCTGAACAATTTTCTCATCAATCTTCAGTTTTCAGAAATCTAAACCTTTAACAAAGAAAAAAATTATAGGTACAAATGTAAATTAGAAAGGCACCAAGGGGGTTGCAAACCCATGTACATCCCAACTTACAAGTAAAAAGCTCAATAAAATTTCTGAGCTCAAGGTCATTTACAAAAGCATGCCCCATAACCCAAAAATCATCTATCCTTAATGACAGAATAGGGCTTTCCACACCCTCAAAGGCCCTCCTATTCTTCTTGTTCCACACCTTCAAAGCTCACTTACAAAGAAAATATTAATATGTGATTCAACATAGTCTTGGGCCATAACTAAACTAGTACATATACTAACTTGTATAAACCGCTATCCATTATAGCATCAACAAATAAGTTTAGTAGGCCCCAGATTAAGGCTAGAATAAATCTTTGCTAATAATTTCGAACTATTTATCTTTATCACCCACAATGCCGCTTTGATCAAAATACTCACTGAATATGCATTCCTTTAAAACAAACTTGACAAACGAAACCGTAAAATTAGATTATCTCAACTGGTGCAACTTGTCACTTGAACAATCACCTTGAAAGAAAATCACCATCATCTTCCCATGATTTTCAAGATGTACCCATCGCATCATTTGATACTGTTGGGATTTTGGCTCAAATAGAACTTTTAATTGATTTGAGAAAATGGTTTTTATTTTATAATTGCTTGTTCTATATGTTTTTGTTATTTTTCTAGTAGTATTAGGAAAATCTCTCTGTATGTTTGAGGTACACTCAAAATAGAGGAAGGATGAAAGCTTTGGATGTATTGGAGTCTTGGTTGTCAAGTAGTCAAGTAGAGAGATTACTCACGTAATTCAGCAACATCAAGGGCATAATTACAATTCAAATGCTTTATGTCGAATCAAAAACTGCAAAAGCATGATTAAGAATCATTCAACGAAAACACGTACATAATAGTCACATCCCGATGAAGACCATAATCAAACACTTGGTGGGCAAGAAGCAAAAAGTTACCTGAGACGTGGCAAGCTCAAGATCCTGAAGCGTGATCGGACTCTCCGATAGTACAAACTCCCCAGATGGAAATCTAGCCAACGGTTTGCGACCCAAATCCATAACCACCTCAATCAATTGATTAAACTCAGGGTGCTCACTCACCCTTCTTCGCATCTCCTCCGGCAACAGCACCAAAAGGCAGCCCAATTCGACATCGAAATCAACGTCTATAGAAGAAGAAGACAAAGAAGAAGCTGAAAAGGGAACCAAACTCAACGAAGAAGAAGAACCCACAAAATTCGTTGGGTACCCATACGATCTTTTGGTGAAAGAGTAGAGAGGAAATGGGTTTACAGAGAAATGAAGGGAAGGGAAGTGACTTATGGGTTTGGATTTGCTGTGTTTGTGACGGATAGTTAAAGGAGGTGGGCTGTTGATTCTAAGCAGAGAAGAAAGACGGAGCATTTGTTTTGGCGGGAAATTTGTAGTTTGGATTTTGGGTCTTCCCCTTTCAAGAATTTGTTTCAGTTTTTGGACATGGAAGACTCTAAAAATCTTTGTAAGAGGTGGATTAGCTGATTTTGTGCTTTTTAATGCATGTTTTCTTTTCTTTTTCCCTTTTTTGCTTTTTTCTTTTGTGATGAAAAGAGAGTAAGAGAATATTAGCCACATCTTTTTAAGTGTGATTTGGATAATAAAAGAAGAATTCCGTTTATATTTGCTTTAGAAAATCATTTTGCATGCAACTATTATTTGCATTCTATTTTCGAAAATCAGTTTTTATATAAAAAAAAATGTTATTGTTAAGAATAATTCAATTAATACTCACACATTTTTTTAATAAATGGTGTAATATAAAATGTTCTTCAAAAAAATGTTTTTGCTAAAGAACCTATAATTTTTTATGATGATATTTTTCAAGAAAATTTTTGTGGAAGAAAATTTGTTTTCTTTTATAGGTTATGTTTGGGTGGAGATTAAATCTCCACTTAAGTAACTTTTTCTTATTTTTCTCCATAATTATAATAAAAAAAAAATTTACTTTGACCGAATATTTAATCTCAACCTAAACATAATCATAATAGTCCAACTACCATGTATCATAGTGGTTGGGACACCTCACTTTTGCTCACTTGGACAAGGGTTCAACCCTCCCTTTCTCTGGAATGTTGTAATACTGTTTCATATACAGAAGGACATCCATAGTTATTTCATCAAACACAGAAACAGGTTTTAGCTTCACAAATGTGTTTAAAAGGATGTGTGTTTTTACTGACATTGTTTGGATTCCTATTAGATTCCTATTAAAGCATGTTTTAATTACAAAATAAAGCTAATTTAAGTGATTAAAGCATGCTTTAATAGAAACCTAAACAGTGTTTACATTATATTATTATGTGTACACATGGTTAGGATTGGATTCAAGTCAAGTCAAGTCTTAATAGTAACTTATTCGAGTTTAACTCAATTCAAATATAAAGAGTTTGAGTTCGGAATCATCTATACTCAAAGTCTAATCAAAAGATGAGACTCAATCTCAAATTCGGTCAAAATTTGCAAAGCTCGAGCCTAAACGAACTAAAGCTCATGAGCCTGCATCAAAAATATATTTTTATAATTTTAATAAATAAAAAATATAAATACATATAATTTATATTAATCGAACGAGTTTGCGAACTTAATGAGTTGGATATTGAAATATTTAGGTTGGGTTCAATTAAGTTAATGAACTTACTTTAAACTTAGACTCGTTTCGAAATTCGATTAACTTAAACTTTAATCGAACCAAAATCGAATGGCTTAATAAACTCTTACTTGACATGATCAATTTTTTCAACAAAACTAACTTCACCACAAAAGATGGGAAATTGTTGAGAAAGTCGTTTTCTAACCTATACAATTAACTGTTTATACATTTTAGATCATGTTTAATATCTTGTTTAAAATTATTTAATGCAATTACTTTTACTTAAAATTGATTATTTTAAATGACTTCAAACAATGTTCCAAACATGACCTTTAACACCGTTAAAACCTGTTTTAGATATTGCTTTCAAGCCGTGTAGAATAATTTGTGTCGTGTAGAAAAAGAGTGTTAAAAAAGCCAGTTTCTTGGTCAAGAAATATTCTCTCAAGCTCAGTGGTCAAAACCCCATTGCACGCTGACGCTGCTATTATCCTTGGTCGGTGACATGGACACCTACTGATAGAGAGTGAGAGAAATTTATGTAAAGCTGCATAAATTTCCATATTTCAATATTTAATTAATGAAATGAAAGTAAAAGGATTGAGAGCAATGGATATATGGAGTATTCGCTAAGCACTTACCTCATTGGCCCTTAAAGAGTTCAATTTGGTAAAGCAAAAGAGTAGCAAAATCCAAGAAAAAAAATTAACAAAGGGATAAGCTTTTTTCTGGTAAAACGGGTAACATATAGGTTATCTCACATGTTCGTTAGGAATATTGGACTTAAGCACACGAATGAATCTGGAATAGTTTTTATTGTGCTTATGTTATAATCGAAACTAAAGCTCATTCTGGGTAACAAATAGGCTATCTCACATATCGTTAAGGAATATAAGACCTCAGCACATAGAATGAATCTGAAGTAATTCTTACCGCACTTATGTCGGAACGAAACTAATGATCATTTCACACTTTGTGCAATGAAAGTCTAGATTTAACACCAACAAACACTTATAAAGAGACTCGAACTCAAACATTTTAAGCAAAGTGAACGAATTCTTATCACTGAATCAAGTGTTTGTTGACAAAAGATAAATTTTTTCACTTATGCAGAGTGATTAGTCTAATTATCCAGGTTACCAAGTGATCAAATTATGTAATTAAGTAAGATTAATTGTGGCATGTAAAGTCTTTATCACATATTGCTGTGGCTCCAATTAATTTCATTCAGGTGTAAAGGGACATTTATTAACTATTAAATAAAATGTCGATTTTATTTTATTCTGAGTTTTTTTACATAATTTCTAAGAATTAAACCATATAATTGACGACCTACACAACATCAATTTCTTTTTCCTCAGCCCAAGAATTTATAAGCCACCCAACATTCCCACCCCCCTGTTTCCCTTCCATACAACACCAATTTATTAGTCCTAAACTATTCCCTTTTGCAAAGACATCATTGACAATTCTAGGTGAATTTGTGTAATTAATTAATTAGTGATCACCTTTACTTCATGATTGGAATTAATTAATTTTTTTATTAAAGAGATATTATCATCGTAGAAACTCATAATATTACCACAATTCAAGAAATAGTTGATATATAAATTTAATAAATAACTCACACACCATGAAAATCGAACCTAAAACTTTGTAGTCTCAAAACTTCAACTTTAATCATTAAACAAATCTTTATAAACGAATTAATTAACCTTTGAGTGTGAGAGACTTTTACACTAGATAATAATGAAATCATCATTGAAATTATGCCAAGCTAGGGTCCAATTAAATATTGATGATTTTTAATTATCACAATCTTTATAAAAAAAAAAACATTTTTACCATTGCAAATTGAAGGAGATAGCTAGGGTACTCAACCTTTTATGGCATAGACAAAGGCTAGCAAAGCTAGCTAAGTATTTCTGTGTCATTATTGTCCCGCAGAACATGGCAATGACCAAGCGCCTTTGATTTGAGTATTACTTGCATCCCATTTTTGAGCAAACCCTAACCGAAACCAAAAAGTGGCATTATTGTAGCATTGCTTTAAGACTCTATTTGATCACCACGCATACCCATCTAAATTAAACCCCACCTGCAACAACATCTCTTTTTATCATTCTTGTTCAAAAAATATCACTTTGAATTCTCAATTTTTTTTTTATATATTTAGGTGGAAAGGGTATCTGTTAAATTAAGGATTAAAAAATTATCATTAATGAAAAAGGTTACCCTTTGAATTATCATTTTGAATAAATGGGTCTTTGTTTTGATTCGCGATACATATAAATCCTTATCAGTCAATTTTTACTACATCATCTTGGTACTGATTCAATTTAACCAACAAGTTAACTCTAAAGAGAGAAACCATCCGAGTCTTGATATTCTCCTTAAGAAACGCAGGCCAAAAGTTCAAAAACCCCACATAAACAATAACTTTCTTGGACACCTAACCTGAGAAGGTTGGACTTTCCTTCTCATAGGAGTGAACAAATCACTTACACTGAAAGATGTAAAATTGAGCAGTAGTTGGAATGAAACTTATGTTGTCATAAAAGGGGAGTATGTTGATGGAGAAAAAGGATCATAGGCTGGATATGATTGAGTGACCTTACAATCCCCGATTATAGTCATAATTAATTACTTTGTGTGTCTAAAACAGATGAGAGATTATTGCATGTTTCAGACCTCATAAAATAGTTACAATTCATAAAATAATTGACGGTTCAATCTCAAAACATGTACCCTTCACAACTGCACCAATTATGTGAAAAGATGAGTTGTCACTGTTCTCTGAAATTTGAAAATTATAATAATTTTTTTTTAGAGAAGTTATTGAGAGATCATTAGTCGAGAGCAAACCCCGAATATCCTCAACAATAGTAAATAATAAAAATCAACAAACAAGTTTTTTACCATTTCTATATCAAACATCTTGATGTTCAACTTAGGAGTATTATCCTCTATTGTTGATTATTGTCAATTGTTCAATCAAAATTCTTTATCGGTAGGGTACACCTAAAAAGAAAAAAATTTCATCTTCGTTGCAAAGAAAAACCCCACTTACAAAAACATCTTGATGTTCAACTTTTGGAGCATTATCCTCTATTTTGATTATTGTTAGCTGTTCAATCAACATTCTTTAACGGAATGATACACTTAAAAAGAATCTTCATTGTAAAGAAAAAAACCCGCAACATCTCTCTTTTATCATTCTTGTTCAAAAAAACATTCGAATTCTCATTTTTTTTTTTTTATATAGGTAGGAAGAGTATTGTTAAATTAAGGATTCAAAAATGATCGTTAACAAAAAATGCTACCTTTTGAATTGTCATTTTTGAATAAACATGTTTCTTGTTTTAATTAACTGTACATATAAATCTTCATTAGCAAATTTTTATCTTCATCTTGGTACTGATTCAATTTAACCAACAAGTTAACTCTAAAGAGACAAACTAGCCGAGTCTTGATAATCCCCTTAAGAAAAGTAGGCCAAAAGTACCAAACCCTGCAAAGACAATAACTCTTTCGGGCATCTAGCCTAAGAAGGTTGGACCTGCCTTCTCGTAGGGATGAACAAATCACTTGCACTGAAAGATGTAAAATTGAGCAGTGGCTGGAATGAAACTTACGTTGTCATAAAGGGGAGTATGTTAGTGGAGCAAAAGGACGGTAATTCACTCACATAATTGAAACATGTATTCTTACGGACTTCACAAATGGACTCCCCCAATTATGTGAAAGAATGAATTGTCACTCTGTTTCATGAGGTTCGAAAGATATAATAATTTTTTCATATACAAAAATTGCACGTGGTTGAAGGATCATTAGTCGAGAGCAAACTCCTGAATACCCTCAATAATAATAAATAAAGAAAAATCAATATACGAATTTTTTACCATTTCTATATTACTCGCCCTGATGTTCTACTTTAAGAGTATTATCCTGTATTGTTGATTATTGTCTATTGTTCAATCAACATTTTTATTAGTAGGGTACACTTACAAAGAATATTTTTTTTCTTCTTATTTTTTTTTTAGAAAAAGAAAAATCTTTTCATCTTCAATGAATGCCTCCGAAAACTCGAGAATTAATTTCACATCAGATAAAGTTGATTGGCATGTAACATGCCAACTGTTGAATTCTTTTCTTCCTCTTCTTTGTAAAGGGCAACTGTTGAATTCAAATGGATGGAGAATTGCATTGATTGCATTTGCTCCATATATCAACGTCACTTAAGATAAGATCACGCGTGAATATTTGGTTGTCAATTACATATGAATTGCCCTACCTAACAGCTGGTTGGATTCATATTTATATTTCAAAATCAGAAAAAACAAAACAAAAAAAAAACCTTTTGTTTTTCGATATATAAGACTTTTACTACAAGATGAAGAGAAAGAGAAATCAATCAAATGGAAAAATCACCATTTTTCTTATCTTTATCGGAGTCTGTTTTTTTTTCTTTGGTAATAAAAACTACTAAGATTTTCGCATTTGAGAGTTAATAAATAAATAAATATCTCAAATTTTGCAAATAAAAATAAATTAATTGACGTGTAATTGTATATAAAAATAAATATTATTATTAAAACTCAAGTTAATTTACAAAAACAAAATAATATAATTACCTTGTGATGAAGTTAATAAGACTAATTATAAAACTCAAAACAAAATTTTATTATTTGAGGTACAATATATAATTTTTACATAATAAATTATTCATGTATACACACTTTTTAAACATGGTCCATATTGGCTTTATATTTGATATGATTGGGCACTTAACTATATATCTCTTTAATTATCATGCCGTATGATTTTCTTGATGATATATAAAATTAATTTTTTTTATTTTCCTTATTAAATTTAATATTACTCATTTAATTCCCATTGGTGATGTTAGGGTCAAACTTTAATAAACTCGAGTTTATTTTTTAAATGCTCCAAAAAAATAATTAAATATTATTTAATTTCATTAAATATAGGTGGTTTCATCGATTTGATTTGATTACAAATTTTCAAAAATAAATTTCATCTTAAAGTTGATTTTAAACTGGATCCAAATATCGTCTTATAGATCTCTAGGACCCCAAAAAATTTCAAACCCTAGCAACTCCCAACTTGCTTAGACAATGCCCAAGTGTCACACTAGCTGACCAATATTTAAGGTCCTCCTAGCTCTTGATAACCAGAATTTATGGCCCAAAAATCCTTTTCGAATGACTTAAAAATCAAAACTAGCGTGAAGAGGGACAAAAAATGAAACAAAAAGAATCTGATAGTATGTCATTTAGTTATCATGTGGCCTTACAATTTAGTTATTTACATAAATTGCAGCGACATTATCTTCGTACGTTTGTCCCTTGCCTGCAAGCAAGACAAAAATAAGAAGGCACTCAAAATTTAAGTTCCTGTTAAAAAAAAAACTTTTGTCTCATGTTTTGAAGTTTATAGATCGCAATTTAAAGTATGGACAAACGAAAACCTTGTGTTATGGACCCATAATGCGTATTTATATAGTGCTCTATTGATAATTTCATCATAAGCGTGCCTATGATTTACTGACATTTAGATACTACATTTATAACTCGATAAAAACGTGATAAAAAAAAAAAAGATTGTTGTGGTCGTATGCTGACCACAACGCTTTAGGGAATATAATTGATATTAGTAGTGTCTTTCAAGATAAACATTAAATGTTAAGTTACTGCAAGAAACTTTTGTTTCGTGTTTTGGAAGTCGAGAAAATTAAAGTAATTGAAGAAGAAAGAAACCCATCTCTTATGTACAAGTAAAATGCTCAATTATTTGTAACTTTCTCTTCTTCTTTCCCATGTGTATTATTATTTGGATAAATTCTTAAGAAAAAAATATATATAATGCTTGATTGATATTCTCACCATGTGTTTATATTTCAGTGATATCTAGATGCTACATTGATAACTAAATAAGAACATGATAAACTATCAATGATGTGAACGAATGAGACTACATTGCCATGAAGGACACAATTGATACTAATTTCGAGCAAGTGAAGTAGAGTCCTCCAAAGAAGACAAAGTTAAGTTATTGTAAGAAACTTTTGTATCACGTTTTGAAGGTTATAAAAGGAAATTTAAAATAAAGACAAAAGAAAATTTTGTGTTACATAACCTTACACGAATCTATAAATTTTTTAATTTGTTCATATTATCGCCATGTGTCATACTAACAACTAAAAATTACATTGATAATTGAATAAAAACTGACAAAAAATTAATGTTGTGGATATATGCGGATCATATTGTCTTGGGGTCCACAATTGATACTTTTTGTGAACACACAATAGTATCTTCTAAAAAATGGACTCAAAATTAAGTTACTTAAGAAATTTTTGTCTTATAGAGGAGAATTTAAAGCAAAAATAAAAAAAAAAAAACTTATATTTTGGACTTGTATTGCATACCTATATAATGTTTTATGGTTAATTTCACCATGTGTACATGTTATAATAACATTTAAACACCACACAAATAACTCAATAAAACGTAATAAAAAACAGAAAAATTGTGTGGACATATGATGAACACAATGCCATGAGCTCCACACAAGTGTAGTTGTGTCTTTAAAGAAGGTTAATGAATAGTCACTACCAAAAAAAAAAAAACCTTTGTCTTATGTTTTGGAGTTTATAAAAGGCAATTTAAAGTAAAAAAAAAAAGAAAAGCTTAAATTGTGTATCCGTAACGCGTATCCATATGATAAATCTAGATACTACATTGATAATTGAATAAAAATGAATAAAAAAATGTGTACACATACGCAACTCAGGTTTCCTTGGGATTCACAATTGATACTAATTGTAAGCATATGTATCAATGTCTTCCAAAAAAAGGCTCTAAATTAAGTTACTGCAAAAAAAAAAAAAACATTTGCTTCATGTTTTGCAGTTTAAAATTTGAATCAGGGAAAAAAGAAATCTTTTGTTTTGGACTCATATTGCGCGTGTAACTATACAATATTCTACTGTTAATTTCACTACATGTTCATGTTCTACTAACATCAAGACACTGCACTAATAACTCAATAAAAACGTGATAACAAAACATAACGAATGGTGTGGATGTACGATGACCACAATACCCTAGAGTCCATAATTGATACTAATTGTGAACATGTGTAGTTGTCTTTAAAAAGAAAGATTGAATATTAAGTTACTATAAAAAAAAACTTTTGTCTAGTGTTTTGGCATTTACATAGGAAATTTTAAAGTAAAAACAAAAGAAAACCCAATGTTATGTACCTTTAACATGTATATGTACAATACATCTAGATATTGCACTAATAATTGAATAAAAGAGAATAAAAAATAAATAAACAGTGTAGACATACACAAACCACGTTGTTTTGAGGTCCACAATTGATATTAATTATAAGCACGTAAAGACACCCAAAATTAAGTTACTGTAAAAAAAAAAACTTTTGTCTTATACTTTAGAGCTTATAGAGGGCGGTTTAAAGTAATGGCAAAAGAAAACCCTATGTTGGGGATCCATATCGTGTATATGTCAAAGTTCTACTAACATTTAGAACATGATAAAAAATGGAGCGAATGGTGTGGATGTACGACAACTGACTATAATACCTTAAGGTCCACAGTTGATACTAATTGCAAGCATGTGTAATTGTGTCTTTAAATAAAGACACTTAATATCAAGTTATTGCAAACAAAACTTTTGTCTCATGTTTTGGAGTTACAAATGGCAATTTAAATTAAAAACAAAAGACAATCAATGTTGTATACCTCTAAATGTGTCTAAATAATACATCTAGACACTACATTGAAAAATGAATAAAAATAGATAAATAAATAAATAAATAGTGTGAATGTACGCATACCACATTGTTTTGGAGTCCACAATTGATATTAATTGTAAGAAGATGTAACGATATCTTTTAAAAAATACACTTAAAAATTAAGTTACTGATAAAAACTTATGTTTCATGTTTTTGAGTTTATAAAGGAAAATTTAAAGCAATGACAAAAGTTTAAAGCAAGAGTTGTAGGTTAAATTTAGCATCCTGGGCTCTTGCGCTTCTAACTTCTAAGGCTATGCTATGCTATGTTAATTCTTCTTGCTTGCATTGGAGTTGCAGATATTAATGATAGGAGTACATATGGTTTTCTTTGTTTTTAAGAGTAATCTCTATTTATTGGTGCTCAAGTGGGCTGTTGTGGAGACATTTTTTTTTTGGAGGTCTTGGATTCTTCAGCTATGTTTTAAAGTATTTTGTGCATTGTTTAGTAAGTTGATTTGGGAGTTTTTGTTGGAGAAAAGTGATCTTTGTAACCTTGGAAATTTGAGAATTAATAAAACCTTTAAATTTGCAGTTAAAAACAATGACAAAAGAAAACCCTACATTTTGGAACTTATTGCATGCATATATAATGTTTTCACCATGTTCTACCGATGTCTAGATACTAGAGTAACAACTCAATAAGAACGTGATAAAAAAAATAACGAATAGTGTGGAGGTACGATGATCATAATGCTCTAAGATCCAAAATTGATACTAAATATGTTAATGTGCAGTTGTGTTTTTAAAAACAAACGGTGAATATTAAGTTATTGAAAAAACAAAAAATATTTGTTTCATGTTTTGGAGTTTATAAAGGACAATTTCAAGTAAAAACTAAAGAAAACCCTATGATGTATACCTCTGACGCTTACTATATAACACATCTAGTACTGCATTGATAATTGAATAAAAACATATAAAATGAACAAATAGTGTGGACATATGCAGATCACGCTGTCTTGAGATCCACAACTGATACTAATTGTGAACAAGTGTAATAGTGTTTTCTAAAAGGACACTCAGAATTAAGTTATTATAAAAAAAATAAAAAATAAAAACTTTTGTTTTATGTTTTGGAGTTTATAGAGGGCAATTTAAAGCAATGACAAAAGAAAATCCAATGTTGTGGACCTGTATTCCGTATCAAGATAGGATATGTTTGGTACCTGGTTTAAAACCACTTAAAACAATCAGTTTGGTACTCGGCTTACAACAATTTAAAGTAACCTTAGCTTTAGGTCAAATACCAAACATGACACACGTGTTCCCAATTAATATCAATTGTGGACTTAAATTAAGGTGCTCGGCGTACATCTACACTAGTCATTATGTTTTTAACACGTTTTTATGCAGTTATCATCGTAGTATCTAGATCTCAATTCGTGTCAATTCTAAACCTTAGACATTGTCGTCCTTATACATCCACAATATTTGTTTAATTTCACCATGTATGTGTCTAAGTTATACTTAAGAAAGTACACATAGTCACAAATTAAATTGTTCAAATAAAATGCATCTTACTAAAAACTTGATAAGACTTATTTCCCGAAAGAACTAGAAAAAGTTAAAAAGAAAGAAAGATTATCTATTAGCTGCCTTTACTTTATAATTTTTTTCTTTTTTAACTTATTACTGTATGTGATATTCCGGTCTGTACTTATCTTATTGAATCACGAGCCTGAGAGCTGCTAAATCTGGGTGGAGAAGAAAGAAGACGTGCTCAGTATCTACAGCTTTGCTGCACATCTTTTTTTTCATTTGGTCTACACTTTGAGAGTTACATTACATACACTGTTACATAAGTACAGCAACCCCCAAAAAAAAAATTTACATTCTTTAAATTTTATTTTTTTAAAAGAATAATTTACGTTTGGTAAATAATGCATAATATATTTTTATAAATAAAATTAAAACAAAAGTGAGTTTATGGTATCGTTGATAAAAATAATAGTGTGTGACTTTTTGATATTATTTGATAGTAAAACATATTGTTTTTTTTGTTCATGGGCATAAACAAAGCCAAAATTGTTAATTTGAGAAAAGTTGAGGAGCGATTTTCAGTTTATACTTTATATAGAACTTTTTTTTTTAAACTTTGGAAGCAATAAACTCTTTAGTTTCTTACATGGCTTCGCACATGTTAGTTACTGTTGATGTGACCAAAATTACATAGTTCCATGAGATTGAACCGGACACTTGGCCAATCACCCTTGGACAGTGAAGTGACTAGATCTATTTTGACTATAGTAACGTGCACGCCGCTCTATAATTTGAGCAATTTGTCCTTAACATGAGAACTTATAAGCAGATGTTATTTTTCACAGACAAAGATCATTTCCCGTAAGTCTTGATGTTCAAGAGTCACATCTCAGTTGTATTCCACTTCGAAACTCCAAGCAAAGGCTCACCAACACTTATATAAAAAGATTCATATCTTTAAGAGATCCGAGAGAGGGGAAAAAAGAACAGAAAGAAGAAAAACTTGAGAAAAACCCAATGAAAAAAACACACGAAGAACAAAGAGAATTACTTTGATTCTCTCCTCCTCCCACACATCCCCTCAACTTGGTATCATTGTCCTCTCAACCTCTCTTCAAAAACACCTACTGACTTAACCATCAGTAAAACAAAAACCTTGTTATATATAATACAAATTGAATTTTTCCTATTACAATTATTAAAGTCACCTCCAAAAGTTATTAAATTGATATTCCTAACTCCATCCATGCATGACAATGTCATTGTTGCACCTAGAAAACAATCACTTTGTAAATGTATATACTCCTAATGTAAATAATATTAGGAATTTTTAGTTTATTATAAATAGGAAACTTAGTCCTATTAGAACACTCTGATATACCTTAGTCCTATTAAGACACTTTTCTGTAAACACCTTTTAAATATGAGTTTCTAATACTGCAATATTAAGCAGTCAGAATATACAAACCCTAAATTTTTATTCAATCTCTTTATGGTATCAGAGCAGTAAGATCCAAAAACCCTAAACACTTGTTTCTCTCCCTCTAGATCCAAAATCATGGAAAATACTGCTCCAATTACCTCTCCCTTCACGAAATCCCCTACTCTGCTGTGGTCTCAATAGCATCATGGCTGACATCACCTATGTGCCTAGTGCCACACATGACTCCCCAGTCCTTTCTGTTCCATCAGTTGGTGATGTCATAACCATGCCTACACCCAGAGTCGGTCCTTCACTTGTTACTACAGTTGGTCATTCACTTGGTTTCTCACTCTCCCTTTCACCTGCTAACTGTCTTACTCTCCCTACAGCACCAGGTCCCACACCCATCACCTCCCATCAACTCTCTCTCTCTCTCTCTCTCTCTCTCTCTCTCTCTCTCACGGTCACTCTCCCTCTAGCACTCGGTTCCTCACTCTCCCTCTCCCCCGCCACTTATTTTTCACATACCCATCAATTTCTTACAGCACCGATCCTACACACCTCCTTCTCTACTACGCCACACTACCACAAATACCATGATTTCCTATTTTTATATTTTATTTTTCCTTAATCTTCATTTCTACCTGTTTACTAATCATTGGTGATTAGTAAAAAATTTCTCTGCTCTCAGTCTATATATTCTCTAGTCAATTTTTGCAATTTGTTTGATAATTTTTTAAGCTCTATTGATTTACTATGCTTAGTGTTTAATTTTTCTCTCCAATTAGAAAATAACAATTATAATTTACAAAGCTACATAAAAACATGATTACTTGTGTGTATAACTCCACTTTAATAAAAAAAATAAAAACAAACAAAGCTAGCAAATTTCCTCTTAGCCCTTTTGTGAGAATCTAGTATTCCATCTTTAAATTCATGTCATAAAATTTAATGTATCCTCATTAATTTATTTACAGATTTTGGCACAACTAATAAATATAATAGATCAATTCTCACCAAAAAAAAAAATATATGGTAGATCATATATTAATATTGGGGTCTCCTCCTAATTATTTGTGAACACAGCCAAGTTTTGACTATTTTTGCAGTAATGCACGGAGCATCTGCGTTGCAATAAAGTCACTCTGGCCTCGAATGAAATGAAATAAATATTAGTAAGTGTCAAAAATTAAATGATCTCTGAAGACTTGGATGGGACAAGGCAGCAGCCTAGTCGACTCTTGCAGTTTCGGCCAGTGCAGCCCTCATCGAGAGAATTTGATGGGAGAAGAAATTCCATTATTACATGCATGCACAATATTCATGAAAGAGGTGGAAACTAGAATAATATATATAGAACTCTATTTGCTTTGTCAGTTTCACCGATTTCTTCACGGAGTGCATAAGCAGTGGTGGGAAGTGGACGGGATGGACCGCGAATTGAGTCGGAAAGGATATAGATCGGATCTTGTGAGTTAACTGCGTACGGATTAAATATGTTTTTTAATTACGTTTTGATTTTTATGTTTATATTTTAATTTTAGTAAATGGATATGAGTAAAAAATAAATATTTCTTTATTTGAATGAAAAAATGATGATCTGAACTGAATGTTAGTCGGATCTTACATGTAACGAATCAACAGATACGAATTAAAAATACATATATTTTAATTGATTTTATTTTTTATAGTTATATTCTTATTTTAATGAGTGGATATCAAATTAAAAATTAATACGTGCGTGAAATATATATATATATATATATATATATATATATAGGAATGATTTATATGTATTTAAAAATTAATTGGGTTAAAAACTCGAATTCCCCGTTACTAAGAAAATTGAATATAAAAAACCCACTCAGACACGTGCACACAAAAGACCAGTACATCACAAAAGTGATTTTTAAATACATTATATAAGGGTGATTTTAATGTAATGCGGCGCAGGAGATTTTAACTTAAATAAGAAAAGTTGACTTTGCCTGAATAGACCAAACAGAAAAAGTAAGAAGGTAAAGTTGACAAGTTGGATTTCATTTTTAATGTGTTTTGTTTTTTTTATCTGTTGGTGATATTTATATCCCAAACATCTTCTTCACCTAAAAATGCCATGCTAACACATATACTATTATTTATCCTGCAAGTCACAACAACTTTATAAATTTTCATTCTATGTTCACAAACTATTTAATTATTCCACCTTACACTATTTGGGAGTTTGGAAGGTTGGGGATGGATGGATGGAAAGGGAAAGAGTAAGGTGTTTTACTTATTATATTGTTTGAATGATAAAAAAAAAAAAAATGAGAGGAAAAAATGCATCCCCTTGTCTGTTTAAATGGTAAAGGGAAAGGGAGAGAGAAAGTTAATGAAAATCTCAATTTGCTTTCCTCTCAAACCCTTCAAACTAGAGTGTATAGAAAAATGAGGTTGGAAGGGAATCAGGTGGGATTAAATCTCCCATTCTCTTTCAATCCCATTTATCTTCCTAGTTCTTTGTTGGATTTCGGGTCGAGTTGGTTGTCCATCATTGGACAGCTCGATCCGTATAAAATAAATTTGAATACAAGTGAAATAGTAATCAAAAGAAACAACTCGGGTGTTTTTTTTATATATTTTAGTAGTTATTGGTAAACAACTTAAGACTGCTGGAAATGGAAAAAACAGAGAAAAAAGAAAGAATGGCAGTACATGTTTTAGAGAGAGAAAGAGACAATTTAGAGAGAGAAAGTCATCTACCATTTTCTTAAAGAGAAATAATGGTAATTAGCTTGTAAAAGTCGTATGATTTCCTTCACTGTGATCTCATACACGATCTAAAATGAGGCTATGAAGATTAATGACGCGAAGATCCGAGGATGAGTTTAAACTATGAAAAGTTTTGAGTCAAAACCGATAAAAATCAATTTTTCCGGTGCATTACTTTGTAACAATCTTAAAAAAAAAAAAAAGCTCTAAAAGAAAATTATAGTACTTAATCCCCTTCCCTCCCTTCTAATCCCCTCCACCCCAAACACAATTCTCAGTATTCACTGTGATCATCATCTGAAATTGACATTCTTACATAATAGGGCATTTAGCAATTAGCACCTTCAATCAACAGTCATCCTTCATATCATGTTTATGTGTAAATATTTTGTTTTTTCACAAGCCTTCTTTATTTTTTTATTTTTTAAATTATGGGGTACATTAATATTTAAATTATTGTTTTCCAATTTTTGTGGTAATCCAATTAGAATTAAAATAAGCTACAAAAATATATAAATGGCCCCTCTTTCATTTTAACTATCCTCTTAATTTGAGTGTGAACTCTTCCTTCAACATAAAATTATTGTGGTGCTGGCTCTAAACATTAAATGCAATTTTTCTTGTTGTCAAGTAACAAAAATATGTTTAATTGAAAGTTTTTTTGGATAAAACAAATTTTATTTATTCAAGAGAACAAAGCAGGCTGGTACAAGGAAAGAACACAACAGAAATTTACAACTCAGGTAAGTTCCACCCAGTTACAATAGCTTACATCAAACACAATACACAAAAACGTGATCAATACTATGGAATAACTTTTGATGGATCCTGATGTTCCTTTCCTTCCATATATTGTAGATGAAAGTATTCCATGTTAGCTTAAGAATGGTACGTACTAACGAAACTTTTCTCCCTTAAGTAGAAAAATTCTTGTCTAGCCAGGGCGAGAACTTCTCCCTTAAGTGATTAAGGGCCCAAGTGAATTCATCTTGCCAAGAGCCTGCCTTACTTCCTACCCCAGATTTTTCCTGCAGTTCAATCCAAACTTTCTTGGAAAACTCACAAGTAAAGAAGAGACGGTCCCTGGTTTTAGCTGTCATATTACACAAACAACACTTATCATCACCTTGCAAACCCCCAATCCTTCTGCCTACATAGTGGAAAGCCTATCCAGAATTTCCAACCAACTATAATGAAGCCGTGCCTGAGAATAAAGTGGGGAAATCATATAAGCTCATGGTATAGAACTTTAGCCTTCTTTAATCGGATAAACTCCTGTTGGCATGAGCTGTCAATGAAGAATTGATTGGAAAAATTGCAGGAGTGGTGCAAATCCCTTTCCATATTCTTTCTCAGTGTACTGCTATATAACTATATTTGTTCTGTACAAAGAAAGATGAATAAGAGAAAAAACTTTTTTTCTATCATGGTATCAGAGCGAGATCCTAGGATTTTCGCTACAACTGAACTCTCACCAGAAAAAATTCATAACTGATTGAAGATATGGAGGACTCAACTGAGGTGGTGCAGCACAACTCCATCTTGGATGAATTAACAAACAGAATAACAGAAGTCTTGACCAAGAATCAGACTCAAGTTCCTACTCCTAACTACAATTCGTCTACCTCACAGATAGACATTAAGTTGGATGGCACCAACTATGCTTTATGGTCCCAAGTTGTTGAGATGTATATCTTTGGCAAAGACAAATTAGGATATATTAATGGAGACTTCCCACAACCTCCAGCCACGGACCCTCTCTTCTGAAAATGGCGAACCGAGAACTCAATCGTGAAATGATGGCTGATCAACTCTATGGACCCACATTTGATCAACAATTTTATTCAGTTTCCAACTGCAAAAATGGTATGGGACTTTGTTGCTACAACTTACTTTGATGGGACTGACACCTCTCAAGTGTGTGATCTTAAAAAACGAGTGAGTAGAATGAGACAAGCCGGAGGATCCAATGAAAAATATTACAATGATCTTCAAGGCCTGTGGAGAGAGATTGATTTTCGTCGTCCTAACCCGATAGAGTGTGTTGTAGATATACATAAATACAATTCAATTCAATTCAACAAGAAGATAGAGTATATATATTTCTTGATGGATTGGATGATCGGCTAGATAAGATCCAAAGTGATGTGCTCCGTTTACGACCGTTCCTTACGGTAGAACAGGCTTATACTCATGTTCGAATGGAGGATATTAGGCAGACGATGATGAGAACAGACACGAACACTACACCTGGTGTTGTTATAGCTTCGAAGGGAGTCAAAATGGGGCCATATCAGACACCTTCACTTCAAATGTCCAAACATGGATCTCTTGCTACAGGCAGTGGAAAATCGAATACAACCTCTAAAGCAAAGGGACAATTGGAAGGAGGAGGTTGTACTCATTGCGGGAATATGAAACATACCCGTGAAACTTGTTTTAAGCTACATGGGTACCTCGAATGGTGGACTGTGAACTCCAGGCATGAAAACAATGTGAAGCTACCTCCAATGAGCTACCTTAAGTCTATTAAAATAAAATCGGGTCCCGTAGCTCAGTTGGTTAGAGCATTGGTCTTATGAGCCGAAGGTCGCGGGTTCGAGCCCCGCCGGGACCAAATATAAGAGGATTCTTAATATAAAAGGCATGGGTAGAAGTTATTATATTTAAAAGTATTAACTTCCTCGCATTAAAGTTCTCAAACAAAATAAAAGTTACTTATTTTGAAATTATATCTGAATTTTATATTTAAATTCCATACAAAGTCCATCAAACTATAAGTGGGTCCCATAGCTCAGTTGGTTAGAGCGTTGGTCTTATGAGTCGAAGGTCGCGGGTTCAAGCCCCGCCGAGACCAATTATATATTTTTTTAACATTTTCATTTTTTTAAAATAATAATATTTCAAATTTTATACTTCACTAAAAAGATTTTAAGTTGCTTTGATTGGAAAGAACAACTTATTATTTTACAATCCCTCTCTTTGTTATTGACTGTTGATCCTCCAAAAGATCAAACATCATCTTCAGTTTAGTTGGGCTGTCAGTAAATGGACTCCATAAACAGTGAACTATTAACCATCAGTTGATCGGGCTGCTTTGGTAACTGTTATTTTAATAGACGTGGGTTGGGCTGCTTTGATAGCTGTAAAACCTCAGCTATCTTTCATCTCACAAGTAGAACATTCCACTGATCCTACTACTTTCAATGATCAACGTAAATGTGGTTCTGCATAGCTTAATACTAACTAAGGTGACGACAATGGTTGGATAATTGATTCAGGGGCAACAAATCATATAACAAACACACTAAGTGACTTTATTGTGATCACTCAACCAAGGTGCACAAGGATTGCTAATGCTAATAAAGTGATATATCCAGTTACCGGGGCTAGAACTATTGCTTTATCATCCTCACTCTATTTATCTAATACTTTACTAGTCCAATCTCTCTCAAATAAATTTATGTTTATTGGCTAAGTTGAGGAATTGAATTGTGTTGCACTCATATTTCCTACCTTTTATCTCCTCTAGGATATTCTCACCAAGGAGATCATTGGGCGAGGTACTAAGAGGGGAAGGTTATACTACATGGATGACTTCAGTCCTGGTAAAGCTAATCATATGCATCATGCGAACAACATCAAGGAGAGACAAATTTGGCTATGGCATTGTCGTTTGGGGCATCCGTCCTTTAGTTATATGATGTATTTATTTCCAGATTTATTTTCAAGTTTACATGATTCAGACTTAAAATGTGATACATGCATTTTAGCTAAGAGTCATTGTGTTCCTTATCCAATAAGTTTGAGTAAAAGTTATATTCCTTTTGCCTTAATTCACTCTAATGTTTGGGGACACTCTCCAATTACAACTTCATGTGGCATTCATTGGTTTGTGAAATTTGTTGACGATTGTACTCGCATGACTTGGCTGTACTTGTTGAAAAATAAAGATGACGTGTTTGAGGTATTTCTATCTTTTCATGCAATGATTCAGACTCAGTTTTCAGCTAAAATTCAGATTCTCCGTTCTGACAATGGTGGTGAATATGTCAACAAGCAATTTAAAACTGTTGACCCTCACCCGTATTTTAATGATGACAAAACACAACTATTATTATACTAACTAAGTGTAGTAAGCAACAAAAGCATTCAACCAAGGATCAAGGTGCAAGAACTCAAACCGAATCAAAGTATCATGTGAAGACTGAAGAACTAGTATAGGTCTAAGGTTTTAGAACCAATGTAAGTCTCATTTACACATTGTAATAGCTTGTTCAATGGCTCGAACACAAAAGGTTTTTCTAAACCGATCGTTTTTAAACAAACGTTTTCAATTAAAACAGAAAAACTGGGTTGGAAGACAACCCAGTCGACTGGGTACATATACCAGTCGACTGGTATATGAGACAGTATGTCTCTAGTCGACTGGTAAATAGACAGTAAGTCCCCAGTCAACTGGATGAAAAAATACCAGTCGACTAGTAACCCAGAAGGTCTGAAAACGAGATTTTTTCAAGTGAACCCAGTCGACTGGTATCACGACCCAGTCGACTGATAGTTCAAAAATATGACCGTTGGACACCAAATCTGGACATTTTAAAGTAAATATTTTTCAAATTAAAGTCCCAACGGCCATATTATTTGATGGCTATATAAACCCATTCTATTGAGCATTCAATATAGAGCTGCACATATTCAAAAAGAGTTGATCTTACACAATCAAGTTATTGTAATATTTGAAACACAAAAAGCTTTGAAATATTCTTGTTGAGCCATTTTATAAGCTTTACTTTGAAAGAGAGACATTATTCAGTTGTATAAGCTTCCATTTACTGTTTCTCTTCCATTTACTTTATAGCATCTTTTGTAAAGGGATTACTTCCGAAAGGAAGGGAATAGCTTCCGAGATGAAGGGATTGTAAGGTTTGTACAACACCGGGAAAGTTGTACAACTAAGTTACTTAGTGGATTACTTCAAGGAGGTTCCTTGAAGAAAGTGGACGTAGGGTCAGAACGAATTCGATATTGCCGAACCACTATAATCTGAGTTTGCATCCTCTACTCTTAAACTCTTTATTTACAGCACATTACTTATTTTAACTGCTTACTACTTATTCGTTTTTATAAACTTGTATTAATTCCGCAAAAAGTTTTAAAAACTCAATTCACCCCCCTCTTGGGTTGAAACCTCGATCTACAATTGGTATCAGAGCTTCATTCTCATATTTAGGCTTAAAATCCTTGAGTTGATCCAATGGCAGCAAATAGCTACTCTGAGGGACACTTTTATACTAGACCACCTTTGTTCAATGGCTCCAATTATAACTATTGGAAAAACAGAATGAAAATCTTTGTCGAAGGACAAGATTACAATCTATAAAGAGTCATTGAAGAAGGTCCTAGAATTCCTTCAAAAGAAATAACTATTAGAGAGATCCATCATATAATGCCTAAACTCAAAACTGAGTACACTGACGAGGATTACAGAATGATGACTCTCAATAGCAGAGCAACAAGTATGTTACATTGTGCATTAGATATTTTTGAATATAATAAAATATCTGCTTGTGTATGGGACAAATTACAAGTCACATATGAAGGAATTAGTGAGGTAAAAAAGTCAAAAATCTATATGCTAGTTTCTGAGTATAAATCCTTTAAAATGTCTCCTGACGAAACTATTTCTGAAATGCACTCACGGTTCACCACTATTATAAATGGTTTAAAACTGCTTGGTAGGAATATTGAGGAGTTTGAACTAACTAGAAAAATCTTGAGATCTCTGTCACCTTCATGGAAACCAAAAAAGACAGCCATTTAGGAGGCCAAAGATCTTGACAAACTTGATGTCGAGACACTACTTGGATCATTGGTGACATATGAGATGGAAGAAATGACTCCCATCATCAATGATGATGAGAAGAAGAAAAAGGTAATTGCTTTCAAAGCTTCTACGAGCAACAAAAAAATGGAATCGGAAAAAGTAAGTGGAGAGCAGTGAGGAAGATGGTGAAATGGCATTAATCACCAAAAGATTCCATAGGTTCTTGAAAAAAAGCAAGAAACCTTATACAAAGGATCCCACTTCGAAAAGGGAACCACTTATGTGTTATGGCTGCAAGAAGCCCAGACACATTAGGGCTGATTGTACGGTTTCAAACAAACCATACAAGAGCTTGAAGAAGAAAGCCATGATAGCAACTACTTGGAGCGATGACGAAGAAGAAGATGAGTCATCGGACAAAGAAGTTAGATACGAGGAAATTACAAACCTTTGTTTGATGGCAATCGACGATGAAAGTGAGGTAACATCTTCTCCTTCTTCTAAGAATAATATTGTGAGTAGTAGTGAAGAACTGCTAGAAATAATAAATGAAATGCATGATAAATTGAAGAAATCTGATTCTAGAAATTCAATTCTTAAAAAGAATGTATCATCTCTCTCTAAAGAGATGATAAGTCTTAGAGAAGAAAAAGAAAAATTATCTTTTTTACTGCATGATTCTTCTCAAAATTTTCTCAAAGATGAAAATGAGAATTTAGAAAATAAAATTTCAGAATTGAATAGCACTATATCTAGACTTATGCTTGGAAAAGAAAAGCTTGATGAAGTGCTTTCTTCCCAAAGATTAAGTGGAGGAAAATCTGGTGTAGGATACTCTCATTTGGGAAAGCAAAAATCAAAAGAGAGCTTATTCATAAAAGCCTCATGTATGAATGAAGCATCTACTTCAAAAAACCCTAGCAAGATTAAAAGCACTCCCTCATTAAATGCTAGAAATTTTGGGAATTCAAATGTTCATACAAAAATGAAGCATCCTAGAAATACACATGCTTATATATATGCAAACTCTAGAAATGCTTATACACATCCTAGAAATAACCAACATGCACATTCTAGGAACAATATGTATAATCAACATTTGCACTCTGCTCATGCTCATCCTAGGAATTACCATCATGGTTATCCTAGAAATAATTTGCATACACATAATAATGCTAGCATGTATCCAAGAATGCATCATCATACATTTTCTAGAAATGACATGCATTTTCATATTCCTCACCATAGAAACATGTATCCTAGGAACTATTATCCTAAGGATTATAGGCATGCACATCTAAGAGATCCTAGAAATTTCAAGAACTACCATCCTAGGATTGTGCATCATCAATATGTCCATAGATCACCATATATAGTTAAGAAAGTATGGGTTCCAAAAGGAACCATGTTTTCTAGGACTAACTCCAAAAGACCCAAGAAATTTTGGGTACCTAAAAGTGCTATCGTATATTCGTGTGTGATATAGATATGTCTCCACACCAAGGAGAAAGGTAACTGTTGGTACCTTGATAGTGGATGCTCAAAGCACATGACCGATGATAAAAATGTATTCAAGGAGCTAACTCTAAGAGATGGTGGATATGTCACCATTAGAGACAATACAAAAATAAAGATCATCGGCCATGGAAAGGTCTGTAATGATTTCTCAACCTTAGATAATGTATTGCTAGTACAAGGCCTTAAGCCAAATTTACTTAGCATTAGTCAACTATGTGACAAAGGCTACAAAGTCACATTTGAGACCTCTCATTGTCTAGTTATAGACATCAATAGCAACAAGATCAAATTTATTGGCCATAGACATGAAAATGTCTACATAATTGATTTGAAATCCTTGCATTCTGAAAATGAAAAATGTTTTCCTGCTTTTAGTGAAAATCCATGGCTATGGCATAGAAGACTTGGTCATGTGAACATGAATTTGCTAAAAATCGTTTCAAAAAAAGATTTAGTTATTGGACTTCCTAAAATCAATTTTGAAAAAGACAAAATATGCGATGCTTGTCAAATGAGAAAACAAACTAGGATTTCATTTAAAACAAAAAATGTAGTCTCAACTACTAGACCTTTAGAACTTCTGCATATGGACTTATTTGGTCCAATTAGTACCATTAGTCTAGGTGGCCATCAATATGCTCTTGTTATTGTTGATGACTATTCAAGATATACCTTTGTTATTTTTATTGCTTACAAGGATGAAGCTTTCAAAGGATTTGAAAAGTTTTGCAAAAAGGTACAAAATGAAAAAGGAATTTGTATTTCAAGCATAAGAAGTGATCACGGAAAAGAATTTGAAAATCAAAGCTTTTCAAGATTTTGTGATGAAAATGGAATTAATCACAACTTTTCAGCTCCTAGAACTCCTAAACAAAATGGAGTTGTTGAAAGGAAAAACAGAGTTCTAGAAGAATTTTCAAGAACTTGCTTTGTGAAAATAATTTACCAAAATACTTTTGGGCTGAAGCCGTGAACACTTCTTGTTATATCTTAAATAGAATTTTAATTAGGCCTCTGCTTGATAAAACTCCATATGAACTATGGAAATGAAGAAAGCCTAATATCTCTTATTTTTGTGCTTTTGGTTGTAAATGCTTCATCTTAAATAACAATAAAACTAACTTGGGTAAATTTGATTCTAAGACAGATGAAGGAATATTTTTAGGATATTCAACATCTAGTAAGGCTTATAGAGTTTTCAATAAGAGAACTCTAGTGGTACAAGAATCTGTACATGTAACTATTGATGAATCTAACCAAATTAGTAGTAGAGAAGTTTCTTTTAAAGATGATACAGATTTTATTCCAAGAATGGAAACTTCTACTCCCATTGTTGACCCAAAAGAAAGTCCACCTCAAGCAAATGAAGAGATGGAAACTCCCAATTTGGACCAACCATCCTCAAGCCAACAAGAGGAAAGTCTACCCAAAGATTGGAGGTATGTAAATTATCACCCAATTGATCAAGTGATTGGTGATCCTTCACAAAGGGTAAGAACTCGCTCTTCAATTAGAAATATTTGCAATTTTGTAGCTTATTTGTCTCAAGTAAAACCTAAGACATTTATAGAAGCTGAAAAAGATAATGATTGGATAATTACAATGCAGGAAGAAATAAATCAATTTGAGAGAAATAATGTTTGGAAACTAGTTCCAAGACCTAAAGATCATTCAATAATTGGAACTAAATGGGTATATAGAAATAAGATGGATGAAAATGGAATAGTAACTAGAAACAAGGCTAGACTAATTGCTAAGGGATATAATCAAGAATAAGGAATAGATTTTGATGAAACCTATGCTCCCGTAGCTAGATTAGAAGCTATTCGAATGTTATTAGCCTTTGCATGCTTTAATAAATTCAAGCTATTTCAAATGGACGTAAAAAGTGCCTTTTTAAATGGCTTTATAGAAGAAGAGGTTTATGTCGAGCAACCTCTTAGATTTGAAAATCATAGTCTTCCAAATCATGTCTACAAGCTTTCTAAAGCTCTATAAGCCAGCTCTTAGGGCATGGTATGAAAGACTAAGCAAATTTTTGATTGGCAATAATTTTGTTAGAGGTAGAATAGACACAACACTCTTCACAAAAACTCACAAAAATGACACTTTGATAGTTCAAATATATGTTGATGATATTATATTTGGTGCTACTAATGAATCTATGTGTCAAGAGTTTGCAAAGTGCATGCAAGGTGAATTTGAAATGAGCATAATGGGAGAACTTACCTACATCCTTGGACTTCAAATCAAGCAACTAAAAGGAGGCATCTTCATCAATCAACAGAAGTACATTAAGGACCTACTAAAGAGGTTCGGGATGGAAAGCTCAAAGCTACTTGGAACGCCTATGAGCACAACTACTAAACTTGATCTTGATGAAGGAGGTAAAACTGTAGATTCTAAATATTATAGAAGCATGATAGGTGCTTTACTTTATTTGACTGCAAGTAGACCTGATATAATGTTCAGTGTATTCATGTGTGCTAGATTTCAGTCTAATCCTAAGGAATCACATGTAGTTGCAGTAAAAAGAATCCTTAGATATCTACAAGGAACCCAAACCATAGGATTATGATACTCTAGAGATTCATCTTTTGAGCTTGTAGGATATTCAGATGCTGATTTTGCTGGATGTAGGTTAGATAGAAAAAGCACAAGTGATACATGCTAATTCTTAGGAGCTATGTTAACCTCTTGGTTTTCCAAGAAACAAAATTCTGTTGCACTATCAATCACCGAGGCGGAATACTTTGCAGCCGGAAGTTGTTGTGCCCAATTAATTTAGATGAACCTAAAAAACATCCCAATATTTTGTGATAATACTAGTGCTATCAACCTAACCAAGAACCCTATTCAGCACTCTAGAACAAAGCACATATAAATAAGACATCATTTCTTAAAAGACCATGCTAAAAAATGTGACATAAGACTAGAATTCATACCTTCAAAAGATCAAATAGCTGACATTCTTACAAAACCTCTAGGTGAAGCTAGTTTTTGTAAAATTAGAATGTTGATAGGATTGCTGGATTATGATAAAATGAATATCTGATTGCTCCTTCATATATCATATGCATCATTTAACATCTAGTGAAGGAGTGTTAATTATTGTTTAAATATCTCCCTCACTCAAGATGTCATAGATAAACAAATTTCGTGCTATAAATTAAGACTAAAAATTTTCTTAAGGGTCTAGTCGACTGGCAAAACTATACCAGACGATTGGTAAGTCACTGCCCTTTCATCCAGTCGACTGATAAATTTGATCCAGTCGACTAGTAAGTCTCTGTCTTCTTCTCCATACTACTGGTAATCCTATCCAGTCGTCTGGTACCTCTAGACCCTGTTTGGAGCCAATTTTTGAAAATCAATTATTATCCAGTCAACTGGAACAAACTTTCCAATCGACTGGTATTTTACTGCTAGTTCACCCAGTCTACTGGTACATGAACCCAGTCGACTGGTATGAAATTGTTCATCTTTTCAAAGGGACCCAGTCGACTGGTAACTCGACCCAGTCGACTGGTATCACCATTCTATAAAAAAGACTGTTCATTTTTCTGATTTTTTTACGCCATTTTCGAGCACCCTTGCTTTCTCTCTTTAGAAAAATTCATCCTTTTGATCCAAAAACCATCCAAATTTCATCTAAACACACCGATCTACTCATCCATAACAAGATTTTTAACTTTCTATGGTTAAAATCTCTTATTTTCACTAAAACCTCTTTTACCAAAAAACTCCAAATTTCTCAAAATGGCCTATAAAATCCGTGTTAAATTCACAACTAGTGGACCAAATGCGCCTAAAATGTCAAGGTCTACAAAACCCTCGGCATCGGAGTCACAGGGGAAGGGTGTAGCGGGCTCATCAAGCAAAACGCCCATAACAGAGCTTAATGAGTCTCTGTTTTCAGTCCTACAACAAAGGCAAGGTATGACTCAATCATTCGCCATAAGAAGATCATAATGGGTAAAGTTGTTAACTTCGACTCTATTCGTCATGGCAATTTTAATATCTTGCCAGCCTTTGAAGTGATTCACTTGACCCCACTGGTTAAAGTGCATAAAAAATTCTACCCGAGACTGATTCACCAGTTCTACGTGAACTTGGTGAAACCCAGTTCTTTGGCTCTAAGATTCAGAACCAGAGTCAGTGGTGTGGAGTTTGAGGTCAACATTGACCTCCTCATGAGCTTACTGAGGATCCCTACAAGGGGGATCCAATGGAGTCTAGATGGATGGCCAGATAACTTTGACGTTGCGGCGGCCTGTTAGATAGTCAGGGGAGACCCTAACTATCTGTACAGATCCACTACATTTCATACATGTAGTGACATGACCCTTGACTTAGAGATGTTTCAGCTGATAGTGAGTTGGACCATCCACCCGAGACTCTATGAAGCCCGGACATGTATTGACTTTATGCATATGATATTCTGTTACCATTAGTCATATTTCATATATCTATTTACATTATTTGTGATATGTTTGCATAGTTTCAAACTACTGTTAGTCACAAAAATGCTCTAAAATGGTTATGCTTGTATGAAAACTTTCGGTTCTTCCCGGGAAGGTTCCGAACTCCGAATGAAGCCAAATTTTCGCGTACAGGTTTGTTTAATCATACGCTAGGTGACTGTAGTGGATAAGTGCTTATTTTTCAATTTCTAGCCCCCTTGGTTACTGTTGTCCAAACGGAGGAGAAAAACAAGAAAAACTAAGTAAAAAGAAACCAATGCATAGATTTAGGGAGAGTACTGCTCCAAAACTTATTCATTGATTGGTTGAGTTGATTGTGGTTGGTTGAAATGTTTATATAAACTACGTTTGCTTATTTACAGGGTGGTTTTATTCTAAAAACAGAGGAGACTCTGTCCGATTTTTCGTAAAATCCAAACACTTAGCTTTTTTTATCTGTTTTCACATTATTAGTTTTGTCATCATCAAAAAGGGGAAGATTATTGACCCTTACCCGTATTTTAATGATGACAAAACACAACTGTTATTATACTAACTAAGTGTAGTAAGCAACAAAAGCATTCAACCAAGGATCAAGGTGCAAGAACTCAAACCGAATCAAAGTATCAAGTGAAGACTGAAGAACTAGTATAGGTATAAGGTTTTAGAACCAATATAAGTCTCACTTACACATTGTAATAGCTTGTTCAATGGCTCGAACACAAAAGGTTTTTCTAAACCGATCGTTTTTAAACAAACGTTTTCAATTAAAACAGAAAAACTAGGTTGGAAGACAACCCAGTCGACTGGGTACATATACCAGTCGACTGGTATATGAAACAGTATATCTCCAGTCGACTGGGTCAGTTATACCAATCGACTGGTAAATGGACAGTAAGTCTCCAGTTGACTGGATGAAAAAATACCAGTCGACTGGTAACCCAGAAGGTCTGAAAACGAGATTTTTTCAAGTGAATCCAGTCGACTGGTATCACGACCCAGTCGACTGGTAGTTCAAAAATATAACCGTTGGACACCAAATCTGGACGTTTTAAAGTAAATCTTTTTCAAATTAAAGTCCTAATGGCCATATTATTTGATGGCCATATAAACCCATTCTATTGAGCATTCAATATAGAGCTGCACATATTCAAAAAGAGTTGATCTTACACAATCAAGTTATTGTACTCTTTGAAACATAAAAAGCTTTGAAATATTTTTGTTAAGCCATTCTATAAGCTTTACTTTGAAAGAGAGACATTATTCAGTTGTATAAGCTTTCATTTACTGTTTCTCTACCATTTACTTTACAACATCTTTTGTAAAGGGATTACTTCCGAAAGGAAGATGATTACTTCCGAGAGGAAGGGGATAGCTTCTGAGAGGAAGGGATTGTAAGGTTTGTACAACACTGGGAAAGTTGTACGACTAAGTTACTTAGTGGATTACTTCAAGAAGGTTCCTTGAAGAGAGTGGACGTAGGGTGGGAACGAATCCGATATTGCCAAACCACTATAATCTGAGTTTGCATCCTCTACTCTTAAACTCATTATTTACAGCACATTACTTGTCTTAACTGCTTGCTGTTTATTCGTTTTTATAAACTTGTATTAATTCCGCAAAAAGTTTTAAAAACTCAATTCACCCCCCTTCTTGGGTTAAAACCTCGATCTACAAAAACTTACTTTGAAACTCATAGACTTCTCCATGAAACTTCTTGTACTCAAAAACCACAACAAAATGGGGTAGCCAAACGTAAAAACAGGCATATTTTAGAAATAGCTCATGCCCTATTGATTGGAGCCCATATGCTTACTCGGTACTGGAGTGAAGTGGTTGCTATTGCAGTACATCTTTTGAATCATATGCCTTCAACAATGTTGAATTTGAAGACCCCATTACAGGTTCTTTCTAACCATGTCTCATTGCCTGCTTTGTTGTTAATTCCCCACGTATCTTTGGATGTGTTTCCTTTCTTTATCCTCGTAAGAATCAACACACTAAGCTTGATCCATGCACAATTCAGTGTATTTTCTTGGGGAATAAAACACATAAGAAAGGATATCACTGCTATGATCCTGTTACTAAATGCACCTATATTATAATGGATGTCACTTTTTTAGAATCAGAGTATTTCTTTTCTCCATCAAAATCCAATTCAGCCCTTCAGAGGGAGATCTGGGATGAAGAACATAATTAGTGGCATTGGCCAGGATTTCAGGACAGTCCAATACAAATAAGTGGAGAAAATGAGGCAGAGACAAGTGAGAAAGAGAAAGAAAACAGAGCTGAAGCTGAAAATATTCAAGGAGCTGAATCATCCAGGCCTGAATCCCTCATCTCCTCAGTACCTGAAGACCCTTCTCTTGAGAATATTCTTGAGGTAAGCTCTCCTGCTACACCTTTACTTACTGATAGGTGCTTAAATATTCATATTTAAGCCCCCTTATTTACATTTATTAGGTCCTTAGTTATGTTAATTTAGTTCATTTTACTTCATTTGTGTGTTTTCACATGTGTTTTATAGGTCTTGGAAGAAAAGAAGTAGTTTTGGCACTTAAAGAAAGAAGCCTGGAAATCCTAGAGCAGTCTCTGATCAAGCTGCGATCGATCGCACCATGCAATGCGATCGAGCGCACATTGCGGTCATGCACACACAAGAAAGATCGATCGCACACTGCGATTGAGCACAAGACGTGTGCGATCGAGCGCACATATACAGGCGTGAACAGTAAACTGCAGAACCCTATTTTGGAAATAAGAGAGTTTTTACGATTTAGGAAGTCTAGGGTTTCCTGCACCTTCTAGGACTACTAAAGCCCTATAAATACACCTGTAAAGCACACACAAATCACCACCTCTTAGAGATCACTTTTATCTTTTGCTTAAGCTCGGAGTTTTAAGCTTTGGAGAGGATTGACAACCCGTCTCCCTAGTATTCTTCGGGTTTGATGTTTCATGCTTAGTTTATATATGATTTTTATTTTAGACAGCATGTATAACTAACTTTCTTATAGGGCTCGATTGAAGCCCTAGTTATGCTTTTCTATATATTTATTCATTGATAATCTTTGTCAATAGCCTTAATTATGTTGCTTAACTTGATTAATGCCTGTGCCTATTTAAATTCCTCATATGTATGTGTATGGCCAGCGTATGCATGTGGTATGGACCTGTTAGTTAGATCAATTTGGACGACTGAGTCCTGGGTCTAACATTAGTAATAAAAGATATCCACACCGGATTCTTGGATTAATCAACATGGGAAACTGAGAGTAGATACCATGCCCTAGGTCTCATGTGGTTGTCGATTTCCATAGTACTTATGCTTTCTTAAGGAACAACTCAAGCAGATACCATGTTGAATCCCTTAAGGAAGAAAAGAGTTAGAGTAGATATCATGCCTAACTCGTTGCTTAGGGAGATCAATAGCTTAAGGAGTAGATACCATGCCCTTAGGTTGGCAACCAGTAGGTATACATGATAAGGCTCGTGCACTGATACATTATACAATTGGGAAAGTATGACTAGTGGTGGATATCAAAGCCCTATCTCTTTATTATTATCACTCACATTCAACAGTTATTTTATTTCTTTTTACTTTAAAAGAAACTAATTCTAAAAACTGAACTTTACCAATCCCTGTGGAGATGATCTTACTTTCGCACACTACACTACACTGTCGACCTTGTGCACTTGCAAGTAAAATGAGTTCGATTATTCGCCCATTAATTTAGGTGGATAATCGCTCAACAAGTTTTTGGCGCCGTTGCCAGGGATTGTACTAATGTTTCTTTTAGAATTACTTTCGTTTAATTATTATTATTATTATTATTATTATTATTATTATTATTATTATTATTTTCCATTTACCATCTTTATTTTTATTTTTCATCAAACCCTAATCGATTTCTTTTTTTGTTTCAGGGACATCAAACCCTAATCGTACTTTCTGTGGTATTTGCGATCGATCGCACCCTTCTGTGCGATCGAGCGCAAATAGGACAGAGAGTTACCAGAGCAACATAGTGAACTGCTGCACTGAAGCTGTTGCGAGCTGATTTATGCATGGACTTCGATCCTGACATCCAACATTTTTTCCCCTTGATCTCGAGCTTGAAAGGACTATCCGACAAAGGCTTAGGGACAACTTCGAGGAGAACGAAGAAGAAGTCGAGAAAGAAACACCAATGACGGAACAGCTCGAAAACCAGCAACCACCAGCACGAGTACCGATGAAGCACTCCTTCATCCCACAGAACATTGATCAACCATCATGCATTGTATATCAACCTGAGGTGGCGGGAAACTATTATATATCTCCATAAATTTTGAATGCTTTGACTCATTTTAGGGGTACTCCAAACAAAGATCCACACTTGCACCTCCGAGAATTTTTTGACCTTTGCAAGTTCCAGCACATACAAGGCCTAGACCAAGAAGGAATAAGGTTAATTCTGTTCCCTTTTTTCTTGAAAGATAATGCTAAACTATGGTATAATTCTTTACCTGCAGTTTCCATCCACACTTGGGATGAATTGGCAAGCAAGTTCCTGAGGAAACTTTTCCCAGCCCAAAAGACGAGGCAAATGAGGAAGGAGATCCAGTCCTTCCAACAAAAAGATGGTGACCTCTTCTTCGAAGCATGGGGACACTTCAACGAGCTGCTACTCA
Source organism: Bretschneidera sinensis (assembly GCA_023935145.1). Classification (NCBI taxonomy): domain Eukaryota; kingdom Viridiplantae; phylum Streptophyta; class Magnoliopsida; order Brassicales; family Akaniaceae; genus Bretschneidera; species Bretschneidera sinensis. Next base: position 146,554,491 of record CM043698.1, on the reverse strand, counting down.
AATGCCCACACCACAACCTGCCTCAAGATGAATTGGTACAAGCCTTTTATGAAGGTTTGAATGACACTAACAAAAGTATTGTTGATTCAGGTTGTAGAGGAGTGTTGATGGAGAAAAGCAGCGAAGAAGCGATGGAACTCTTCGAAACCCTCAGTGAACACACTCAGCAGTTCTCCTCTAGAGGTAGACAAGGAGTCAATAGCAGAGGTATGTATGAGGTTACTTTGAATAGTGGACCCTCTGCCCAAATAGCTGCTTTGGAGAGGAAGCTAGATACGAGGCTAGATATGATTGTAAAAGCCATGACTACTCAAAATGCCTCATCCAGCCTACCATCCACCCCATTCCAGGTATGTGCACTATGTTCCCAATACGACCATAATACTGATACGTGTCCTTTGTATTCATCTGCAGATCCGGAACAAGCCAATTACGTGGGGCCTAACAACTATCCACCGAAGAACAACCCATATGCCAACACTTACAACCCTGGATGGCGAGACCACCCAAATTTCTCGTGGAGCAATAATCAAAACAGTCAAGGGCAACACAGAAACTTCCAACCAGCAGCCCAAACTGTTCCCGAACCAAAGAAGAACGACCTCGAAAGTCTTGTGAGATAACTGGCCACTCAGCAGCAGCAATTAATGACGACACAAGAACAGTTCATGACTCAACAAAAACAAACCACTGCAGCACATGAGCAAGCAATTCAAAGACTAGAGGTACAAATGGGACAACTAGCTAAGGAGCTCAGTGGCAGAAAGCAAGGAGAGCTCCCTGCTCAAACATTACCTAACCCTGGGGGACATCAACAATTAAACGCTGTGACAACCCTAAGAAATAGCAAGGTAATAGGGTCTGATGAATCTGCAACAGCATCCAAAGAAAAACCATCGGTGTCAAGAGTAAGTGAAACGGAGAAGGTGAATGCTCCACCCTTCCCGCAAAGGTTAGTAAAACAAAAGAAAGACAACAAACTAATTAATATTTTTGAAACCTTACGGAAAGTAGAGACTAATATTCCTTTGTTAGATGCCATTAAACAAATTCCTGCATATGCTAAATTTCTGAAAGATTATTGCATTAACAAAATGAAGTTTCAGGAACATGAGATGGTTGACTTAACCGAAGAGGTAAGTGTTGTACTTCTAAGAAAGTTACCACCTAAACTGAAAGATCCGGGTAGTTTTACTATTCTTTACAGGCTAGGTGACCAGCTGTTCGAGCATGCACTATTGGATCTAGGAGCGAGTGTCAACCTGCTGCTATACAGTGTATACGAGACACTAGGTTTAAGGGAGCTTCAACTAACCTCCGCCACTTTGCAATTAGCGGACAGAAGCATTAAACGACTGAGAGGTATCATTGAGGACGTGTTGGTAAGAGTAGGTAAATTTGTTATACCTACTGATTTTATAGTATTAGATATAGAAGAATGTACTCTGCCAGTACCTCTCCCCATCATACTAGGACGCCCCTTTATGATAACTGCTGACACTAATATTAGTGTAAAAAAGTGCATTGTCACAGTGAGGGTAAATGATGAGGAGATAGAATTTAAAATATTCAATACATTAAAATCAACCAACAATGATAATGAATATTCTAATGTGAGCTTCATGCAAAGTGTTGTTGAGAAAGCTTCTCGGGTCCATCACACTGTTCAATCGGAGACCATCCCCAATCATAAGGACACAAGAATGGACATTAGGCCGGAGGAGGACAATGTGATTAAAGACATCAATAAAGTTGTGCACCTTTTCACGAACACACCAAAACCTTCAAGTAAGTATGTTACTCAAATTGAACCTCATGCACTTACTGATACTACCTTTCCTTATTTTATTGACCAGGCATCAAAATGGGAGATGAAGTAACCATCAAAAGTACTTGAACCACCTGATGTGGATTCTAAGTGCCCCCTTCCAAACAACTAGTACTGAAACACGAGAGTGCTTGACCAAGTTCATTTCAATTACCTATACAGCTCAAGCATCTCTACGGAGGTTAGTGGTACTGAGGCCACTAACAAATGGTAAGGTTGTACTGTTCCAAATTTATCATCTTTCAGCTAAGGTAAGTTTTTCTTTTTGTATATGAACACTGCTTGCGATCGATCGCAAAATTCCATGCTATCGAGCGCAAGAGTGCGATCGAGCGCGTCAGGCAATGTGCTCGAGCGCACAAGTGCGATCGACCGTATCCCACGTGCGATCGAGCGCACTTGTGGCAGAAGGTTCAGATATAAATCTGAAAGTTTTCACTCCCACGTACTCACTCTCTTTCACTGTTCACTCACACCCTCACACTCTCTCTCACTCGCATTCTCCCGTCTACCAACACCCTCTCGCTCACACTCTCTTGCACCCTCTCATTCACAACCTCCATCACCACCATTCTGTCCCTTAATCACTCACACTCGTCACCATCACCACCCCTCACCATCACTGTCACCACCACGTCCCCTTCTCCATTACACAGTCCGTCCATACACAAGGTAAGCATTTCCATTCACACATGAATTTTCACATGTTTCATTTACACTTTCAGTATCAATGTATGTTATTTGGTATATGATTGGATATTTTTTGATGTTGCATGAGGTTGGGATCACATTCAAATCCTCAAGACCATAGCTTGATCTTTTGGTGCACACGACCTCTTCGAGGAAAAGCCTGACTGTGTGCGATCGAGCGCACGGTACTTGCGATCGAGCGCACCTATTTTAGATCGATCGCAAATTAGGCAGAAGCAAACAAAAACATGACCAAACCATCTGTTTCTACCTTCGGTGCATCCAGCAGTCGTGCCTCATCATCCCGGCCCAGCATCGAGCAACGGGAGCTCTTGATTGAGACTGCCTTCGCCATCGATGAAGTATTTAAGTACATGGGCGCCACTCAATGGGCTGTCCAAGAATTTAGACACCGAGGGTTGAAGAGGCTGTTTAAGCCAGTTTGCTCCACTACTTACTCCCAGCTCGTAGTCCAGTTTTATGCAAGCCTATCATTTTTCTGTAGCAGACCAGGAGTACTCACTTCTTCAGTCTGGGGCACACCCATCAAGGTAACAAATGCCGATATAGCCACCGCTCTTCATTGCACTGACGAGTCCCCTCCTGAGGACACCGATATCGAGGAACAACCGAAGTCCTTTGCCCTGGCTGAGATCATTACAGACATGTGCGCTGGCCAGTATGCCGACAGACATAACAATGCGGCCAGCCGGTCAAAGTTACCTCCATGACTTTGGCTCGTCCACACGGTCCTACATCTCAATGTGTGTCCATTGGGGCACAAGACACAATGGCGAGACCAGTTTCTCCAGTCCTTATATGCCTTCCACTGAGGGCACTAGTACTCCATTTCGGTTGTCATTTGGAGCCAACTACACAAGTTTTGGGATCACGTTCATGGCCGTCAGATCACCACGGCCAATGCATGGGGCCTCCTTTTCCCATTCCTACTCTCATACATACTCAAGAAGAAAGGGATAAAGGGGACCTCCAGCGACGGACCAGTGCGAGAGCATCCCTTATTCGGGAAGGCTCAGTGGACACACAGCATCTCGCACATTCCTCGAGGACTCCCAGCACCTGCTCTAGTAGCTGAAAGATTTTAGAAAGATTGTATGGAGACCGAGTCCCCGGTCATTAGCCCAGTACGAGAGGAGGACCATTCAGACATGGGACCAACCGAGTCCCAGCACTTTCTAGCTGAGCTGTCCTCCTTCCGAGGTGAGGTCTCTACCGCCACCACACTCATGCATCAGTGCATCGATAGTTTGGAGGCACGATTTGCACAGCAGGAGTCTATGTTGCAGGCTATTCTTGATCACCTACCTCCGGCACCCGGTACCTCTTTGACTGCACCACCTGATCGCTCATGGGAGGTACCCCAAAGCATATCATTTTTCTTAGTTTATTTCATTTTATTAGTCGTATTTCTTAGTTTATTTTTCTATCTGTTTATTATTACTTGTTTTCCATTTTATATATGTTTCTCTTTCTTTTTCAAGGACAGCATAATTGCATCCAGTTGAAGTTTGGGGGCGTGCTACGAGCTATGCCAGCCATCAGTTCTCCATCTCCCAGGTAAGCTCATTCCATACTATTCATACATTGGGGACAATGTGCAATTTAAGTTTGGGGGTATGAGGACACATTCACACACTCACTATGTCCTACATTTTTCTGTTTTGTTGCTACTTTTATAGATAAATGCATGTTCATTCTGTCCAATAAACTTTTTTTTGTGATCTAAACAAAACTTCATGATTCGACTTCATCAGCGAGCTTAACACTTTGAACATATAGGCCAATAATTAAGTTTTGAACCTAGATCACTGCCTTTTAGACATTTAAAGATTCACAAGTTTGACTTAAATTACCACAAGCACACTAGCACATAACTGTGTGGGCTATGACATGTTATTTGGATGCGTATGTTTCTTTTGCTTAACTGTGAACTATATGACTTATTAGATTGACATTTTGGCATATAAAAATAGAAAAGATTGATTAGTGCTCAAAAGAAGAAATAAATGCTCCTTATGATCAATAAAACTTGCTTTCCACTGAGTAACTGGCCCTCTTGCCTCAGTAAGCATTGAGTGTCATGTCAAAAGGTGAAAAATCTTAAATGATCATTAAAAAGAACTTTCCGCTGAGTAACTGGCCCTCTTGCCTCAGTAAGCATTGAGTGTCACGCCAAAAGGTGGAAAATTCTGAATGGTAGCATTAAGACCAGTTAGTTTTGTAGCCTTTTTTACTTGAGCTAGTAAATCCTTAGGGCTATCTTTACACCTAATGCCCTAAAATCATCTGGTTTGGGAGTCATTGGCTAAACGCTCGTTACACGAGTCAAAAAGAAAGCTTAAGGGAACTAACTTGACAAAAATATCGCAAACGAAAGAATAGAAGAATTATGCCATCCTTGTTGATTCTAATAGGAAATTTGGTGAATCTTGAGACATCGAAACATACACGTTAGAATTATTTAGAAATCTAATCTTTTATGTGCTAGTTCACCACCCACCAAAGTCGAACTCGTGATGTCTTAAATTGCCTCATGAAAGTGATTTGCGTTCAAAGCTTTTATTCATTGCAAAAATATGTTTGTATCTGTTAAGCTTGCTCATGAATGCACATCATAGTTTTATAAGATCTAAACTTTTGTTGGATACTATAAACATTTGATTTATCTATTTTTTTCGTTTTAGTTCTTAATTTTATATTGCTAAGGGACTAGCAATATGTAAGTTTGGGGGTGTGATAGGTGCATAAATATTTATATTTAAGCCCCCTTATTTACATTTATTAGGTCCTTAGTTATGTTAATTTAGTTCATTTTACTTCATTTGTGTGTTTCACATATGTTTTATAGGTCTTGGAAGAAAAGAAGCAATTTTGGCACTTAAAGGAAGAAGCCTGAAAATCCTAGAGCAGTCTCTGGTCAAGCTGCGATCGATCGCACCACGCAATGCGATCGAGCGCACATTGCGATCGTGCGCACACAAGAAAGATCGAGCGCAAGACGTGTGCGATCGAGCGCAAACTGCGATCGAGTGCACATGTACGGGTGTGAACAGTAAACTGCAGAACCCTATTTTGGAAATAAGAGAGTTTTTACGGTTTAGGAAGTCTAGGGTTTCCTACACCTTCTAGGACTACTAAAGCCCTATAAATACACCTGAAAAGCACACACAAATCGCCACCTCTTAGAGATCACTTTTACCTTTTGCTTAAGCTCAGAGTTTTAGGCTTTGGAGAGGATTGACAACCCGTCTCCCTAGTATTCTTCGGGTTTCATATTTCATGCTTAGTTTATATATGATGTTTATTTTAGACAGCATATATAACTAACTTTCTTATAGGGCTCGAATGAAGCCCTAGTTATGCTTTTCTATATATTTATTCATTGATAATCTTTGCCAATAGCCTTTATTATGTTACTTAACTTGATTAATGTGTGTGCCTATTTAAATTCCTCATATATATGTGTATGGCTAGCGTATACATATGGTATGGACCTGTTAGTTAGATTAATTTGGATGACCGAGTCCTGGGTCTAACATTAGTAACAAAAGATATCCACACCGGATTCTTGGATTAATCAACATGAGAAACCGGGAGTAGATACCATGCCCTAGGTCTCATGTGGTTGTCGATTTCCATAGTACTTATACTTTCTTAAGGAACAACTCAAGCAGATACCATACTGAATCCCTTAAGGAAAAAAAAGAGTTAGAGTAGATACCATGCCTAACTCGTTACTTAGGGAGATCAATAGCTTAAGGAGTAGATACCATGCCCTTAGGTTGGCAACCAGTAGGTATACATGATAAGGCTAGTGCACTGATACATTATACAATTGGGAAAGTATGACTAGTGGTGGATATCAAAGCCCTATGTCTTTATTATTATCACTCATATTCAATAGTTATTTTATTTCTTTTTACTTTAAAAGAAACTAATTCTAAAAACTGAACTTTACCAATCCCTGTGGAGATGATTTTGCTTTCGCATACTACATTACACTGTCGACCTTGTGCACTTGCAAGTAAAACGAGTGCGATTATTCGCCCATTAATTTAGGTGGATAATCGCTCAACACTTGCTAATAACTTGGATCCTTCTGTTGGTTATAAGTTACCTTTCAGACATAATCGTAAGCCACCATATCAGTACTCTTCAGAATCTAAGGATAGAAGATTGAGATACTCGATTTTCAATTATGTGTCCACTCAGTGACTAACATAACCTCTCAAGGCATTTATGCATAATTTATCCTCATGCCATGTTCCCAACAGAATACAAGAAGCATTAACAGATCTGAAGTGGGTTCAAGCTATAAAGGAATAATGGAGGCCTTGTAGAATAATAATACATGGTCTCTTATCCCATTATCAAAAGGGAAGAAGATAGTAGGATGCAAATGGGTTTTCTCTATTAAACACAAAGCAGATGGATCCATTGAGTGATACAAGGTGAGACTAGTAGCAAAGGGATACACACAGATGTATGGCGTGGATTATCAAGAAACGTTTTCAGCAGTGGCAAAATTGAATACTATCAGAGTCTTGTTGTCTCTTGCAGCAAATCTAGATTGACCGTTAGCAGTGTTTTCGTAGGCGAGGGCGTTGGACGAGGCATTTTGCCTTAATGAGGTGAGGCATAAGCTCGAGGCATTGGGGCATTTTGAATAAAATAATATTAATTAAATTATAAAAATACTAAAAAATTAAAATAATATAAATTAATTAATTATCTATAAAAGTTGATGACTATGGTGGGTCGTATTTAATGAAATTATAAATGTTCAATAAGGATAGAAAAAGCGTGACACATACCATTGTCAACCAGGCCACATGGCGTCAATCCAAGTGTTATATGGCTGGTTTCCATCAAATCTCTTAACTGGCATGAAGTCGTCACCACTTCTTCAAAGTGCCAAGAAATCCTCCTAATTGAGACGAGTAAAAGTGGAGAACCATCTAGAAATCAAGCAAGACGAAGCAAGCTATAGGAGGTGATACAGTTACCCCCATCTCTTCTGATCCTGGTATCTTTCTTTTTTACTAATCTTTTTTGTTTGACTTTGTAGTGGTTATTTAAAAACCCACTTTTCCAAATGTGAACCGCAGAGGAAGAGTATTCCCTGGGCCAAGATTTCATGCAATCATTCTCTCGAAGTCTCTCTCTTTTCAGGTTCTCATTAATTCCTTTTCCCTTTAGATTTCCCTAAGATTCTGTTTGGTTTCCGGGAAAAATAGAGAACTCTTTTTTTTGGATAAATGTGAAATTTTTATTTACCCAAAGAACAAGAAACAAAGCAAGGAAACATGCCTCAAGATTAATCCACATATATATTTATTTGGATAATATGTAATATGTTGTTGAGGGATTCAGTTGTAAATTAGAATCTCGATTAACCCACACGGTGTTCTGTCTTAGGATGACTATGGTGGGTCGTATTTCAAAATCAAAAAAATAGCACTGGGCGTACGCCCAGTCACCCCGGGCGTCTAGGACATACGTCCCGTGACTGAGCGAACGCCCAAGAGTACTTCCGCCCCAGGATTCACGCCTTGGGGCGATTTTGCCCGAAAACGCCCCAGGGTGCGCCCCAAAATCGCCCTTTAAAACATTGGCCGTTACATCACTTTGATGTAAAGAACGCCTTTCTTCATGGCGATCTTGAAGAGGAGATTTACATGGATATTCCACCGGGGAACAATGCATCCTCAAAGACGGAAGTTGTGTGTAAATTACAACGATCATTATATGGATTGAAACAATCACCCCATACATGGTTTGGTCGATTTAGCGTGGTTATGAGAAAATATGGCTTCCAACAAAGCAACTCAGATTATACTCTATTCCTAAAGCACTAATTTGGAAAAGTAACAGCCTTAATTATCTATGTAGATGACATGATCATTACAGGGGATGACGTGGACGTGATCTCTAGACTCCAGAAGCCATTGACAGCTGAATTTGAAATGAAAAATCTCGGAGGACTCAAACATTTTTTTGGGAATTGAAGTGGCTACATCAAAACAAGGTATATTTCTTTCTCAAATGAAATATGTGCTAGATATGTTATCAGAATTAGGATTACTGGACTGTAAGCCAGTTAATATTCCTATTGTGAAGAATCATAAACTTGGAGAATGCTTAGATCAGATGCCTACTAATAAAGAGAGGTATCAAAAATTAGTTGGTAAGCTGATTTATTTATCTCATACTCGTCCAAGAATAACCACCTAAACATTGATGGTTATACAGATACAGATTGGGCGGGAAACATTTCTGATAGGAAATCCACATCCGACTGCTTCACCTTTGTAGGAGGCAACCTTGTTACATGGAGAAGTAAGAAACAAAAGGTTGTGGCATTATCCAGTGCTGAAGCCGAGTTTAAAGGAATGGCCAAAGGTTTATGTGAACTTTTATGGCTTAAAAGGTTGCTAACTGAGATTAGGTTTGCTCCTAACTCCAAGATGAACCTGTTCTGCAACAACAAGGCGGCCATTGACATTTCCCATAATCCAGTCCAGCATGATCACACCAAACATATAGAGGTGGATCGATATTTCATCAAACAGAATCTTGAAGCCAAGGTAGTTCGATTTCAATTTGTTAAATCTAAAGACCAACTAGCAGACATACTTACAAAAACTGTTTCTAGCAAAATCTTCAACAACTCACTTGATAAGTTGGGCGTTAGAGATATATATGCACCAACTTGAGGAGGAGTATTGGCGTGAGTTGTCAATGAAAAACTAATTGGAGAAATTACAGGAGTTGTGTAAATCCCTTCCTTCAAGGGTCAACCGTGATATTAGCCTTAAAGATTGTCTAGCCATAAATAGTTTCCATATTCTTTCTCAGTGTATTGCTATATAACTGTATTTGTTCTGTACAAAGAAAGATGAATAAGAAAAAAAAAACCTTTTTTCTATTAACTTCCAAGTGGATTTTTGCATGAAACTTTCCAGAAGGAGATATACTCCAATAGGCTTGATCTGTTTAGGTCATATCCAGCTGCATAGAGCAGATAACAACTTGGATCTTGACTAATTACCTCTTCAGACCTTGCAGTATAGTCAATTCCACCTCACAAGATGAATAACTTCAGCAACAATTCGCTTGATCTTTTATTGCAGTATCATGCATAGATAATTTTCCTCCCAAAGGTTTCTGTCAAAGGACCTAAAGGATGCCAGAAATCATGTCGCAGACAGGTTTAACTGAGATTTACTTTTTCAGTATTTTTACTACTAATTAAGGAAAACATTCCGTCTAACGGGCTAACGCCAAGGTCCTTTTCTAATGGAGAATAAGTTATTATTATGCATGGTATAATTGTATTCAAGAATATAATTGTTCGTATATTACCATCTGTAGAAGAACGTATCAACACAATCGTGTGTTTTGATTGATGCTTAATGTGTGTATATATATATTGGAAGGAACAGGAGAAAGCTATTGGCAGTTGTTCACTTAAAGTTGACTACACTATTATTTAAAAAAAAAAGAAATGGTGTCAACGTATCATTTCTAGTGGGGCATTCCTCACATGCCCCTTAAAGCCAAAATTCTGAGCATCTCATACCTCCACATCATTGCATGACCCACATGAACTCATACATGGTAATCATTGCCACGTGTCCTCTAAATAAATTAAGTAGTACTAGTATGTTTTATCATTTCTAGTGGGGCATTCCTCCATATCAATTTAAACCTCATATTTTTAATTATTATAATTTTCACCTTGCACTTTGCTTAATTAGTACCCAATATCATCTTATCACTCACAATGATATTTAATGGCTTAATTTCTAGTTTCTCTCTTGGGTTTGGGATCGTTTGCCTTTTGTCCTTTAAAGTTTTAAGTTTGCCAATTTAATCCCTTAAGCTTTTACAATCATTGCACTGTCAAAAATATGTCAAACTCGTACGTTAAATAAAATAAAAATAAAAAACCTAAAACTGAAAATAAAAAAAATTCAAATTCAAAACAATGTACATGAGATATCACGTGTATTGCATGTCTATCAAAATTACAAAAAAAATTTATTTGTACTATAAATGATATGTTAATACTATTTAATATTAAAATGTACAAACCAATCAAAATGAATATTGTAACAATTGAAAATTTGAAGGACCAAATTGATCATAATTGACTAACAAATGCAAGGTACTTGTAATAAAACCTCTTTTAAAGCTCTTTTTCATATTAACTTTTTTGCTCATATGTAATTAAATATATCATCTATATACCCACACGAATGCATGGGCGGCTGATAATGGAAAGAGACTAGACATGACAGAATCGTACAAAAGTCCTACCTTTTTGTTGGATGAGATAATAAAGGGTAGAAATTCTTTCAAGATTTGGTGTACGATACAATTTTCACAGATAGAAAACTTTTTTTTTTTTTTATAATTATTATAAAATTCTATAACGTTATTTGTAAAATTATCCGATGGTTATTAATAAAAAATTTACTTGTACATTGATTATAAATTAAAATTTCTCAATAAAAAGAGAGGTTTTGATTATAATTAAGTCTTTGCATGTTCTCCTAATATATAAAGTTCTCATCTTTTTTTTCTTTTATCTTTTTGGGTTTATTATAAAAAAATTCATATATATATATATATATGAATTAATAAAAACGTGTTACAATTTACTAATAGAGTTGAATACGTATTCATGGTGCTACTGATTTATGCTTCTCAATAAAATTTAATAAACTATTATTTATTTTTTTAATCCAAAAGTAAGAATAAAAAAATTGTGGCCTACCAAACAAAACATGAAGGAATAACAACACTTGCTCCTAGACAAACTTAAAATGTGACCATTGGAAGAACTCAGTGGCTTAAAAGATAAATGGTGAGGTAATCTTTCTAGCTCCTAAGTTATGTTTCTGTTTGATAAAATGTCGGGAATATGTTACCTTCCTCCTTTGTTTGATAGATTCACCAAGATATCAATGTCAGAAGTCGAATCTTAATGTTTTCTTCTTCTTCCTGCTAGTAGAAGAAAATTAAGGATAAAAAGATTCTCACATAACACATAAATTAATGAAGTTTGTGAGTAAGAAAATATCTTTTAATTCTTATTGATTGATTACTCATTAAATGTATCAGCTTTTATTTAAGCTTCTCAAATACAATTACTTATACAATGTGGATTATCAATAAACTAACTTTGCCACTACGAATATATTAACTAAATTTACTAGAATTAATATAACTAATCATACTTGGTTTAGGTTTCGAACATTGCCTCTCTTAAACTAACTCTTCAAGCTTGGCCATCCCTATATATCTTCTTGAGATTCAAAAATGTATCTGCCTTGAGTGGCTTTGTAAAGATGTCAGTAACTTTTTCTTCTTCAAATAACTTGGTTTTTGCTTATATCCTTTGGCTACTAATTAACCGCGCTTTGAAACAATTCACTTTTACATTAGGCTTTTACTTAGTTTTGTACACTCACTTGATATCAATTGTTTTCTTATCACTTGGAAGAGTAGTGAGCTTCCAAGTTTTATTTTTCTTAATTGCATGAATTTTTTCATCCATTGTATATGAACCCAACGATTATCATAAGCAGCTTTTTCATATGTCAAAGGATCACAATCTATAAACAAAGCAAAATTTACCATGTCTTAATCATCAACTAAATCAATTTCATTACCAAGCACATAATCCTTAAAACATGTAGGCAAACAATGTTGATGTTGTGGACATCTAGGTGAATCTGTAAGTGTAGGCAACAAATTCGATGAAGATAGATCACTAATAGGCTGCAAATTTTGATCTTCAATTTCTCCCTCTACATCATCAAAAGTGACATTGTGACTTCTGATCACTTTGTTCGTTTTCGGGTTATATAACTTGTAGCCTTTTGTCTCATGATTATAAGCCAATAAAAAAATATTTTTAGCTTTGTCATCAAACTTCTTTCTCAATGCATCAAGAACACATACAAGCGTCTAATAATGGGCTTTCGACAAGTCCAAGCTTCATGTGGGGTTTTACCATGAATACTTTTTGTATGGCACCTATTCAAAAAATAGATAGCACAAGAAACAATTTCTGCCCAAAAACTTTTAGGCAATTTTTTTATTATAAAGCATACATTTAGACATGCCCATAATAGTTTTATTCTTCCTCTTTGCTACTCTATTTTGTTGAGGAGTATACCTAATAGTCATGCTCAATCCTATATTTTTTTTTGCTAAAAATTATCACAAACAGTGCATTCAATGCCTTTATTAGTTCTCAAAATTTTAATAGAATGGCCACTAGATTTTTCGATATAAGCCAGAAAATTTTTAAATGCATCACAAGCTTCAAATTCATTTTTCAAAAAATAAACCCATGCCTTCCTACTGAAATCATCAATGAAAATAACAAAATACTTATTACCTTCATTAGATGGAACATCACCTGAGCATAAGTCAGAATGCACAAGTTCAACCGGATTTCTAGCTCTCCAAGCTTTCCCCTGTGGAAAAGTATCTCTATATTTCTTCCACAAAAAACAAGACTCACAAACTCTATCTAGCATATCGAAAAACCATTCATTCTTCTCTTGTTTCTTAGCCTTATGATTATCAACAACAAAGTTTTAGCATTGTTATCACTGTTGTGTACAACTTTAGCATGATAGCTCCTTATTATTTGTTCTTCTAGAGCATCATTCATATTAATAATGACCATATCTCTTACAATTATGATATTGAATATGAGATTTACACTTATTCTGATAATGACTATACCTTTGGGGCACTTGTGACACTACATATTAGATTTGTCACGATTTTGATTCGAGTATGTGGTTTTTCCTTGTTCCTGGCTTTGCTTAAAATTTATTCCTCCTCTGCCTCAAATGTTTTGACCTCTCTGACTTGATTCTGACTTATTCAATGAGTCATTTTTTCTTTCTTGAAACTCAATTGAACTTGCAAAGCTTCTTCAATTTTAGCATATGATTTTTCATTCAAGCATTGTTCATGAGCCTCTAAGGATCCTTGTAAATCATCAACGATCATCGCATTGAGATCTTTGGATTCCTCAATACCCACCACAACATGCTCAAATCGCATTGTCAAGGTTTGAAGATTTTTTTCAACAACCTGTACTTCTTTGGCATCTTCGCCGTTAGCTTTTATCTCATTAACAAGAGCTTGTGTGCGCATAAAACAATCAACCATGCTTTCATTATTTTTCATCTGATGAAGCTCAAATTGTCTACGTAGAGTCTGCAACCCCATATTCTTCACCTTATCTGCACCTTTATAGGAATTAATTAAAATATCCTATGTTGTTTTGCTTGATTAGCATGAATAATTTTCTCCAAAATTGATAATTCTATAGGTTAAAAAGTATAATGTTAAGATTCTTTATTTTTTGCACGAGCTCGATTCAAATCTTGCTCTTGTACTAAGTTTTGTCTCATCCTCCAGTTCATGAACTCTATTTTGACATCTAAAGCTAGCTTCTATGTAATCAAAGAAAGTCTCCATCTCAAATTTTCACTTTCCAAAATCTTTTTCCAATCAAACTTGAATACATGGCATTCGACATATTTTTTCATCGAACCCATTATTTTGTTTTTCATCTAGCTCTGATACCAAATGTTAGCAACGAAAAATTAAAGACTGAAAGACTCTCACATAACACACGCAAATTGATGAGGTTCGAGAGAAGAAGAACCACTCTTTTAATTTTGATTGATTGATTACTCACTTAAAGTGCCAATCTTTATATAAGTTTCTCAAATACAATTACTAGTAGGATGTGGATTACTAATAAACTAACTCTCCCGGCCACTAGGAATACACTAACTAAATCTACCAAAGCTAATTTAACTAATCATACTTGGTTTAGGTTTCTAACACTTTCTCCAATATTTTAGGTACTGTTTGACTTAGCTATAATTTGAATTTTTAATTGTCAAAATATTTTTGAAACAGTTTTTGATAAAATAGTTGTGGAACTAAAATCTGTTTAATGTTTAAAACAGTCGTTAATACATTTTTAATACAAATTTTGAATTTTAAAAATTATTTTTTAACTTTTGATTATTTTAAAAAAATATTTTTAAGTATATTTGGAGTCATTTATGTTTTTTTTTGTAAACAAAAACCATTTCATATGATGCCTTGATGGTATCAAAGAGAGGCATCAAGGGTGGGGTTAGAGATGATGAATGCCACCAAATTAAAAGAAGAATAACGAAAATTTCTTAGATATTATATTAATAACCTCCACAAAGGACACCGCCATAATATCGAAATTCCTAAGCATAAAAACCATCCAATATATTTTCAATGAATAGAGATAAAGATTCTTTAAGTATAAAGAACATCCAAAATCATGACATCATTTTCCAACTTATTGAGAAAAAAATAATGATAATCATGAAAAGCACCATGTTATTTTATTCCCCAACAAAAGTACATAAACCCAATATATATTCTATTTTAAAGCATGGTTTTTCTGCTCCAATTATTGTCATAATTTATGATATTAGCCATAATATTATAGTTTGTCGCTTTTTATAATAAACTCCGCGAATTATTTGGATGTAATCCAATAATTTTTGTGGATCTTTCACTCACGTGTTATTTATTATGGATTTTTTTTTAATTTTTTTAGTTTGAAAATATATTTTCAACACATTTTTGTTTTTTTATCTTGACATATCATATGTAAAAATTTATTAAATTTATGGTGTTGTTAAGTTTGTAAGATATTTTTGTTGGTAAATAATGCTTGAAAGTAGAGGTGAGAAACATATAGGTACGAGTGGGTTTTACAAGTAACGGGTCAATAGGTACGGGTTAAAATGTTTGTTTCTTAACGGCTCTTATTTTTCATGTTCATAGCTACGTTTTAACAGACGGGTAATGGATAATGACAAAAATTCCTCTATTTAGGTAAGAAAAATACGACTCGGGTTGAATACAGGTCAGGTCTTACGGGCAACATGTCAATTGGTACGAGTTAAAAATATTTATTTTTTAACAAATTTTATTTTTAATATCCAAACCCGTACTTTAACGGATGAATAACAAATACACTAAAAATCTAACCTCTACTCGAAAGAGTTACACTACAATCAATTAAAATTTTGAAGAACTTAGATGTTAAATTCGTAATTTAAGACCTAAGCACTAGGCACACATGGTTTAGGGATGGTTGGTGAGTCTTTTATAATCATTTTTCTAAAACTGGTTATATAAAAATAAGATTATATATATATATATATATATATATATATAAAAGAAATTATTAAATTAAAATGATTTGAATGCTAGCTTTTCTTCCTAATCATGTTTTGTATCCTCAATTAAACTGATTTTGTACATTTTCTTACCTTGATATGGTGAGTCAGATATACATGATCTTCAAATTTGGACTGATTCTTTTGTGTTTTCATGCTCATAAAAAAATTAATGAATTTTAATATTAACAATAATAGAATTGCATGATAACCGGGAACATAACGACATAACCCTCCAACCAGATTGGTATAGTTTATTATGGCTTCCTACAACCGCGACATTAAAAGCTATATTGTTTAAAGTTGATTAAGAAATTACAACCTTAAAATATTATAATATTCACTCAAAAAATTCTCGTAATAATATTTCGATATAAAAAGTTCCTTTTCTTGTTTTATTAGGTGTTATTATGTTAAAAAAAAATGTAGTACTAATGTTCTATATTGTTCCAAAGCTCTAACATAATCTAAATTCTAAGCAAGTAATTATTAAAAATTCAATAAAAAAAAATAAACAACTAAATATTAATATTGTTAAGTACCAAGAACAAAACTTCTTTCCAATTAGAGGGTTTCAAAAGGGCACATCAATCAATCGTAATCCTCTATTGTTTTTTTGTCATGAGTCTTTATCGTGGTATTATCTTAGTTAAATGTATCATTAAAAAATATAATTAATTAATGACTTTCCATCAATAAAATTAATACAAAACTTTAAAAGAAAAAAGGTTTTATACTTTTATCTACTAGAAAAAAATATGAAGAGAATCGGCTTTAATCAATGATTAAAGTTGATTTCAAACTGAGAGGATATTAAAGTAATTTATATTAAAAAATTAAGAAAAATCAATTTAACCTCTATTTAAAACATTACTCAAACCACGCTATCATAATTAGTACACACTATACATTATGATCTAAATATCAATTTACGTCAGTTATTACAATTGCATCTTGCACTTTACGTTAATATTTAATAACACTAACATCTAAAAATAATAATTACCAAATTTTTTCGCATGGTCAATGCATCATTTAATATTGAAATACACATCATTTAATAGGTTTTTTATGCTATATTATATGACATTCTTTATATGAAATTCTTAAAATTTTATTTTGCAACAATAAAATTAATTTTTGTGACTTATCATCTAACATAGATTTATGAGAATTTTAAAGTTAAAAAAATTCAAAATTTTTTGTTAAATTTTAATTTATTATCTAAATTCTAATTTTTTGTAAAAAAATTAATACGTTTAAAACTGTTGATGAAGTATGAGTTAGATCATAAACTAAAGTAATAATTTTTATTCGAAGGTTTTGTATATTTGATTTATTATATTAATTTTAATAAATAATAAAATTTTATCATAAATTTTATTTTTAAAAGTTAAATTAAATTTCACGAATTTTATATAAAAAAACTTCATTTAAATCTTTTTTTTTAATTGATAGCTAGTTAATATCCTTATGAAATGGTCACATCTATTATAATGAATTACTTGCAATTAGAATTCTTGGCCTACCAAAACTGTGAAAAGATCCGAAGATTGTATTTGATTCGCTATATTTGTGTAATCTTATTGGCCTATTAATAGAAAATTAGTCTATCAATATTTGAGATTTTGAAAGGTCGTTATCATTATAAGACATTTCCCATTGTTTTTTCTTTGGTTGTTTTCTAGTTTCCAGTTATACTGTATTGTTGTGTTGATGTCTCCATTTATGTCATGAAAATGTGCACAACAGTCCTAAACCAGTAACGGATTGGTTTGGCAAAATTTGAACCATCTTAATTGATTAAATAACTATCTTTTGGATTGATAACCATTGTGAACTTACTCCAGTTTTTATAGAATCACTTATATGCATTATATCGGTCCGGTCAGGTTAATCGCAGTTTAAAAAAAAAATCAATAATCATTCTTGAATTGGGTAATCTTTTTAACATGTCCAACCGAAATCTAACCAAATTAATTGGTTAGCAGGTTTTTTTGGTTCGGTTTCGATTCAATTTTCAGTTTCATGGGCTTTTGACATCCATTATCTAAACTAGGTTTTTAAAGTCTGACATGCTTATACTACAGGAACTAGACTTAAAATCATATAAGGATTTTGATTTAATGCAAGTAAAAGTTCTCCTCATACAATGAAAATAGATCAACATTGAGAATATTTATATTCCTCATGATCCAAAAGTGAAGAATGCATATGGAAATTCTATACCATAGCAACAGAAGTACTTACAAAAAGAGATAAGGGCACATCAGTAATTGCATAACCAAAAAGAATACCAAAACATTGATGTAATATTGCTCTAAAAAAGAAAGAAAAACATGCCCTTCAGATCCCACCTTGAGTAATCCAACAAACCAAAAGGTGGGTTTGGGAGTAGGACATTGAAGGGAAAGATGATGTTGTTTCTTTTAAGTGAAGCAATAAAGAGAGTGCAGAGGAGAAAAGCTGTAAGGGGGGGTCACTTTCAAAAGGTGTGATGGTGGCATATAAGGGATCTATCTATCTATCTATCAAAAGCATCAAGAGACTCTCTCTCTCTCCTTTGAACTATAACCAATAATTCTAACTTCTAACCAGGAAGTAAAAATCTGAAAAGAACCAAGCGAAAGAGACTAGTAAAAACTAGTAAAAAAATAAGAAAAATTAAAAGAACCCATTGGAGAAAAAGAACATAAATGAGTTGAAATTTGAAAGAAAATGAGGAGGAGTCCAGTGGGTAGTACAAGAACAGCAGCAGAGGCAGTGATGAGATTACAGAGACCTTTAATCTCTTTTCCTACCTAGGTTAAAAGACACAATTCCTCTTCCCTATAGACCCTTATATTTATTGTCCCAGACTCCCAGTATCACCTCTCCTCTTTCTCTCTGTCAAATACTATGAATAAGTTACTGATTTTTTCCCAAGAAGTCTACCCTTCTTGAGTAGCTGTTGGTTTTGGGTTTGTAATTTGTTCAATTGGGTAGCATCCGATTTCACTAGTCTGGTTTGAATAGAAGGCCTAATCACCAAAAGCTGAGTGAAGAGAGAGACAGAGACAGAGAGAGGGGAAAGAGATGGGTTAGGCTGAAAATTAGGAGCTGGGTTTCTTTTATAGCCTTCTGGGTTTTTAGCTTTTGGGTTTTCAGTTTTTTGGGGGGTCTTCTTTTGGGAGGGAGGTGGTGGTGTTTGGGTTTTTTAAGGGTTTTTGATATGGAATTGGAAATATTGAATGGCAGGGCCTATCAGGTTTTTTCATCAGTGTGGTGGGATTTGTTGCAACAACGCAAGCAGATTAAGAAGCTTGAAATCAGGGAGAGTACCCATTATTAATCTTAATAATAAAAAGAATCCTCCATTAAAAGCTGGAAGAACAGGAAAATCAAATTCATCACTACTGGATCCTCAAGGGAATCACCATCACCACCACCACCATCATCATCAAGAAGAAGAAGGGGGAAAATCCCAAATACAAAACCATCTTCAACAAGAACAAGAGCTATACCTCCAAGCCCACCACCACCAGCAACAACAACAAGACCCTTCACATTTGTTTACAAGAACAGACCTCACACAGCTAAAACCCCCACAACCCCCATCTCACAAGAAACGCTCTTATCAATTTCCTCCCCCTCCTTATTCTTCTACTACTACGGCTGCTTCAACTGCTTTTGCCCAACAAGCAACACAATATGCAAGAAAAATGGGAGAGGCCCATCACCAAAATCAAGCAGCAGCAACATCGTCGAGATTGGGGATATTGAAGAACACAGGAGGAGGAGAAATCGTGGAGGTTCAAGGAGGTCACATTGTTCGGTCTATAGGAAGAAAAGACCGTCACAGCAAGGTATGTACTGCAAAAGGTCCTAGAGACCGGCGGGTTCGGCTCTCGGCTCATACAGCCATTCAATTTTACGATGTTCAAGACCGTCTTGGCCTTGACCGACCCAGCAAAGCCGTCGATTGGCTCATCAAGAAAGCTAAATCCTCCATTGACGAGCTTGCTAAGCTTCCTCCATGGAATCCAGAAATTTTAGGTACTGCCATTAACACAGACAAACAAGAACAGACTACTACTACAAGCGATGATAGGAGGGATAGTGAGCATCAATTCCACATCCACCACATGGGTAGTGAAGTACAAAACCTCCATCATCGTCATCAACAGCATCAAGAGCATCAACAGCAGCAGCAGCAGCAGCAAACGGGAGAAAATCCGAACAATAATAGTAATAGTTCGAGTTTTTTGCCACCATCGCTCGACTCTGATTCTATAGCGGATACGATTAAGTCCTTTTTCCCAATGGGGGCATCAACGGGGACACAGTCTTCGTCGATACAATTTCAGAGTTATCCACCAGATTTTCTGTCAAGAACCAGTAGTCAGAGCCAAGATCTGCGTCTCTCGCTGCAGTCTTTTCAAGAACCAATGCTTTTACACCACCACCACAACCACAACCACCACCACCAAGCTCATCAGAGTGAACCAGTTCTGTTCTCTGAAGCAACCCCACTTGGGTTCGATGGGGGATCTTCTACTGGGTGGGAGCAGCACCACCCAGTTGAAATTGGAAGGTTCCAGAGAATGGTGGCTTGGAATAGTGGTGGAGACACTGGTAGTGGCGGCGGTGGCGTGGAAGGAGGAGGTGGGTTCATCTTCAATTCTCCACCACCACTGACACCGCCATTGCATCCGTTGTTTGGCCAAAACAACCAGTTGTTTTCTCAGAGGGGACCCCTTCAGTCCAGTAACACGCCTTCGATTCGTGCTTGGATAGACCAACCCATCACTGCTATGCACGATCATCATCACCATCAGATTCCACAAACTATCCATCAATCCGCGATTTCCGGCATTGGATTCGCTTCTTCCTCCGGCGGATTCTCTGGGTATCGCATTCCAGCACGAATTCAAGGCGACGAAGAGGAGCACGACGGCATCCCCAATAAGCCGTCCTCTGCTTCTTCTGATTCTCGCCATTGATGGACCAATGTTCAAAGAAGCTGAAATCTTCTCCCTAACAGGTGCTACATTCAATACCCATTGATTCGTTCATTTTTAAGTCCCATTATCCAATTTTACGTTATTTTTGCACTTCTGATCTACCTATTTATTGAAATGAATTTTCAGGACTTATTGATCAATTACAAGGAGGGTATCGATATGGAGCTGTTTTAGATGGATTCAAGACCTGATAGGAGGAAGGAGATTTTGGTGGCATTTGATTCAATGGCCTATACCGGGGAAAGAAGAAATCTGGGTGGATTTCAGGTTTTTCGATCCCCGGCTTGTTTAGCTTCTATCAGTTCGATTATTGACGTAGATTTGCTTTCATGTTTTGAGTGTGCTCTTAGTCTTGGAGCTTAACTTTGTCGTTTGAATTCTGTTGGATTGCTACCTGTTTATGTTGCTAGACCTTGAAAGACAGGATGCTTGTGTGTTTTTATCCTTCTATTTGCTGGAGTTGCTATTAAGAAGCAAACCTAGTCTGTTCTCATGTATATTTGATCTTTTCCTCAATTAGAACAGACCCAATAAGCAAAATCTGGCTATGTTTTTGAAAATTCTTGTGAAACAAAGGCAATCGCCGGATCAGGAAATATAGAAAATTTGTAGCATTTTCACCTATCTCAGTCCTATATGCTTTTGATCTGACATCAAAATGTGAGAAGAAAGTTTGGGCCTTTTCCTCAGTTTAAAAAGGGTCAATTTTCTCATGTAGATGAAAGAGAGTTGTGTTTGTGATTGTTTTGTTTGCTTTACTGCTTTTTCTTGCCTCAAAAAACTTCCTTAAACCTGCAGAAAGAATTGAAAGAGCAACTGTTTTTTAACATCTGTTTAATTGCTTGGGTATTTGGGGGCATAGAGGGAGAAGTCATTTTCCATGAACAGTAGGATTTGTTGGGGAAAGGAAGTAGAAATGCTAGCTTGTTTTCCTTGCCTCCACTCAAGCTGTCAAAGAATGAAATATTTCTCAATTAGAGGAGAAAATCCTGTTTTTGTTGCTCCCTTAACACCAAATTCCTCTGTTTTTGCCTATTCAGTTTTGAGTTTGTCAAACTTGAATGCGAAAGAAGTAACTAGAGAGCTCAAATTATGAAAAGAGAATGCAGAACAAAGATAAATCTTTGGAAAACCCTATTGGCCCTATTGAAGGAAGTTGAAAGCTCTCTTATTGAAAACCTTTCAAGCAGAACAATCAACATCTTTAGAGACATCAATTGCCAAAATTAGCATAATGAAAATTATTATGTAGTATATGAGTTTGTGCTGTTTTAGACACTACTAGTTTAGAATATTTGATGCAAAAGAGGAGATGGGTTTAAGTTATAACATGTCCTGGGGCGTACTTTAGCATTAAGATCAGGTTGTGGAGGAATCTAAGGTATGATCTGTAATCAATGGGTAAAATAAATCTGCAGGAGGAACATGAAAGAGGAATTGGATGAACACAACAAAGCTCAATTATGGGAGAATGCACATATGGATACCACCAAAAAAATATGTGGTACTTTGCCATCTTGTAAATGGCCCCCCTTCCTCTCTACTGTTAAATCTCAGTGCCTCTTTGATCCTAGCTGGAGACTTTTATTTCTCTACTAGGTGTTAAAAAATTACTAATAAAAAAAGAAAAAGAAAAAAAGAGACAAAAGTGGAACACTTGGCTTATATTGAGATAGTGACATTTCCTCTATGGTTGTTGGTACTTCTTTATAGTTGGTGGAAGAGTACTACTCCAAAAGAATAATAGGTTACATAAAATTGCAGAAGATTTTGAGTGATTGATCATTTACGGTAAGAATAATGACTTGTGTATACGCACCACAAACACACAAAAAAAACACCCAGAAACTTGAGTAGCACCGCCCTTACTGTAACCACAAACTTTAGAAATGAAGAGGGCCCTAGTTTTGTTGCTCACCAGGTACCTTGAATTTTTTTTCTTCTGAAGAAAGCAAATATAACACAGGGCCTTGGCTTGGTGGTGATACCAGTTAGGGCCTTGGTAATGATACTGGAAAGTTTCCATTTGTAACTTACATATAACATGGTTTTCTTTTTTACTTCGGGGGCGATGTATCCCCATAGTCTATAACGTGGCGCGGCCCCTAATACCAGTGCACATGTGAAGAATATGTCGACTAGTGGATAGTTAAATGTAGATTTCATCAGGCAAAAAATAGGGAGCTTAAAGGTAGGAGTGGTTAGTGATGTGATTATCTTCGTTGGGGCCTAACAATGAATAATTTTATGATAATCAATGCATAATGGACCCATGAGCTGGAGCATTATGTGTTTAATCTTCTTTGATTATTGTATACAGAACATGAATTTCGGTATCGGAATTAAAAGTTTTCCTTGCATAGTTGGCTTTGCAATCCCATGGAAATATAGAATAGTTTTTTATCAATCAAACCCTATGCAGAATTTGGACCATTTCTTGTTGAAGGTACATTGAAAACCCATCGTCGGAATCTAAAATTCTTGGGTTCTGCATTTTCCAACATAGGCTTCCAAGACATTCACGACATTTTTTATAAGCTACCACTTTGAATCACAAAAAGGTAGTAAGAAATTGTTTTTTTGAAATAATATTATTAATAAATCATTTCAATCAATCGAGACAATGAAATCTCACTCTTATTATACACTCCCACGTGCATGGAAAATTCACACCAAACCCAAAATGAGCCAAATGAGAAGACGAAAGGTGTAGTAACCCAATGAGTTCATATCATTGTTGCTTATGCTATGCTTAACTCTCAGCATTTAGATGGGGAAACCTTTTTGGCTTTTGTAGTTTCCTTCCCATTTGACAAAGCAGGTTTAACTGATCCTGATACTTTGATAATCTCTTGCTGTTTTGTGAATTTATTATCTGATTTGCTTGCCTGCCTGGAATGGCTTTTCTTTGGGTTGGTAAGCTGAGTGTGAACCCTAATCTCCCAAGGGCGAGCAGCAATCCATCGCTCTTTCCAGCTCCAACCCCAGTTTTCTTTGCCGAGGCTGAAGGAAGCCTGGCCGAGATATTGGGTCGCATTGGCTCTCCACTGAAAAAAATCAGATTTCAACTTACAAAATTTGCAATAAAACATTCAGAAGAGAAAACTCAAAACTATTTTATGTCGAAGTGGACCTGATGAGAGAAGGCATATGCCATTGCTCGTTCGCGCTTAACTGCAGCTTCTTCTCTCTGTTGTATCTTGGCAAGGATTTCCTCCATGGTTTCAGAGCCTCCACACCAGTCCACCTGTTTGTTAAGCCAAAAGTATTGTTAACAAAAATTACATGACCATCAGTTTAGCTCAGCAATTACACCTCAGGAGAAATTTCTTGATCTCAATCTGGGTTGTCATCATTGCAATAATAAAAAAAGGGTACACTATTTTTTTATAAAAAAAAAGGATTTTGTGGTTGCTCAGTCAAATTTCCATTGGGAGAGGAGCTGCTTTGCTGGCTAAATTGTTAGGCACTATTTGTTGTTTCTAGTATTGTGGAGATACTTTAATGCTTTTGAAATCAATGAAAAAGGGAAAATGGGTTTTTGGCTATGAGAGGGTTTTTAGTGGGAACTGTCACCTAGCCTAGGTGTTAACGGCTCATTAATGTGATACCAGCAGAAGCTAAATCCAAAACCTAAATGCCCAAGGAAAGGGCAGACCTACAATGGTGTAAATGCAATGTCTAGTTTAAGGTTTCTTGATCCTTAATAACCTAATTTGATCAATGTGTAGTTAGCTTTACTGCAATTATACACTCAGCCACCAAAAGCAACAAAATGTACAGATCATTTGGAGTACGGCGCAAAATTATAACATGATGACCTAAGCGATGAAATTAAAAAAGAAAGAAACAAATTTCCCATTAAATGCAAATAACACTTTCAGTGTTACTTTATGTAGAATTTAAACCGAATTCTTACCAAATACTTATGGATGGATTAGTTTGCATATACTGGAAGATTAATTAGGTCAAAAATCTAGATACCCTATCATAAATAAAGGATTTAAACTCATTTCGATTGCCATCAAAATTTACTTTTTGTTATCGTGCGTTGTGGTTCTAAACCGTTCGGGTTAACTGTAGTTTTAAGTTTTTACTGTTAACAAAGTTTTTAAAACAATTTTTGATAAAATAGTTTTGGAGTTAAAAACTGTGTAGTATTTAATAAAACAAACGATGAGCTTCTGCATTTAAGGACAAAATCAGTTTTTATTCATCGTTGAAACTGTTTTTTCTCCATGTGTTTAGCATAACTTTTGTAGGAAACAGAAACCGTTTTGAAAGCTCAACGAAACGGTTAGATATAAAAGAAGAAATTAAATACAGTTTTTTCAAATATATCAAACTAAAGCTTAATTTCAAGCTTTGTAAAGGTTAAGTTACCATGGCAAGCAGCATAGTTTTATTAATTAAATCCGACCAAGAGAGGCATTAGACAAGTAGAGATAACAGGAGTGATTAATACCTCCAATTCATTGAGCTTAGCCTCAAGTTTCAACTGATTTTCCAACTGCTTTTGCCTAATCCTGCCTTGTGTCACCATACACAGACGACGAGCCCTAATTTGGTCCTGTATATTGAACCAAGAATGTATGTAGCCAAGTGCACTTGATGTTTGCTTTTTAACAATATGCCCTTGAACCAAGTTGTTAAATCTCTCTGCCTTCCTTGCCCTGCAAAATGTTTTTCTTGCCTGCACAAACAAAAACAAAAAACAGCAACTACTCTCATTAAAGGCATCAAAAACAGAACAAAATACTCAAATTAACATCTTGATGTAATGATGTGTGAAAAATGTTACCATATGTGCCCGAAAAGCATTTTGAATCCGAATCGCAGAAATTTTTTCGACTTCTTCGACTGACATTCCATGAACTCCAGGATAATAATCCTGTGAACTACCACCGGCAAGATTATTTGACTGCTCTGCGTCGACTCCATTTGATTTTTCAGTAGCTGAATGTACCTGTGACAATGATGCATATTATTACCAGAAATAATTTAGTAATGGAATCTTCTTCAGTAATTTAGTGACAGGATTTTTTTGGTAATTAAGGGATCATTGTCCTGATCAATGGATGACATTCGTAGTATTAACGTGACATTTATCGATCAGAGCATTGATTTCTCAATTATTGGTGACCAACCAAGCTAGTTTGTTTATGCTTGTTATTGGAAGCATATCAACATACTACTGATTAATCTCACTGTGAAAATTAAACACTCCAAAAAAATAGAAATTACCTTTGTTCTTTTAGATTTATCTCCCTTTACTCTCTTTAGGCCAATTACTGACCTAAACCAATCTCCTGAACCCATTTGAAATTAATCAAGACATGACAAGAAGTCTACAAACAGAATTTTTTTTCTCTTTAGTTGAGCAATTTAAGTGCAGAAACATGATTTAAAGCAGTGACTGATAAAAGAACTAGCAATGGGTACTTTAATTTAATTACCCAAAAAAAAACTCAAATTCTATCACAAGAACACAGGCCTATGGTACTTTAAACCAAGAAGGCATTGAATTGATAATGGTCACTGACATGGAACTATAATTGTTTTATCAAAAACTGTTTCAAAATTTTTTAGATGATAAAAAACGAAACTACAACTAAACCAAATCTTAAATCTGTAAGAAATGTTTTATTTTTGCGATATTTAATTAAACTATACACAACATAAAATGAAGATTTCTCATAATCATAATAACATGTCTTTTTTTTTATTGATAAAATATGCATACACCACTCTAACTTGAGACCTATATGCAAGCCAATCGCATTGACATATCAAATTAACAATTAAAGATATACTATCATTTATGCAAAATAAGCAATACCCATTTGAACTAATTGATCAAAGAACATACCCAAATCATTCCTCCAAGAAATACCAAGTTTTAATAATTTTTTTAAAAAAAATTCTGCAAGCCAATCACATTAACATACTAAATTAACCCAAATAAAGATATACTGCCATTCATGAAAAATAAGCAATACGCATTTGAACCAATTGAGCAAAGAACATACCCAAATCATTCCTCCAAGAAATACCAAATTCCAATATTTGAAAAAAACAAAAAATTTGCAAACCAATCACATTGACATATCAAATTAACCCAAATAAAGATGTACTATCTATCATTCATTCAAAATAAGCAATACCCACTTGAACCAATTGAGCAAAGAACATACCCAAATCATTCCTCCAAGAAATACCAAATTCCAATATTTCTTTTATAAAAAAAAAATAATAAATTGGGAATGAACACATATATCAATGCAATGCATAGGAAGAAATTAAATATAAAATAAAACCACAACAAACAGGAAAATGGTAAGAATTGTGGAATTTTTGGAAATAATGGAAGATGAACATACCAGAGAAGCAGCAAGGCATGATCTTTGCAGTTGGTTTGGCAAGATGGGTGTGTAGTTTTAATAAGAGAGATGGATGGTTAATAGTTCACTGTCTATGGAGTCCATTTACTGACAGCTCAACTAAACTGAAGATGGTGTTTGATCTTTTGGAGGATCAACACTCAACAACAAAGAGAGGGATTGTAAAATAATAAGCTGTTCTTTCCAATCAAAGCAACTTAAAATCTTTTTAGTGAAGTATAAAATTTGAAATATTATTATTTTAAAAAAATGAAAATGTTAAAAAATATATAACTGGTCCCAGCGTGGCTCGAACCCGCGACCTTCGGCTCATAAGACCAATGCTCTAACCAACTGAGCTACGGTACCCACTTATATTTTGATGGACTTTGTATAGGATTTAAATATAAATTTCAGATACAATTTCAAAATAAAGAACTTTTATTTTTTTTTGAAAACTAGGAAGTTAAATACTTTCAAATATAATAACTTCCATGAATGCACTTTTATTTATATTAAGAATCCTCTTGTAATTGGTCCCGGCGGGGCTCGAACCCGCGACCTTCGGCTCATAAGACCAACGCTCTAACCAACTGAGCTACGGGACCCATTATATTTTAATGGACTTTGTGTAAAATTTAAAGATACAATCAGATACAATTTCAAAACAATTAACTTATATTTTGTTTGAAAACTTTAATGCGAGGAAGTTGATACTTTCAAATATAATAACTTCTACGCATGCCTTTTATATTAAGAATCCTCTTAAAATATTTACATTTCTCTTTATTTTCTCAAGATAAATGAAATTTAACCTCGATTCATTAGAGATGTTGGGTAGATCAAGTTTATTACATCAGTAGGGACGGAGTAAGGAATTTTAATTTGTGGAGGCGAAATAATTCTATGAGAAAATTAATGATGCATAAATACGTGGTGTGTTAAAGTTTAAAACTTTGAACAAATGAAAATCTAATAAGAAAACAAATAAATTAACATGTTGATACATCAAATATATTATGCTAAATTACAAAGAAAAACCTTATGGTTTGATTTAGTTTCATAACAAATTCTGAGGTTTACTTTAGTCATATCAAACCTTGTGGTTTGACTCGGTTTCATAACAAACCTTGAGGTTTACTTTGGTTCATACTGAACCTTGTGGTTGACACTGTTTGCAAGGTTAGTGGTGTTAAATTTGTCTTCAATCTCAGGGTTTATTATGAAACTTGACTAAACAATAGAGTTTTCTATATAATTTAAACTTTTTTAATTTATGTAGAAGAATTTTTTTTAAAAGAAAAATAGTGTTTGGATTATAAGAAAGTTAGGGAAAATTCTTATTCCCAACGCTATAACAGATTATTAAGCCAGATAATGAATTCAAAGAATTATTCAAACTTCAAAGTCATATATGCATATCATATAAATTTCACTACATCATCAGAGAGGTACATAGTAGTACATACATATTTTCTCATAATTTTCTCACCAGTTTCTAACAAACCAAACATCATTTTCCTATCTTTGCAAAAATCAAACAATCAACACAAATTAAATTTCACAGACAATCCAATAATCAACACAAAATCACCCACAAATGTCAATACAAACCCAGAGAAAAAAAAAAGCAAAAATCAACAATAAAGGAGCATGGTTTAGTATAGACCAAAGTAAACCTCTGAGTTTGTTATGAAACTGAGTCAAACTATAGAGTTTAGTATGAAATAAAGTAATCCTCAGGGTTTGTTATTGAACTGAGCCAAACCATAGGGTTTTCTATGTAATTTAGCCAATATATTAAGTATTATCATATAATCAATAACATTAATTAAATAAATAATAATTATAAGAGAAAATGACTAAAGGGAACAAAAAAGCAAAAGAGAATGTATTACCAACTTTTGAACTCAATTCCATAAACTTTGGAGAAGAAACGCGAACAATAAGCCAAAATTTGATCGTTGTTGGTTTTGAAATTTGATCAATTGGTATTGATTTATTAGTTAAAGAAGAATAGAACAGTAGAAAACAAAATTGAAAAGTGACGAAAAAAATGAATAAGATTTTCTTTTATGGATTACAAAGAGGAATTTAAGTAAGATTTAAAAGAAAAATTATTTTATTTTTTGTTTGGAAAATTGGACCGGATCTCCCAGTTGGGCCAACTTTACTTTTTTTTTTAAATTGACCTAGTGAAGTGGTGAACTGCATACTTTTTTTTTTCCATGATGTGCACGAATTGGCTCTAAGTTTAGATTTTGATGAATATTTGTACAGCGCACAATGATATAATTTTTCGTTTGATTTGATCATCGAAATCAATCCTGAACTAGGTTTGGACAATAATTTCACTGTCTTACCTAATTTTTGTTTTCCTATTTTACCTTGCTGTGACAATTTTACCATGTGAATTAGACTTGCTCTCTCTCTCTAGATGCTACAAATAGGTTACAAAGTTAGGAAAAACTTTGAAAATGACCTATTAGGTGCAAACAATAGCTCACAAAATATTTAATTGGTCTAATTGCCAATCTCCTTAATGTCAACAGTCAAGTTGCCAAATTCCTTTATTCCTTAATTTGCACGTCTCATCAAAAGCAACACATCCCCATCACTCATCAAGTATTGTGTAGCTTTCTACTTTCCTAAGGGATGTGATACCACATGGTGAACTTAAATAAAGCAATAAAATACAAATTCTTGTGTTCTCTATTTTGAGGTGGGATTTCATTTTTTTTCCCTGCTTCATTAGAAAATAAGATGAATTTTAGCTTATAACCTTTGTTGATGGGAGTGATATCAAAGTGAGTTATTACAGAATCAAAAAAATTTATTGATAATTATAAAAAAATTAAATAATAATTTTGATATTTAATTTTTTAAATTTTTTTTAAAAATATTGACCATTTAATTTTTTTTGTGATTACTAATGAATTTTCTTGATTCCGTAGTAATTTTCACGAAACCGAGTTTACGAGATCATCACTCTATTGAAAGTGATATACAGTTAAAAATTGAGATAAATGGACTAGTTTGGATAAAGGCCGAATAATATTGGGCTAGATAATTTGGGTTTATGCTATCGCTAGCCCAAAATGTAGAGCCATTGGACAGGTTAATGGGCCATCAATGGACGTGGTAAAAAAGGCTCAAGTTCTATGAGGCTATTATCCACTGGGATATTTGATCAAATGTATCAAACCAAATGCCTAAATGTAATGGTGCATATGGTTTTATAGAAAATAAATTCGTTTGTTGTGTTCATCTTCACATAAAATAATAATAAAAAAGTGAGTAAAAATATGTTTGACAGCTGAAAAACGAAAAAAATAGTGTTTTAAAAAAATGAAAATGATTTCTCAAAATCAGAGAACAAAAAAAATATATTTTCATTGTTTTCAGTAAAATTGATAACAAAAGTTAAAAAAAATCAAATTTTTATGAAATTAAAATGTGAAAATGAAAATAGAGAAGGAAACTTATTTTCATTTATACCGAACAGGAACAAGATTATATACTTACTATTAATAAAGTCAAAACCTTATTTATTGTCCACCCTCAACATGTCTCATAAATTCTTACTTAAATATATAAATCAAATATTTAAATAAGATTATATATGCAACTCAATTGACTATAACTCTACACATCTTTCTCTCACTCTCTCACTCAAATTTAACTTCTTCACTTTCCTTATCACTCTCATTTCAGCCTATGTTTTTCTCTCATACTATCTCACTCAAACTTAACTTCTCCAATCTCTTTATCCCTCTTGTCTTCTTACTTTTAAGTATGTCAAGCATAATTGTCATATAAAAAAAAGATCAACGCACACGTGACGTGTTAAGATGCTAATTCTTATTATGAAAAAAAGTCATTTGAGTGTACTTTTAGAAATAAAAAACAAAAAAAAATCGAAAATATTTTTCAAAACCCAACACACCCAACAAATTTTACCAACTTTATTTTTTTGTATTTTTTTGGTTCAATTGCCATGATTATATGAAAAAATTAAAGCTTAAATGTCTTTAAACAGGAACATGATCATCAGTCGAGTTATGCCCTAACCACGAATTTATTGTAGTATTTAAAATGATAATTCATTGTAAACTAAATCCTACAGTCATAAAATTATTGTTCTTTAGGCTTCATATGGTTTGATACATTTTTTTTTATCACTTATTATCCTAACAACTTTTATGTCTTCAATCCACAATTGCCATTGGATCAAGATCCAATGAATCCAAAAACACAATCTTTATTGTAGCTTGCATTCAATCAACAATAGAGATGTTTGGTTGGCATCAATATGGAGTTGATGCAAAGAAAAGGGAAAAAAAAAAACAACATAAAGCAGAGAAAAAAAAGAGAGAGAAATATAGTAAGAAAGAATCTTATTGATAGATGCCTAAATGGGGTGTTTATATTTTGTGTATCTAACAAAATCTTGAAATCTTATGTGACAAGAGGTGTGTTGTCATGCAGGCTCCACTTTGTTCAGTACTACTGATAATGGGTTGGCTGTGTTTATTGAAGACAAAAGTTTTGTTTTCTTTCCATCAAGTTAGAGATAGTTTGTTGTGGCTAATATGGGCCATGTTGGAAAAGGTAGAGGTTGCATTGCTTCTTGGTATAATAATATAATATCATAAGATTGAAAATTGATTTGGCTCACAAATTTTTTTTTTTCTACCTAAAAAAGGATCTTATGGTTTGGTGTCACAAGCCCATGCCCCCTTAACACGAGATTGAAGTTTATCGTGAGATACACGTAAACGATAAAAAGATACAACTCGAACTCCCAATTTTGGACGTATTGGCATGGTGATGTTTATAAACAATCGCCATCACTGGGCCAAACGTTTTATATGTGTTTAATTCACAATTATTGAATTAAAAAACGTTTAAATATGTTTCTAATTCGAGGATTGTCTGTTTGAGCTAAAATTATAGAAAAAAATAAGAAATTTCAAATTTTAATCAATCTTGACCTCTCAACTTGCTTTTTTTCTTTTTCCATCTTTATAGTGCCTTTCTCTTCCTTGCATCTAAAGTTTCCTCATTTAGTAGAATTATTGACAAATGAATGAATATCTTGAGACATTTTGGGTTGGGTGTTTTGCTTGAGACCTTCATTTTTTTTTTTGGATCCTTTTTTATTTTAAACATTAAGCAGTTCCTCTAAGATACCCAAATTTGATGGATTTTTAGATATTTTGATAAAATCAATCTTAGACAAGAATTTTCAATATATAAGTTGTTAATGAAAAGCACATTTAACCAACACATTAAAATTATGGGTAATATTACAAGAGCATAAATTGTTGATCAAAATGATTTGAAATGAAAAAAAAAAAATCTTGTGCAAAGGAAAGAAGAGTTTATATATATAAAATTTGGTTTAACTTTCTTAGTTTTATCTTTGAGCTTTTTTAAAAAATTTCATTTGCTCAGAATCTATAACACTATTTTTTATTATAATTTGGTTATTTTGATAATATTTTTTTTTATCAAAAACCTCCCCAATTTATTTAAAACTTTACGTAAAATACCCAAACACTAAACAACTTATTTTTCTTAAAAATAATTTTAAGCACCAAATTATAATTTGATACTAATAAATGATAAGTTGATTTCTTTCACCGATTCAAACATGACTAATTATACAATTGGATTTAAAGAATAATAGACATGCAAAATCAGGTCAATTACATATTGGCTTTTCAAGCTTGAGTTGTCAAACAATATTTTAAAGTCGAATTTTAATCTCATGGAATCGATTTCGTGGGAGTTACCACAGAACCATAAATTTTTACTGATAATTACAAGAAACTGTAATAGTAACTAAATAAAAAATAAAGTATTTAAATATTTAATTACTATTATAATTTTTGTGATTACTAATAAAATTTTAAATTTCATGATAACTCTCACAAAATCGGATATGTGAAAACATAACTCTTTAAGTTACGACATCGCTGTTGCTAGCAAATAGGTGACAAGGTAGCTCCAGCAGTGCTCTTGCCTGCATTCGCGTCAGGAAGCAAATAAGGTTGCCCACGAGATGGTCCGTCTAGCTTGTAATTTTGAGGAAACTAAGTTCCGAATGGAAGAATCAACGATGAAATGACAAATTTTGTAGAATAATAACAAAGTTGTTTGTTTCGTTCCCATATTCTTGGATGATTCAATTATAAAAAATTTTCTTATAAATTTTTTAAACCGAACATAAATAATTTATTTTTGATCAAAAAGTGAATGTAATACGATGTGTATAAAATTAGCTCGGATACTATTTTACATTTGAACAAAATAAAAGAGTTCCCTGAATAGAAAATGTTATTAGTTATAAAAAATAAGCCAACTAAAAACACAACAAATTGGTTCATTATTGATTGCTTGATCGGAAAAGAGTAACGATTCGTAATCAATTTTTTTTCCAGCATGAAGATGGGTCAATAAAAAAAGGTAACATAGTGCGAAAAAATTAAGAGTACGTTTGGGTAACAGTTTTTTATTTTTAGTTTTTCAAAATGAAAATTGAAAACAGTTTTCTGAAGAAAAATGTTTGATTAATTGTAACTTGAATACTGTTTCCAAAACAGAAAACAATGAAATGTTGTTCGGATAATCTTATTTTGAAAACTATTTTGATACACTTTGTAATTATTTTTAGTTTTAAGTTTAAATTTAAAATTTATATTAATTTTATTTCTCATATTTACAAAATATTTTAAAAAAATTAATATTATTTTATTTTCAAAATTTTAATATTTTTTGTATACCATAGAAGAAGAATGAAACAGAGAAGTGAACACTGATTTTAGAGTTATTTTTCAAAAATTATGTCAAAAAACACTAATTTAGAGTTTTCAGAAAATAGTTTTAGAAAATTACTTTTGAAAACTGTTTATCAAACATAAAAAAAAGTTTTTGAAAACTGTTTTCAAACATAACCTAAAGTTTTCATTTTTGTTATTTGTTTATTATTATTTGAGTTTTTTAAAATTATTATTCAATTATCAAAACGATTAAATTAAATAAAAAATTAAACAAAATGATTGATTATTTATCACTGTTCATAAAAAAAAAAGCTTATTTGTCTCTTGTATTATATTTAAACAGACATTAAAACAGCTTTTTCTTAAATACACTACCAAACATTCCTAATATCATCGTTAATAAGAAAATTAAGGGCAACAACTACACTAATGTGCTCTTAATTGCAGAGCCCAAAACAATGCAGTTGAAGCGCGTTTGATGGAAAATTACTGAATTCTATACATATGTTGGGGGATAATTATGTGGGTCGTCTACATTGGTCTCACATGTGGGGTCCAAAAGCTGCAAACCCAGCCAGAGATAACCCAAAAATGAAACAAGCAAGGTAAGGTGACATTTTTGCCTATTTACATTGGCTCTTATCTCCTTTTAGTGCCTTTTACCTTACATTTGCATGGTTTTGAATTCTGAAAATTATCAACAAAAAAAATGTATATTTTGATCTAATCTGTCTCTCAGACAAAAAAAAAAAAAACTTGGTTGGAGAAAAATCTGAAACTCCTCAGATGCTTTTACTCTCTACACTTTTTTCCCCTCCTATATCTCTCGCCCTCCCTCCAAGTTTTTGCTGAAAAGTTGGCTAGGCTCGTGGGTTTGTTCCTTTTGCCGATCTTGACTCTATAACCTGCGAGATTTTGGGTTAATCTCTTTTTGAACTTGTTCTTGTTGCTCCTGTAGATTTTTTTCTTCAAATCCTCATTTTTTGATTTCAAATTACTGTTTCTTGTGTATGAAGATTTGGGCATCTCTCGATCTCTCTCTAAATCCTTGCATCTGGCTTTGCTTTAAAAGTTTCTCAATCAACTTGTTACTTCATAACAAGAATGACTCAACAAGAGCATACCCAAAAGGTGAGGTGATCATAGCATAACAAAAAGTAGCATGAAAACCCAAAATTTGTATCTTTCTCCAATATTTTTTTTATCTGGCATTGCTCCAAAATTTCCTCTTTGATATTAGTACTCGTACTAGCATGAAATGGATCATGATATGGGCCCTGTTCTAAATCTTTTGTCATCTGGTTTGCTTTAAATTTTTCTTGAGAACTATTACTTTATATCATAAATCTTAATTTAGATGGAAGATTACAAGAATGGCACAAGAAGACCAAACCCAAAAGTGCAGCAATAGTATTAGTAGTGGTGGCGGTGTTATAGGTATAGGAAATATTGTTAGATCTTCCAAAAAGCAAAAACCCAAGAAAGTGCCACAGAGAGGACTTGGTGTTGCACAACTTGAAAAGATTAGATTAGAGGAACAACAAAAGAAAGATGCAGCTGCAATTTTTCCATTACCATCACCAACAACAAAATCTTCATATCTTTCTTTGCTAATTCCAAGTTTTAACAATCATGCTTCAAATCACTCTTCTTCTACTTCTTCTTCCTCTTCTTCAATCCCATTTTCTACTGATCTTTCTTCGAAAAAATCGATATTTAGGCCACCTTACTTTGTACAAGATGTTGTTAGTACAAATACTGTTCCATTGACAAATCCTACAGGGTTGTCACCTGCTGTTTCAGTTCGTGGAAATGTTAATAATGTTGCTAAATTGTGGAGTTCTTGTGAGTTTAATCTTGAGGACGAGAGTTCTGGGGTGGATCCAGGATTGGCTTTTCGGTCTAATTTGATTTTTCCTTTTGAGTCAAACCCCATTTGGCATCCGCCTAGTTTGATGCAAAGAGGAAAGCAAAATCAGCAACCTTCTTCTTCAATGGTAAGATTTTTGCTTGTGTTGCTCTTTGGTAATTCTAATAAAAGGTGCCCTTTTTTTTTGGCTCTGTTGTTGATATAGAATCATAGATAAGAGGAATTTAATTCATGGAAATTTTGTAGGTGAATGTGTCATCAGCAACTTCATCATCACCATCATCATCTGTATTGAATTTTCAGATGGAGCCCCCTTCAAACCAAAGCTATTATGTCAATTATACATCTTTGTGGCCAGAGGAAGAGAAGGTTTGTTCTCCTTGCATATTAATTCTTGTTATTCAGCCTATAATCAATTTACTGCTTGTAGTTTTTAATTTTAGCTTTCTTTTCTTGGAAATTACTTTTTTTAATAAGAAAAATAGAAAGATGGGAATTTCATGTGATTAGCTCTTGTATATTTTAGTCTTAAATCTATGTTTCATGAAGTTCTGTATATATGCTTATATTTTTGACAATTCTTGCTTGAGTGATATGCAAATAAACTAAAATTTTACTGATTTTAATGTAGACATAAATAAGGTTTTTCTTCTGGTCTGTTTCATTAAATGAAATTTTATTTGTAATGCAATGTCATTTCTTTTAGATTAAGACAGTCTGATTATAAATGGAAATTGTTTTCTTATGTATGAATTTGATTAAAATTTAGTGTAGATGGTTGGCATGAAGAGGCCATATCCATTCTCTCTAGACAATCCACCAGGCCCTTCTTTCCACTGCAAATTTCCTTCCATTGTTCATCATCCCATATCAGATGAATCAGCTTCATGTTGCAATGGAGGCACATTTAATTTCGAACCCAGAATCCCAATTTTCAGGTTAGCTTAATTGTGAATATTTATGGTTCCTTAATTATGTTTATATTGGTAGAATTCATTTGTGGTTTTCTTCACACTTGCTTTAAACCCTTTCAGAGAAGGCCTTTCATGCTCAATTTCAGAGCCAAACTCAAAGAAAAGCAACAAAGAGAGTGGGGTTTTCAATGGAGATTTTCTCACATTAGCCCCTCCTACAAGTTCAAAAGTCAAGCACCCACCATCATTGGTTAATATAGGCTATCATAATGGTGAATGCACCCAATTTGAGTCACTACCTTACCAAGTAAGCTTAAACAACAAATACCCATATTTCATTTCAGTGATAATTATATGTTCATTTGTTCAATAATTTCACCTTTAATAAGTTTCTTTTTTTCCATTGATTATGTTAAAAGGCAAGCACAGAAGATTCAATTATGCGAGGACCTAGTCTATCAAATGAAAAGCAGCCTTATTATAGCTTCTTCCCACTAGCAATGGGGGAAATTGGCCAAGCAACAACTAGTATGAACAAATGTAATGGTGGTGAAGTAGGAGGAAGTGTAGATCTCAATTTGAAGTTATAAATGGTTACATAGCACATTTCTTGTGCCCCTTTACTAGGATTAATTTCCTTCTTTTATTTTTCTTTTTTCTTTTGTTATTTTTAAATTTTTACAGTGAAAATATCTAAATTTGCATATGTAACCTTGAGTATGAAAGATACCCTCAAATCTTAGCCATGTGAGTGCAAGAGAGAAGAGAAAGGATGATGCAAGATTTGTTTGTTTAGGTTTGATTTTTTTGCTTTTCTTCTGTAAGGGGAAAATTTGGTGGTTGTGGCTTCGGTGCTTATGGGTTTTTCTGTTTCCAATTTTGTTGTTGGTTTGGTAGGAGGTGGATGGGTCAGGCACTTTATTGGTAACAAACTTTGGCATGTGGATTGTGGTCTAATATGTCTTTGTCTTGGTTTTGTTTAGGCGGGGTCCCCAAATCCGACCCCTTGTTATGGTTGGTCAGCAATTTTTTTGTTAGACCGATTTTAAAATTAATATTTTAGATTCTTTCAAAATTTTATTGATAATTTTAAAAAATTTCACTCTTAACATTATTTTTTGGGTTATATATCTATACAGGGAGATTTTTCAAAACTTTCAATAAAATTTTGGACGACTTTAAAATATTGATTTTAAACTGCCAAATTTTTTTATTATTCGCTTGCATATAAGTGGCAACACTCATGGCCCACAAATAAATGAGCAATTAGAAAACTAATATAATGTTTGGACCAAATAAATTTTATAAAATTAATTTGTAATTCTATAATTATTATGTCCGGAAAGACAAAAATTTACAAAATTCATTTTAAAACGAATTTATTATAGAATTAAGTTAGTTTGTTACAAATTCTATCGAAAATGATACAAACGATTTCCACAAAATTAAAGTAAAAAGTCATGTTGATCAAAATACTCGAACGAAAATTGAGACAAAGCATTCATTTTAAGTTAAACTTGGGCTTTAAGAGGTTGTCTAACAATAACAATAAATTGAGGAATAAATTTTAAGTAAAAATAAATACAAAATGATGATAAATTTGTTTAATAATGTACATATTGATGTTTACCCTTTTTTACTTCAATTGATGACAGGTCTTTGGAGCGAGCGAAAATGAGTCGATCATATTGTATATATCCTTTGCAAAGTTCCCTTGCAAAGAAGCTTATTTTCGAACTTGTTAATGCTGTTACTGGGTTAAATAGTCTGAGGAATGGTTGACTGTTCATGATCTTGATTTTGTTCGTGGAACTTTGTGGGGGTTGATCTCCATTATATATGTAAAGTTTTATGCAATCAACTTAAAGATTTAGATAAGATTGGATTGAGAAGGGAAAAGGAAATGAGAGGAGATTAGTATCCCTCCAAATCATGTTTAATTTCTCTCATTAATGTCCTTTGCTCTCCCTCCAAACTTACAAACAAACAAATGGGTTGAAGCGACATCCTATGCTACCTTGTCAACTAAATAATTCTCGCCATTAACTTATTATATTAACTCGTGATCTTTCTGAAAAAAACATACCCTATAGAAAATATTCTGGATGTGAATTATTACATAATTTCTTCAGCAACCGCACAAAACATATAGCTATGCTAAAACACCAATCAAGGATATCATGACTCGCTCATACTGACAAAAGTAAAGATTATAAAATTGTTCCACAAAGAAAATCTCAACTCACTTATCTGACAAATAATAATCCTGGGGTAATCTCACTCAAACATGAAATATCGGACAGGAACCATGATGCTCCAGATAAAGCTGCCGAAAAAGGAACTTCCTGCTCTAATTTGCATGGCTCTGGAGGATCTATGACCAGCCAAAGACATAATCAAGAACATAAACCAGTGCCAAGGAGAACGGGTACAGAAGGTAAGCCACTGAACATGTCCAGAGAGGGAAGGTGGTTCGGAAACTGGCAAAGGCACCCATCACAATGCAGACGATAAGAATAACCAGCACTTCAGATGAGAAGTCCCAAGTCAATTCCCTAGCGTAAACAATTGCTAAGAAAACTGACAGGCAAAGGACATTATTCATCGTTACCGCCCCATAAAGCTGCAGAAAGAAATTTAGACATCAGAAAGTTTATAACACCACTTACTGCAGTAGGCAAATTATACGACTAGTGATTAGCAAAATTATAATGACACTAGTAGTAGACATGTGAGTCTTCATAGTAATAAATTTCTACCTTACAAATACTTCTAAATTTGGAGGACTCTAGTCTAAGCCCATTAATAGACTTAGTAAAAAAAGCCCATTACTAGATTATCTACGGAAGAGATTGGGTTGAGGTGCAAAGATTGCGGTCTGTTCATTAAGTTCTAAGTGTCTCCTACACATTAAGAATCCGATTGACTACATCATTTTGGAGCTACTGCGCTTAGGTACAACACTTATTTCGAAGACTTTTCAGAACAACTAAGTCACCAGGAATATCTATGAGCGATCTAGTGAACCCAGATCCTCAAAAGATTCAATATTGAAAATCTTTTATTCTTCAAATGCCTAATGCTACAAGGTTGGTCTGTAGAGAAAATAAAACTGTAACTAAATATTTTTTAATCAGTCTACTTCAGGTCAATCTTACAGTTTAATTTTATAGAATTCAAGGGATGCACAAAGAACCTTTATTGAAAGATCTATATATGCTGATAGATCTTGACAAATTCATATCAGTACATACATATGTACACATAATATCATATATACATCAAATTTTGACTGGTGAAGTTTAAATTATATTGGGCTGTAGATAAAAATCATGACTATCAAATTTGATCACAAAACAAAGGAGGGAGAAATGAAAAACAAACCTCAGAAAATGTTAATGAGGCGGTTCTGAGCTTCTTACGGCTAGCAAAAATAATTGCTGACACTGCTTCACTGGAGTTGGTAGCCAAAGGCAATGCAATAAATGAGATGAAGAAAGAAGGAATACTAGTCGCATCTGAAAAGTTATCAACAGCGTCGACCAGAGGATCAGCAAAAGCAGCTGCAATAGCAGTCCCCAGCAACAACATAAGAACCGCTTTGAAGGAGATCCACTTTGGGTTTTCAGCACCCTCAGCAACTTCATCACTTTGCTCCTCCACCCCCAACAAATCATGCTCTCTCTTTGTTTGCTGCCATGAATTTGCAAGTTCTATCAACCAAAATCAGTAGTAATAAAATCCAAAGGGAGTCATCGTTGCCCAGCTTACCATGTGAAAGTCATTTATAAACTTAAATGTTCGAGAACCAGGATAAGGTGAACCAGCCCCAGCTCGCTTTGCCTCATTAAGCCATTTTGTGATACCTTTAACAAACTCATTCACATCAACAAGCCCATCAGCCGAGACATCAAAATCCTGCATTAATTTCTTCACAGCATCATCCTTATCAAAGTCTATCTCTTCGAAACGGATTCCTATGATCAGTGCTTTCAGTTCAGAGGCTGAAAGAAGTTGATCTTGATTCTCATCAATTGATTCAAACAACCTGTCACGGTATGCATTAGAAAACCAACAATTATGAGAGTATTTGATGAAGTGGCAGGATATACTGACAAAACTAGCATTGTTTTCCGAAGTCAAGAAAATAAGACTAACTTTTTAATGACATCTACATTAGGTTCACCATCATCAGTCAGAAGCCTTCCTAAAGCATGCTGTTTCAAATGTTTTAAGA
This sequence comes from Bretschneidera sinensis, assembly GCA_023935145.1. NCBI lineage: Eukaryota > Viridiplantae > Streptophyta > Magnoliopsida > Brassicales > Akaniaceae > Bretschneidera > Bretschneidera sinensis. The sequence goes on along the minus strand of CM043698.1, from coordinate 146,513,486 downwards.
TTCCTGATATGACATGCTTGTGCTTTGCAAAAGCAATTCGTCTCCTCTGAATCCAAGGTTGAAAGACCTACACAACATGTATGGAAGAAAGGTCAAGCATCCGGATGGGGTAAAAAATCCCAAAAATCAAATTGGGAAAAGAGAAAAATTATCTCACCACCTAAGCTTATTACTTAGGATGGTATAATTTCACCATTTTACTTTATTGTTATAAAATCCAATACCTTTGCATTCAATGTCTATGCCATAAAGCATGGTTGCTAATCGATTAACTATAGAATGGACACCTATACCTACTGAAGGGTAATGGAGAGCAGACTTTCCTCCAAGAGTATAAATACTCTATTATGCACATGAGGTGATTCAACATTCCAATCCTCAGATTTGGACAATACTATCCATTATGAAATGGTTTAACTAAAGGCCTATCTAATATAATGACAGATGTTTATATTTAATGATTACAGATTACCGAACAAAATGAAATGATATATTAGATATCATGAGATCTTGTATACTGTAATATTTGTTATTAAGGACATAGCCAAAAGTAGAAAAAGAAAGATTTACTACAGGAGTTTAATGTCAACTTCTACAAATACTTTAAGGCATGGTGTTCAAAAGAATCCACGAAGAGTCTGTTCATTGCTAATTGAAATCCATAAGTAAAACTCCCATAAGACAGAGGGAAATAATAGAAGAACACTTGTTATTTAAGTTCCAGAAAGAACGGCCTGCCTCTATATTCAATCATAGACACAATATATGGCATGAACACCATTCTTTATGACCATCTATGCAAGGAGTTCTTCCAAGTAAAACTTAAGTTGTGGCTCAACTTAACCAAGGTACTAAAGGTAGGCCATAATTCCAAAATATATAGCACAGTGCTTGCACACCGAGGGAACCCATCAAAATTGACAAATTTATCTAACAGCATCTTGAGGAAAAAACAAGAAAAGAATGAAGTCATAATTAGGGTTCACACGTTATCAAAGCCTTCTATCAATGTTTTCAATTAAATAACATTACCAAAGATTGTCTAGCAAACAGAAAAAGAAGAATACACACACTTCTACACATATACATGTATACAGCATAATATACAATGCTCTAGTTGTTGCGTGAAAATATTATTACCTGATAAATGCAATAAGAAAACAGCATTAAGAGAGATACAATAAGCGCAATCAACACAGCTAGGTGTCTTCCTGATGTTGAATTCAGAATTTTTGGAAATTGAACAACAATAAAGGGGACGACAGATATTGCCATTATCCTTGCAGCATAGCAAGTCCAAATATCAGTACTAACACCAGTACCTGAAAGAAAGGATGAAACTCTGGGTAAGATATCCACCTATAAAATTTAATCAAACATTTCACGTTGGTCCAAACTAGCATAGTTAAAAGTAAATGAGTTTTTCAGAGATAGATTAAGCCAACTATCCTAATACCATCAATGAGATTGCTAACATTAAAATTATTCGGTACACATTCCCACTTCACGAGCAAAAATTATGAAGACTTATTATAAAAAATAATAATCATATGACTTATAAAGCACACTCCCAAAGTAGAATTACACACCAGTTAAGCTAAATCCTCTTGTATTTTGTCCATCTATTGCAATTGAATCACTATTACGAAGGTCACACTTTCCAACAACAACACAAGATCCCCATATTACTGTAAGGAGCATGACAGTTGACCCAGCTAGCAAACCCATTCCAACAGAGACCTGACTTTGAGCAGTTTCATTAGTTCCAGAAAGTCCAGATACTGTAAAAAAACAAAGGAGCGAGTCAGGAGCAATATGAAGGTAGTAGAGATAATATCCACACAAAACAAAGGGGATTGGAGGCCGCCCATGGGTGGAGTCCTTGTTGAAGATACACATTTTTCATATGTTCAGAGAGAGAAGTACGAGTGGCATGAAAACTATAAACCACTACAGAAATCACTATGGTACTTAAATAATTTTTAAGCTTAAACAGCTAAATTTACGAGGTAGCAAATTACTGGTTCGTCATTAATACTACATGAGATATATTTTTCATTTCTTAGAGTGTGTTTAGAATAAATGAATTCTATAAATTTTATGGAATTCATTTGAAATTCTACAATAATTATGTTTAGAACAAAAAAATGGAATTCATTTCGAAAGAATTCACGATAAAATTGAGTTAGTTTGTTGCGAATTCTATCAAAATTGATAGAATTTACAATTGAACTCCACAAAATGCAAAGTAAAAAGTTATATTGACCAAAATACACTATCTTTATCTATCTCTTTCCCTCTTCCCTTCCCTCTCTCCTCTTTCGAATTCTTCATTTATTCCAAACATTTTTAAACATAAGAATGCAATTGAATTCTACAAATTAGCATAAGAAAACCAAACATAAAAATTCATTTCAGTTCATTTCTAAATTAATTCCATTTTCAATTCATTTGAAAATGAAATAAATTCTATTTTCACTTGGTTCCAAACGGAGTATTAGACTATGTTTGAAAACAGTTATTGAAAACTGTTTTCAGTTTTCAAAAACTAAAAACAGTTTTCAAAAACTCTTTTCTATGTTTGGCAAACAGTTTTCAAAAGCAATTTTCTAAAACAGTTTTCAAAAAACCAGTTTTCAAAAACTGTTTTATGAAAACTCCAAATTGATGTTTTCTGTATAATTTTAAAAAAATAACTCTAAAATCAGCGTTCACTTCTCTGTTTCATTCTTTCTCCATGGTATGTAAAAAATATTAAAATTTTGAAAATAAAATAATATTAATTATTTTTAAATATTTAGTATGAGAAATAAAATTAATATAGATTTTAAGTTTAAACTCAAAACTAAAAATAATTACAAGATGTATCAAAACAGGTTGCAAAATAAGATTTATCCAAACAACATTTCATTGTTTTATGTTTTGAAAACAGTATTCAAGTTACAGCTATCCAAACATGTTTTCTACAGAAAACATCGAAAATTGTTTTCTACAGAAAACATCTAACAGTTTTCATTTTTGAAAACAGTTTTCGAAAACTGTCAGCCAAACATGCCATTAGTTTTCCTTTCAGCACAATTATTTGGAGTATTAATTTATCATTATATATATTATCCCAAAGAGTAACTAGAGCAAGAAAAGTATTGAGGACAAAATCATGGAGTAAAAGAAAGAAAAATTACGACAAAACCCAAAACAATATAGATCCAAAATGTTCATTTCACTTTACATTCATACATAACAGAAAATTAAATGTACATTTTAATTCTCTAATTTTCCATTATTTTATGCGCAACAGAAGTGAACCTAGTAAGAGTGTAAGACTATTAAATTTCACTCATTTTCTAATTTTTCTCCCGTCATACAATAAAACTAGCACAATTAATATCCGAATTTCACTTTCTTTTTGTTATCATCCATTTTCTCATCAACCAAACAAAACGCAACAGCACCGAATTCACTCCGATATATTCTGGCTCAGCTCATTTATGGATCCAAAAACAAGACAGAACTCTTCCGCTTAATTCAAAACAAAAAGAGATCGAATTTAAAAAAAAATCGAGTTAAACGAATAGTACGTACCGAGGATGAGCATTGCATCAGGAAGCGCGCCAAGCGCGGGGAGGAACAAACCGCCGATGATCCCTGGCCCCAGGATCTCGAGCAAGAGCTCACTGCCGCCGGATAAATACGTAGCGGCTAAGAACATGAGGTAACCATAGACTAAAATGAGAAACAAGTTTCCCATCACGGTGGTGGTGCAGGGCAAGAACCCGTACGTCTCCTCACACGATCCCTCCTCCCCAGCTGCGGATACCGAATAAGAAGAAGAATAGGAAGTGAACGGTTCGATGAGGAGAGATGGGTCCCGCAGATCGCGTGGGCCATGAAGTCCGTCGGAGATCAGATCGGTGGGTGACTGACGGCAGTGAGCGGTGGGGAAGCAGAGGATAAGGAGGAAGAGTAATGATTTGTTAAACATGGTTTTTTGGTTCAAGCGCCAAGGAAGAAACATGGAGATATACAGATTATTACACGGATTGTATCTCTATAGGTAAGTGAGAGAGAGAAAAGAGACGATGAGAGTGAAATTAAGTGTCTGAACCGCCAGCGAAATTCTTGGGTTGATCATTTAGGTATTTTACTTTTTCCCATTTTGTCCTTGTTTTCTATTTATTGCATTATTTATTTATTTATCATGTTAACAATAAATGCTATAGATAATTATGAAAAATTTATTTATTTTTATTTGTATTAATTTAAATCGATACAATTTGAATCGATTAATCATACAAACCTACGACATATCATTGCTAATTACTATCCGTAGAAACCTACTACGTACCATTGTTAATTATTTATAAATAGTAACAAACAGATTAATCGTTAAATTTTATATATCAATAATCATATCTATTTAATTATTTTATTATCTGAATTCAAATTTAAAATAATTAAAAATTATAAAATATTATCTATAATTATAAAAAAAAATATCTATTTTCAAGATAAAAAAACCCACTTATTGTGATCACCAACCCAAACTTCGCCTATAATGGGTGAAACTATTGAACAATAGCGACACACCTCACTGCCCTTCATTGTTTTAAGTCAAATTGTTTAACATAGCAACATGGGTCAAGGAAACACTCTTTGTTGTGTCAGAAAGCAAGGCTTCAATTGGCATTTTTCAATAAGGAGGGGGGAGACAGGAATATGCAATAGGTTAGGACTGTACAAGGATATACTCAAATTGATGCTGCACCAAATCCTAAGTGTAAAGGCACACAATAATTCTTACAAACTAAAGTGCTTTTCACCTACAATTATGCATAGATTAGATTTTCGATATCGTTTAACTTAACTGTAATTTTAGATTTTATTATTTAAAGTTTTGAAGTTAAAAATTATTCATGATAAAAATTTAAATCTTTTTACAATTTTTATTTTATTTTTTAAAAACGAAAATCATTTTAAAATCTCTATCAAACAACACCTAAAAATTGATTTGAGAGTTCCCTATAGTTTGCGCTCAATCTACCAATTTAGCAATTCTTATCTCCTTGAAAAGGAATGGCATTTATAATTCATTATTATTCAGTGGGGGATAGTCTAGCTATGGCCAACGGTTTCTTGCACGACTTACCAATATTTTAATGAGTTTTTATGGTTTTGGTCTTTTTTTTGAAAACATTTTATTTTGATGAATTTATTTTTATAAAAGATAAATTTACTTCTACCATAAGCTTCTTGGAAAAATAAACTTTTGATATTAATTTTTTTTTTATATTAACAAATGCGTGGAAACAAACATATAACCCGTAAAAAATGACCACCCTTTTATTTTCTTTCCAAATATATTGGTGTAATTTGTATATGTTCATCTTATACAATTCTCAAACCTTTTTCACCACTACCCATTGATTTTATTTATAATAATTAATTCAAGAAATATATGAGAAGGAGAGAACGGAGATGATCCTACATGAAAGTGATAACACATATTATCTATAAAAATACTCAATTTTAAAACCATAAAAAAGCAATTAATATTCAACTTTTTCTTAGCATTTAATAATACTATGCAAGTTGCTGCTCTATGTGTTGATCTGTTTAGTAAGGCAATAGTCTCATACTTTAAATGCTATGTATTTTGATTTTGTAATTCAAGTCTACACGATTGATTATGATGGGATATGTATCTCATACTGTTGTTTTCTTGAGGTTTTTTTATGAAATTAATTTTTTTCCCAAAAGAAGAAAATAAAAGAAATAGACAGCGACAATTACTAAATATATATTTTTAATTTAAACATTTTTTTGGATAAATCGTTTTATGTAAACACCATTTCGTAAATGTCAAATGTGAAATACATCGCATGATATTTTAAAAATAATTATAATTTAAAATGTAACATATTAATGATCCATAATACTTAATTTTTCTTAGATCGAGCGTGGGAATACAAAATTAATCCTAATATTCATCACATTTTTTCTTTTTTGTTTCTAATTGAAGGCATAAATGACTGACAATCATGAATTGTGTTGACGATAAAAGAGACATTTTATGTAATTATGAATAAATATGCATATTTGGTCTTTTTGAAAAGCAAGGCAGGATCTTAGCAAAAATAAATAATAATAAAAAAATAAAAAATAATTTTAAAAAATTTAAGTGGTAACACAATACAGTTATACTACTCAAGCAAAGGTATATTTGACAAATAACACCCATACATCCCATAAACCTTTACTTAGCGTACGTTGAGTAAGGCTTACTCTACGCGGTACTGTATATTATGGCGCCAAACATATTTTGTGTAGGGTTTAAGGGTTTTACCTTACCCTACTTAGTGTTCCAAACGTAACCTTCATCTTATATCGTTTCTCTATTTTAGTTTTTTTTATGTAATTTTGATTTTTGATTTTTTCTTATATAGTTTTTTCATCTAAAATTATAGAAAAATAATTTTTAAAAACTAATGTATTCTATAAAATCATATATGAAAAAATATATTTAGTTAATTTAAAATTAATAAAAGTAATAATTTAATTTGATTAACAGTACAATATAAACATTATGAATCAGACAGAATATATCAATATAGTCAAAGTGAGTAGGGTTGAAGCTCCATTTATCAAAAGAAAAAAGAAGCAAGCTCCATACATGAGTGGGGTCACCGACCACACAAAATTTTCAAAATTATACAAATTTACTTTATTTTTTAAAATATTTATAAAATGGCTTCCTCGAAAATTCACCTATTTCTTATAAAAATACTAAATTACAGTCAAATGCGATCTCATTGTCAAATTTGTTCTCACGTCCTTAATTATCCAATGTAGCCATCCTCAATGCAAGTTGCTTGAATTTCTAATCAATTTGAGAGATTCTTGATTATATCGGATGCAAAACAAGATTTTTGTGTCAGATGAAAACTTGATTTGTAATTTTTTGAAACATTACTAATAACGTTCGTACATACTCAATTAATGTTATTAATGAAGTTCTTAAAAATTAAAAAAAAAATTTAAACTATCTTGATCAGCAATTTTTTGATGTGACATTATGCTATATTTTTTAATTTATCATATTAGTATGATTACTTCTTTTTTTGTCCAAACGTAATCAAAAGAGAAACAAAAAGTTTTCAATTTTTGGAATGATTTCTTTTTGTTTTTGGAAGGTTTCTTGTGTCTTTTATTGAACAAGTCATATTCCATCTCTTTCTTTTTGGATTCAAATCTATTTTATTATATTTTGGTAGAGTAGATGAAGCACATCCTTTTAACTACCTATAGTATGGTTGAAGCATTTTATTAAAAAATTTAATTCCTAACAGAAACGGCATAAATGCCTTTGAATACAAAAAAAAAAAAAAAATATTTGTAGTAATTTCATTAAAAAAAATTTAAAAAAGAAAAGGTCAAATATTGCAAGTTGAGAGACGAGCCCCATGCACGATAGGCGGAGGTTGTCGATGCATGAACTATATGCGTCGGATTTCGACGGCTTTTCGCCTCCAAATTTCACAAATTGAACAAAAAATTGAATTTTTAATCAGGTGATAATATTTGGTTTTTCAAAATGACTGGAAATGCTCAATTAATTCGCTGTTTGATTACCAACAACATGTGAAATTGAAGGGTCAGTAGTGACAGGGTTTTTCGAATCTTATTTGATAGATCTCGATGATAATTTTTCAATAGTATTGAAGACATGTTTTTTCGATTATCAATTGATTCGATATCAAAAAAAAAAATCAAAAGTGAAAAAAATAAATAGATATATTTATTGAATTACTTTTATTTTTTTGTTATATAAATTTGAATTATTAAAAGTGTTTTAGTTCACAAAAATGGAGTGCATTGCAAACTTGCTTTTGCATTAAAGTAAATTAGCAAATCCTTGTTTGTATTATTGTAAAATTAAATTAAGATATCACAAATTTTTTTTTATCAAACTGACAGTATGCATTAGCTAAAAAAATTGGAGTTGCTATCTACACGCTAGAGTGTCGGATCATGACATTTTTAATAAAAAAAAAAGATATTTTTATCTCCATTGTTCCTCAAAAGAACAATGAATTAAGGGCAAAAGTATCATTTCCAAAAATTCATTTTTGGCACTATATGCGTGGTTTGTAGTGTATCACGTGTCGGGTTCGTATTAGTTGACTGCTTACTAGTACTACAAAGTTTAGTCCTTATTTTATATATATTCTCCAGAAATACAATTATAATAAGAAAAATTGTAAATATTTGATTCTCTAACTGAATCTAATATACTTTTCACACGTGTGATAAAATACTGCGGGTATGTTTTTGCTGTTTGTGTACAAACGAATGGAAAATCTATTAGATACTAAAGAATCGAATGGACGCAGCAATTAGTTAATGATAACATTACGAGGAAGTGTCAAAAGTGTGAAGTTCATACTAATCTTAAGCACTTGTCACCTTCTCCTGTAGCAAATATTCTGGGTGTTAGGAATTTGCTTTTAAAATCCACAAGTTCAAATTTTAAATAAAAATACTATCATAATAAATAAATAAATAAATAAAATAAAATAAAAAATAATAACATTAAAAATTAATCTGATTTGATAACCTATGTTTATTAACAAAATCATAACATCAAAAATTTATCTGATTTGTAAGTGTCATCTACTTGACAACCCAAAATTTCGATACACTCAAAACTCTCATCTTAATTCTAGTAGTAAGTCCATCTAATTTACAATCTATATAAGAATTATGAGTGCCTTAAACTTTCTGTGAGATCTCCTTTACATATAAAGTATGTTTTTCAAACACTAAAAGAAAAATAACAACATAAAAAACTACTTCTACTAGAATAAACAACAATCCAATACGAAATTACTAGAGGTGAGCATGAAATCCGGTTAATCCACAAACCCGACTCAAACCGATATAATGGGTTGGGTTGGGTTGGGTTGTGTCTTTTTAGAGATTGGGTTGGGTTAGGTCATGAGTTCAAAATTTTTAACCCGACCCAAACCGGTAACCCGGTCAAATATATAATTATATATTTTATATTTATTGAATATAAAATTGTGTATAAATATTGATAGTATAATTGTAAAATATATAATCATAAAATATTCATTCTATTTACTACTAGTGTGTAAAATTATACGTAGCAAATACTCTAATGTCCAAACAAGTCTCATATTTACCAATTACCCAGATTTTAGTTTCAAATATTTACACTAGAAACAAATATTAATTTTGAGTTATGAAATAGTTTTCATAATTATTCTTAAGCATAACTTCAATCAGAATAAATTGATACACAATTAACTTATGCTAACAAAAATTTGATTTCTTGTACCGTTGTAATTATAAAATAAACATAGAAATTAACACTAACCTACAAGATTCCAGTCGAGATCAATGTATGGAGATAAACTTATATTCCAAAAAGATGTATCATAATGTTGATGGAAGAAATGCTGAATGTATAATAAAGCTTAGTAATACCAACTTGCTGGAAGCCTTTCATGCAAACATTATTGAATCATTCAATTTGTCTTTCTGTGACCTTTTAAGAGCTTTCATGTCGCTTCCAAGTGCATTAAAGCATAGTTCAAAAATTAGATTGATTAGTGAGAAAACACTAGTACGGCCAACAAATGCTGAGTTACTAAAATATATTATTAGTAACTGTCCAAAAATCAAGATTTCTTTCGTAATTGAATAGTTTTTTAAAGTAAGTTAAATTCATATCAACTAAAGCAGTTCCTAGCGCAACATTCAGATGAAAATTGTGTTTTTCAATATAACAATGAATCCATATTCTAACATCAAGGGCTTCAGGTTGTGAGCATGCAGATAAGCAATTGACCATGGTCACTTTATCAGACTCTATATTACTCGCTTGCATTTCATGAAACAATACCAAAACATCCTTACCAAGTTTGGCTTCAATGTAGCCTCCAATTATGGCATTCCATGGCACAACATCATTCTCTTGTATGTCATCAAAAAACTTATTAATAGTATCCAAAAAACCAAATTTAGCATAGCCTACAACCATTGTAGTCCATGAGACCATTTTTCTCTTTTGCATGCTATCAAATATTCTTTGTGCTGTCAGACACACGTATTTTACTTGTAATATGAATAGATTTAGTTTTGTATTTAATAGAATATTTTTTTGGTTATGTAATATGTATGGTTTAATTATTTAGTAAAAAAAATATATCAACCCGGTGGCCCAAACCGATTAGAATGGGTTGGGTTGGGTTGAAATTTTTTCAATCCGGTATGAATGAGTTGGGTTGAAATTTTAGGATAACCCGAGCCATGCTCACTCCTAGAAATTACTAATATTCTTAATAAATCACTTTTTTTCAAACCAATTAAAAATATTTCTTATAAAGAATTGAACCAAAATTCTAACACTAGAGGTGAATTATTATGTAATTCAAATATATAACCGTAAACTAATTAAGAAATTTCTTCCGCAATGACACAAAACATGTAGCTATGCGAAGACACTGATCAAGGATGTAACGACTTGATCACAATAATAAAATCAAGGATTCTAAAATTTTTCCACAAATTAAGAACATATCAACCCACTTATCTGACAAATAATAATCGAGGTAATCTCACTCAAACATGAAATATCAGTCAGGAACCACGATGCTCCAGATAAAGCTACCGAAAAAGGAACGCCCTGCTCTAATTTGTATGGCTTTGGAGGATCTGTGACCAGCCAAAGACATAATCAAGAACATAAATCGGTGCCAAGGAGAATGGGTATAGGAGGTAAGCCACTGAACATGTCCAGGGAGGGAAGGTGGTGCGGAAACTGGTAAAGGAACCCATCA
>CM043698.1:146362624-146495124 GCA_023935145.1 Bretschneidera sinensis | reverse complement strand
CAAATGAAAGTGATTTTCAATGCAATGGCTGAAATGCACATATGATTAGAGAGAGGCAGTTTTAAGAATATATGAACATTTACATTGAAAAGCATACTGAGACAATGCACCTGGGTCATCACCAGTATGTTCTTGTAGGTACATAGCCTACTGCTAATTTTCTGCTTTCGATATGCCTGTAAATTGGAGAGTACACACAATCATAAGATACATGCAACGGAACAAACTAAAGAGGATTTCATGTAAGCTCTAGAAGTTTAAAAATAATTAAATGTGCTAGAAAGAGAGAAGGGAAAAAAAGGCAAGTGAAATTCCTCACAATTTGATCCTTTGCTTCATTTGTTTTAGCAGCTGCTATCTCTTTGTTGTGCTCCATCATTACTTGAGTAAACTTTTTAATGGAAGCTCTAGCTGAATTTTCAGTTGCACTCAACCTGCATCGTCATCATCGATACTGGTGTCAACTCCTTGATCATTACTCTCCCCCTCCCCAAAACCAAATAAAAGACGTGAAAAGGAAAAAGAATCAATAGTTTTACAATAATACAATTTCTTAGTCACATTGCATAAAACTTCATAAAGTAAAATTCATGCTCGTAGAAGACTGATCAGCATATACAGAGGAAAATTGGCATCCCATGTTCGTGAAAATCCTCAGCCAGAAGGGACGGAAGAAAAGGGAGTAACGAGTTGATGTGTCTTATATTACTTTTTTTTATTGAAGCGATATATATGCTATATGTACAAATACAATGATTGATTTGATTATCATGTAAGCCCACAATATCCATCTAAAGTGGGATAAATAACCAATTCATAAATTGGACAAATAACCCGAGAGTCAAACTTGAGACCTTGTAGTCCCAAAACCTCAGCATTGGTTTTTTTACCACTAAACCAAAATTTCATTGGCGATGTGCCATATATTACTGAAGAAGGTACAAAGCAAAATCATATTTTTATAAAGATTTATGTATATGATATGGTATCAAAGCTGCAGTCATTCAAGGAACTGAGTGTGATAAGCTTTAAAGATTTACAAGGATCATGAAGTCTAAAGAGCATATACATTTCCCCTCTGACTACAGGTGACTGGGTGATTCTATTTTTTCAAAAGAAGCCTGATAGTTGGAGCATAGTTTCCAGGTGAAGAAAGCATCGAGCTTTCTACTTTTCTTTTTTTCTTTAAAAAAATTCAGTTAGATACAACTGGGTGGGGAACTTGGAACCACCTTCAGAGGAGGAGTGACTACCAATTGGGTATGCCCCACCCACACATTGAACTTTCTACTTCCACCCTTGAAAAGAGCTATCAGGAAAAGATGAGCATTCTTATCTAGTAATTAAAAAAAGACTAAAGCATTTGATCCAACATCTGTTTCTTTAGTCAAATTCGAACTATCCCATGAGCAAAGCAATGCCCCTAGTGGGAGGCTTCCCCAAGTGAAAGAAGCTAAAATACATCATCCCCAGGCAGATAAGAATGCCATGACAAAATGAAAAGGAGGACTTGAAGAAAAAAGAAAAACCAGTCAATATGGCTAAATCAACACACTCGGTAGCTATAATTTGAGGTATAGACAATATAGCATTCAAATGAAACACAAATGACTGATGCGTATTGCATTTTGATTGTAAAATGCAATGTACAACGTGCCACAAGATGGTTAGCATTTAGGCTCCATTAGTCTACCAGACATTATTTTTTCGCAGTTATTTCTAGATTAGAATCACAAAATCACACTGGTGATGGATAACAATTCTATTTGAAACTAAGAGAAATATTCATATTAAAGCGTATGCTAGCGTTTATGAGAGTCATGCAGTTCAAGTTTATAGTTTTGTAGACAAAGTCTCCTGTTGCCTTTGAATTTAAAGAATTATTTATTTGTTCTTAATTCATTTCTTATCATTCCAGGTTTTTTTTGTTAGTATATTTATATTTTATATGTTAGGAATAAAACGTTTCTTATCTTTTTTGCGCATTTGTAGGGATATTCAAGTAAAATTAAATAAAATGAATTTTTGATTGATTCTAAATACAAAATTCATTTCAATTCTATAATTGATCTCAAATATTTGTGTTTGACTAAACCATGAGTTTATTAGCAAGGTTGCTAGAAATCTGAAAAATGAATAATTCACAAATAGATTAAAAAGTCAAATTTAAATTTCAAGAAAGATAAGAAATTACCAGATTTAGTTCATTTTGTTTTAAAGAGACAAAATCCGTATTTGTAAGCAAAACAAAGTAGTATGGCATTTGTAAAACAATTTTATTTTGTGATTAGAAAATAGAAAACCTATAAGAGTATTTAATTCAATTACCAATACGCTGTCAAAAACAAACTATTTAATTCAATTAAACTGCACTAATTCTCACAAGAAAGAAAGAAAAGAAATATTCTTGTTTTCTTTTTATTATTAAAACCCACACACATCTCGAATCCTGCTCAACTGTCCGTTTGGACAATTGTCCCAACGTTTCAAAACAGGCAAAACTCGGAAATTGAACCAAAAAAATTGCCCATATCTTATGGACTCAGAAATTATACAAATGTTTCCATGTATTGTTTCTCAATCATAGTTTGTATGCTCGTTACTGCCCACACAGATTCATAAACCATACAAGTGAAAGCTTCAGAGTACATTCCTATACGGCTATATGTGCTAATCCATTCACATTTTTTTAAATTCATGTTATTCTATATACATGATGGGCTGCCAAACTGGAGGAAGCTCATTCCCTTGGTTCACCTTTTATGCCCTATCCGCCATTTTCAGTACTTTTTGGTGCGTTCCGCGTATCATTGCTTTCCTTCCCCATTCAAGCTTTCTCGTGAAAAATGGGATCTTAATCCTATCCAACACTGGTAATAGTCATGATCTATGCAGGGAGACTCAAGAACCCACGGGCAGATTCTGGGGATTAAACATGATTCAAACATAAAGGCCATAGTATCAGTGATTTTATTTGGTCCTGCCTCATTTCCACAAGCGACTGTAGCCTGTGAATCAGATTAAGAGTTATTAGATCAAACTCATCTCTCCCAACTCTCAAGGGTTAATACATAGACAAACCAATCAAATTTGATCAGTGATGGCATATAATTATGGGCAAACTTCAATAATATACCTTGTCGTTTGGTCATTTTAAACTTAAGTTCCGGTTTTTTCGTAACATTTCGGCAACTTACGCAATGCTCCGTTATCACTATGCTAATGCACAGTTAAAATCCGTGTTTTCCGTCAAATTCTGCTAGGAAAAAAAGAAAAACAGGGCTCGATCTCAACTAAAACTTATTCTCCCAAAGTAAAAGAAAACCCCATTTTCCCTCATTTTCTCTCTCCCCAAACACTCTTTTCTCTGCAAATTCTTTTACTAAAACCAAAAAAGGGCAATCCCAAAGTAAAACTTATCCTCCCTCAGCTCTTCAGCTACAGGGCTTGATCTCCTCTCCAAAATCTACAAGCCAGAGCTGCCTCGTTCCTCACCGCTGCAACCATGTCACCGGTGGCAGCCTTTATCTGCACCGAGCCCTATTCTCCACCACAACAGTTCCGTCATCCCATCGAGTCAGCCGCGCCATTATCCTGTTCCACCGCGCGAACCACCACAACCACCGAGCCACCACCGTTTGTTTAGCCATTGGAGATGCCTTTGCCGGGCTGAGTTTGTACCATCACCACTTCTCAGGTATCATCAATTTAAACCATTGCATTTATCTGTAGCTTGAACGAATGGTGCATCAGACTTGCTCATCTTGATTTAAGAGGATGCTGGGTTTGATTACCATTTGAGCTTCATCCCCTATTCTTTGATTGAGAAGCAAATTAATAATATGCTTGGGGTTTGATTTGAGATTAGGGAAACTGGTTCATGAATTTGACAAGAATTTGCTGTCTAAGGTGCTGAAGCACATGGACGCGAGGAGTCGAGGACGCTGGCCATGGCAGGTTGCGTGAGCAAGTTTTTTTATAACGAAACTTGATGGAAAACACAAATTTTAACGACACAATAGCATAGTGATAACAGAGTATTGCACAAGGTACCAAGTGTTACGAAAAAAATGTTAGAGTTAGTGCATACTTCACGGACCAGATCTGTAGAACCCCGGTGAGCGAGCAGGGTCCCGCTCCCCGGAGAACAGGCTGGGGTTTGGGGCCAACACCCCCGAAACTTTCATGCTATGTATATGAGTTAGGCCTGATTTTTTGCTTGGCTGTTTGGGCTTGGTCCCATGAATAGCCGTAGTTCTGCAGCAGAATGGAAATCCTAATTAGACCCTAATTAGGACGTCTTAAGTTGCTTATAAATACTCATTATATACTGAGCATACATTGTAACGAGAGATTTGTGAGGTTGATAATAAAAAACTTCTGGCAGGATGTAACTTTATTCCGGAGTGAACCTAGGTTGTCTTCTTTTCTTTCTGTTTATAATTCGTGTAATTGAGAGGTCTTGAATCGTTCAATTGGTATCAAAGCCTTGTGTTTGAGGATTAACAATCAGAGATGTTGATTGGATCACGGATTGAAATCGAAAAGTACAGAGGGAGGAGCTTTGAGTTGTGGAAACTGAAAATGGAGGAACTACTCGTGGACAGGGATCTATGGACGGTGATAGTCGATGAGATGCCAAAGAGTACGATGAGCATGACGGCAACGTCCACGGTAGAGGCGGCGTCGCCGGTGGTGGTTTCAGCGTCATCTTTGGCGACTGTCACGGAGTGGGAGAAGCTCGATCGGAAGACACGAGGTCTGATTCAACTGTGCCTGGCCGATTCTATCTTGATAAACATTTTTGGAGAGAAGACTGCGAAAGAACTCTGGAGAAAGCTGGAAAGCCTTTATCAGAGTAAATATCTGGTAAACAAATCGTTTCTACGGAAGAAGTTGTACAACCTTTGGATGGCTGAGGACGATTCTTTCTCTATTCATCTACATGAGTTCAACACTTTGATAGGTCAGTTATAATCTATTAGTGTTGATGTGACAGATGACGATAAGGCTATTACGCGGCTCTGTTCACTGCCTGATTCGTGGGATAACTTGATAGTTGCGATTGGTAGTGGTACGATTGATCTGTCTTTCGAGAATGTCTTGGCAGCCCTATTGTCTGAGGAGATGAGACGGCATGGTACAGAAAACTCGTCAAAGGAAGCCTTATATGTGAGAGGGCAAACCCATGATAAAGACTACAAGTGGTCTGGTGATAAACCCAAGCTCAGGGGAAGATCGAAAAGTAAGAATAAATCTGGGTTGAAGTATTAGAAGTGTAGGAAGCCTGGGCATCTAAAGAAGGAGTACAGAAGTAAGAGTATGAACCCTGAAAAGTAAACAAGCGACATATCAGCTTCAAGTAACAGGAACTAGTATGATGATGATGCTGGTGACTTAAATATGACATCCTATTTGGCTCAATCAGATCAGAGTGTTTGGATAATTGATACAGGAGCATCGTTTCACGTGACAACTCACAGGGACTGGTTTCGTGAGTATGAAACCTTTGATGGGGGAAACGTTTTATTGGGAGATAACTCTCTGGTGAAAATTATTGGTCGTGGGAAGGTAAAGTTGAGGATGAATGATGGGACAGTCAGAACACTTCCAAGCGTGATGCATATTCCTGGTCTCAGCAGGAACCTAATATCAGTCAGCAAGATGGCAGATGGGGGAGTGAATTTCAGCTGTGACAAAAATTCGTGCAAGATGACTCATTGATCATTAGCAATTGCACGAGTTGTTCGGTATGGTACGTTGTACAAGCTGCTGGGAAATACAGTACAAAGTCATTGCAGTGGAGGTTTTATCTTTGAGAAGGCAACTGATGATGAGGCAACGTCCTCTATGTTGTGGCATCAGAGGCTTGGATATATCGGTGAAAAGGGACTATCTAATTTATCGTCAAAGCAGATGGCGAAGGGAATCCCAGATTACTCCATGGGATTCAGGTTTCTGTGAGCATTATCTACATGGCAAGCAGAACCGTGTAACTTTTAAGTCCGCTGACATGAGGGCAAAGAATATTATGGATTTAATACATAGTGATGTGTTTGGGCCAGTTCCGATCCAATCTCTTAGAAAATCAAGGTATTATGTCTCTTTCATTGATGATTTTTCAAGTAATGCATGGATTTATTTCATTAAGAGTAAAGCTGAAGCATTTGAAAAGTTCCGTGAGTTTAAAATATTGGTAGAAAATCAGATGGAAAGAAAGATAAAGGTACTGAGAACAGATAATGGAGAGGAATTTTACTCAGACAAGTTTAAGCAATTATGTGTGGCAAATGACATTGCAAGATAGAAACTCCATATACACCTCAACAGAATCGGGTGGTCGAGAGACTCAATCTATCACTCATGGAGAAATCGAGGAGTATGTTGAGTTGTGTAGGCTTAAAGCCGAAGTTCTGGGCAGAGACTGTAGCTACGGCATGTTATCTGAAGAACAAGTCACCTACATCAGCTTTACAGGATCAAATACCGCTTGAGGCATTATTCGGGAAGAAACCGAGTTTGACTCATGTTAGGGTGTTTGAGTGTGATGCTTATATGCATGTGCCAAAAGAAAAGAGGAACATACTTGACAGCAAATCAGTGAAGTGCATCTTCATTGGTTATAAAGATGGGTCAAGGGGTACAAGTTATGGAATCCAAAAAACAAGAGTACAATTTACAGCAGAGATGTTCTGTTGAGGGAAACATAAAGGGATGTGACGGCTGTCCAAGATGTACCGGAATAGCCAAAACAAGTTCAGATTGACCTTAGCCCAGGAGATAAAGAGTGGGAGACTACCCCACAAACTGCACAGGATACTTCAGATACTGAGTTAGTTGGATCTGAGCAAAATATTCATGTTTCTGATGTAGAGGATGAGGATTCAGATGCTGACTCGGAGGTAGAGACAACACCTGTCATAAAGAGATTGACACGAGTTAGGAGACCACCCATCAAGTATTCCCCTAGTGCTTGCAGTGCATTATATACTTTAAATATTACTGGTGATGATACTAGAATAGTAAAAGAGGCAAGGATCTCGGAGGATGCAAATCTGTGGGAGAATGCTATGAAAGAGGATATGTAGGCACTGGACAAGAATGAAACATGGAGCCTTGTGAAATTGCCTAGAGATAGGAAGACAATTGGGTGCAAATGGATTTTCAAGAAGCAAACAAATGCAGATAGAATGGTAGAAAAATACAAGGCACATCTCGTTGCAAAAAGGTACTCGCAAATAAAAAGAATTAACTATGGTGAGATATTTTCCTCGCTAGCAAAGTTGACATCTATCAGATGTGTCTTATCCATGGAAATTGCTTATGATCTAGAGGTTGAGCAACTGGATATGAAGACAGCTTTCCTTCATGGGGACTTAGAGGAGGAAATTTACATGAAACAACCTGAAGGCTTTGTGAGCAAAGGCAAGGAAGAGCTAGTTTGTAAATTGAAGAAGTCTTTGTACGAACTAAAGCACTCACCGCGGATGTGGTACCAGAAGTTTGATACATATATCATTCAGCTTGGTTTCACTCATAGCTATGCTGATCACAGCGTCTATGTGAAAAGGTTAAGGGTTTGTTTTATCATTTTAACCTTGTATATCGATGATATGTTGTTGATTGGAAATAACAGAAAAACGATTAGCACTGTGAAGGCCTTGTTGGCAAGGCAGTTTAACATGAAAGACCTAGGGCCAACAAACTTTATCTTGGGCATGCAGACAAAGAGGGATCGTGAAAATCGAAAACTATGGCTAAGTCAGAAGAAGTATATTAAAGGAAGTGTTGAAGAAATTTAACATGTCTAACAGCAAGCCAGTAGGGACTCCTATACCTTTGGGAACCAAATTATCTGTGGAACAATGTCGGAAGACGGAGAAAGAAACTGAAGATACGACGCACGTACCTTATGCTAGTGCGGTTGGAAGCTTGATGTACACCATGGTGTGTACGAGACTAGATATTGCCCAAGCAGTGGGAGTATTGAGTAGATATATGTCTAATCCTGAGAAAGAGCACTGGACTGCAATCAAGAGAGTTCTTAGATATTTTCGTGGCACGTCAGAGTTTGCATTATGTTATGTAGGTATGAGAGGTAAGAAGAATCTTGATATTGTATGATCAGTTGATGCTGAATGGGGAGGAGACATTGATAGCAGGATGTCTACAAGCAGGTATGTATTCAATTTGTTTGGTGGGGCAGTAAGTTAGATGACCAAAAAGCAAAGTATTGTTACCCTTTCATTTACAGAAGCCAGAGTATATGGCAATAACAATTGATGGAAATGAAGCGGTTTGGCTTCAAAGGTTGTGTGCTGAGCTTAGGTTTAAACAAGAAGCAATGAAGGTCAAATGTGACAACCAATGTGCTATCTTCTTAGCAAAGAATCCTACATTTCATTCACGAACGAAGCACATTGATATCCAATATCACTTCATCTGGTAAAGATTAAAGAAAAAGTGATAATCTTGAAGAAAGTGGATACAGTAGTGAACAACGCAGAGTTCTTGACTAAGACAGTTAGTCTAGCAAAATTTGAGTGGTGTGCTACTGAGATGGGCTTGAAGAAACAGAGTCCTGAGAAGTTTTCCATGTGTGTAAAGTGTTTACCAAATGGGACATTGTTAGAGTTGGTGCATACTTCATGGGACCAAATCTGTAGAACCCCGGACGAACACGAGGGTCTCGTTTTTTGCTTGGCGGTTTGGGCTTGGGCCCATGAATAGCCGTAGTTCTGCAACAGAATGGAAATCCTAATTAGACCCTAATTAGAGCGTCTTAAGTTGCTTATAAATACTCTTTATGTACTGAGCATACATTGTAACGAGAGATTTCTGAGGTTGATAATAAGAAACTTCTGACAGGATGTAACCTTATTCTAGGGTGAACCTGGGTAAATCTTGTCTTATTTTCTTTCTGTATATAATTCGTGTGATTAACAGGTATCGAATCGTTCAAAAAACTACCGGGACTTAAGTTTAAAATGACCAAACCACATGATATTTTATTGAAGTTTGCCCTATAATTATTCATCATTACAACGCTCGGAGAAGAAAATGAATTAAATAAGCTATGGACTCACCCACCCACCACCTCCCCTTCTTCTTTTCTTTCTCTTCCTGGGCACAGATAAGCTTCACATTTCAACAACATTGTTTTGCAAAATATAACCTATCTTCTCTCTTTCTTTCATTATTTTCAAGTGAGGAAATCAAATTGGTTTAGCCATTTGGTGCAATCAAGGTTCTCAATCATGGATACAAAAGGAACCCATAGAAGAAAATGAGTAGTCAAATCATTCTTTTTAGAGTTATGCACAAGAAGTTTACCTCATATGTCTTGCTATCAGGACCATGCGGGGTCATGCAGCTGTGAAGGCTTGCACCACCTGGGAGAAACCCATCAGCTTTTGCCTGAAAATAAGTTTCTGCTTTAAATTTTAAGAGAACAAAAGAACAATGCCAATATTAAAGTAGGAAAGATTGTCAAACAATTGTGCATCAACACACAGAATACCGAAGATATGGATACTAGTGCTAAGACATAAAGCTTAAGGAATATGTTTAGACACAACTATGACCATACATTCCAATGTTTCTATAGAGAGCATCACACAAAAGCAAATTACAACCAGGCATAAGCAACAAAAGCTTGTCATTCAGTATCTGGACATAGACATTCGTCATCTTTGGATGGTGATAATAGGTAAGAATAACCTATCGGTTTGCCCAGTATTTAGCTCAACAGTAATTGATAAGATTTTCACACATAATAGCAAAATATGATCAATAAGATACAAGTCAAAATGCGATAAAACTTTACCTCATATCCACCATAAATTAGGCCCATAAATTCACTCATACAATTGCGATGGTAATATGGAGGTCGGAAAGTATGCTCAGCAACCAACCATCGAGGAGGGAAAATGACGAAATCAAGCAATGCCACGCCAGGTTTATCAGTTGGTGCAGTCAGAACTGCAAGATATTGCACAAATTCAATTACAAGTATTAGTACAAGTCAAAAGTTTAACGATAAAAATTATGCTTCTAGAAGTAAAGATACAGGCACACTCCACCAACCTGTATTTATTGATGGATCACCATGATCAACTAAAACGGTATTATAAGGACAGAACTTTTTGAGATCATACTGCAACCAAAATTTTTATTTTTTAATCAATATAATATAAAAGGAAATCTTAGATTGTAGTTTGAACTGCTATCTCATTAACTTAAGACAAAGAAAGACAAAAATTGCCTGCTAAATGCCTTTATCTATTTAGTAATATGTTAAAAAGAAGAAGAGAAGAAGGGGGTCAATACAACGAATGTTAGACCCACCTTGTAAGGAACATAATTACCATGCCAAGCAACTACATTGAAAGGAGAGAAATCTTGTTTTGCAGTAAAGAGATCTCCACCAAACTTCTGTACAATAATGTATCCTGGACGGGATCCCTCTTCAAACCAAGATGTTGGAACAAGGAAATCTCTTGGAGCAGCAAGACCATTAGCACCTACATGTAGTCAAAATCGTATCCTCAATGTGGTTTTGAAAATGCTGAACATAGTAACTTAAATTGAATGATATAATAACACCGATATTTCCACATAGCCAATATTTGTATACGATATTAGGTACCTATTGGCCCAAGATCAGGAAGTTGAAAATGAGTGCCAAAAACCTCAGCAACATAACCACGCGACGGGCCATCTGGCAGATCTACAACAAAGCGGAATCCTAGAGGTAAAACAGCAATTTCACCCGGAGAGACAAGCATTCTTCCACACTCAGTAGTGATCCATAGCCCTATACATCCAGTACAGAGTATTAGAAGTAAAATTTTAAATAATACAGCTCAAATAAGTAGTGATACAACACAAACAAAAGCAGAAGAAGAATAGAAAATCTTGATTACATGCAAGACCAATACAGTCGATCTATTTAGCATCTTTTAAGGCAAGTGGTTACTTCAACCCAGAAAGTAGTGCAAAGTGGTAAACAAAGAAAGCAACATTTCAGTAAAGGTTCACGAAATTTTCTAATCTTAGTATTTCGTATACATTCTTTATTATAAAAATGACGAAGAAGCAATGAAATAGAAAACTAAACAGGACCAGTGTATGTTTCGTACAAAAGCACCATGCACTCGTCATCCTCCTGCCATTAATATTTATTTTCCTAAGGTCTTCAGGGTAACTGTGTCTCAATTATACGTAAGTATCCAATGCTTACACATTTTATTCCTTCAAAATACAGAGCTCCATAACATGCTATTAAGGAAAACTAAACTTCAAAAAAGGCAGATTCTATACATGGAAGGCAATGCAGTCATGTATATTTCAGGTTTTAAAGAGAAGATCCTGGGCTTCATCTTTGGACAAGATTGAAAGTAACTTACTTCCTTTTTGAGGGACTATCAAAAAGTCACCATCTGCATTGCAGAAAGCACAGTTGTCCATTGATTTGTTGGCAGCATACCTACATGTGAGGAATATTAACTTGCCTATCAAAGCGCACATATAACTACTAAAAATTTCAAGGTGACTCCAAATCTAGGTTTAACAGCAATTAAAACTGTATACTATCTATATCTCTTGCAATCTCTCCAACCTTTTTTAAGTATTATAAAGAGTTCAGGATTAAAAGATGGAGAAAGAGAGATTAAGTTTTGAGTCCCCACATAATTACATCAAAGATGAAATCTTTGTTGGCAATCCAAGATGAGGAAGCCCTTCTATAGCTAGCACACAAATATTCAGTGGCAACAGAACATGTCAATTCAAATGCAGATATTTAAAAAGTGTAAAGTCACATGAGTGCCATTTCACTTGACACAGGAGAGAATTGTCTCATTATGTTTATCTCAGAAGTTGTTAACAAATTCGGTTGATGTGTAATATCATGGCTCCAATCGTGAAGTCTATCAAAGGTCAATTTGCTATGGCTCCATATAGCCGGTACATCATTGGAGAACAAAGAAGTGGCAAATCATACAAGAGCATATTTAACCCCAGTTTCTCATGAGTCATGGCATTCCATGTTTCAATGTCTTTTCTATGATTTCTTGGCAATGAAACAGAGACTAAACTCTAAAGTATGACACTATCATTCCTCATTACCCCTTCCTCAACAATACCATTAAATGAATAAATAAATTTGTAGATATATCATAATTGGGAGTTTCATCTTGGACCAAGATTCATGAATATTGCACAGAGCTTATCAATAATGGTTCTGTAAAGTAGTGATAAAACCAAGCCAACGCAGAACAACTGATTTTCTCAAAAGTTTCCTGAACCTTCCTAGGATTTTAACTGCAAACAGAAGAACTTATTCTCATACTAGTATTCTCCCAATTTGCATTCACCATAATATATGACATACAAAGGGGAAAACCAATAATTATCATTATGCTCATATTATATGCAAGTAGTGAAATGACTGTGAAATACAAATTACATGTGAATAGCATATCCGTGGCGAAGGAATGAGCTGCCAGCTCCGCATATCGTGTATAACCCATCAATGAAATCGGTCGGTGAATCAGGAATATCTACAGGCTTCCAACGTAGCTGAGTAGGGTTTGTGGAAGTGTTGGACCGGTCAAATTCGCTTACAAGCTTTACATGAACTGGTATACGAGGCTTGAATGGTTCATGTGTGACAGATGGCTTGATCCTGTACAGCCAACTACCCACAACAACACAAAAATAAAAGAAGAAAACAGAATTATAAATATCATATACTCCAATATGTCCCAAATAGACAATGGATAGCATATAGAAAAAGGAAAATTAAAACAGTTAAGAAAATGTTGAAATTAAAGGGTCAGATATGCCTTGTCCTCACATATAGTATAGAGTCCAAATATGCAACAATCTCTTCTCCAATAACAAAAGAACAAAGGAGGCCATTAAAGATCGCTATAAAGCATCAATCAAACTCGTTCTCAATTCAAATACCCGAAGAGCATAGTTTAGAATAATAACAAAAGGCAGTTTTGTAAAGCATCACTTTATCAAACTAAGACTACTAATTAACTTAAAGAATTGCCCATATAAAACTGAGCTGATGCTGATCGATATAAGCTTATAAAGAAAAAAAAATCAATTCAATAATTACGTACTGATGTAGTGAATAATTCACTCTCCAATAGTCTGGCGACAAGTGGATAACTCCCCTCCAATGATCGGATGACACGTGGCTACGTCAACAACGGGCACATGACAGAGTAGATGACGAGGTCGTAATCATTCACAAACTTCTCACATGCAAGAAATGGAAGCAAGATTTCAGGGACTACACCATCCCTAAATACGCAACAAGACCCTTCGCCAGAGAAGCAAGATATCAGGGATTGCGCCATCCTGAGCACGTGGTCAACTTGCCCCCTGAACCACTATAAAAAGCCCAAGGTAAGTGGATCTCAACTCAATTCAAGTTCATCACTGAAACACTAATATCATAACCCTCTCCATTTCCTCAAAACCTTGCACTAACAAAGGCATCGGAGAGTCTTCGGAGGCACCCCCCCTTTTCCTCCGGTGACTCTTTAGTTCATCCCTCTTTCTTTGCGCAAACTACGGAATCCGGGACCTCCAACTCAGCAGTGGATTTTCGGCATCAACAGATTGGCGCCGTCCGTGGGAAAAATCAATCTCTTACTAACCAGTAGAAGCGAAGAAATCTAAAGAACTCATCTGTTGCCATGCCGCCCAGGAACATTGGCAAAGGAGTTGCCGGAACCAGCGCCGCACCTACACAAAATAGTACCCACAGCGAGCAGTCTGACTCAAGGTTCCCTGCTGTGTCTGAACACAGGACCTCTAGCTGTGACCCGCGAACCCTTCTTATAGCTAACGGAGTACAGACCCCTTGATAGTCTGTGATCTAGACGGAGTATAGAACCCACACGATGATGCCATGATAGTCTCCCTTCTTATAGCTAACCACAATGTCAGACGCATCTTGGTGGATAACGGGAGTTTAGCAGACATCTTATTCTATGATGTTTTTCAAGAAATGCAATTGAAAGATAGTCAACTATAACCGATCTCCACCCCACTGTACGGCTTCTCGGGGTCTCCAGTGTTCGCAGAAGGCAATATAATTCTCCGAGTCACCGCGGGGACGGCTCATGGACTACTACTGTGCATACTACTTTCCTGGTAGTCAAACGACCGTCGTCCTACAATGTGATTCTCGACAAACTCTCTCAACAAATTGAAGGCGATCGCTTCCACCTACCATTTGAAAATGAAGTACCCCACTGACAATGGAGTGGGTGAAGTCAAAGGAAACTTGACTTTAGAGATGAGGTAAAAACCTCACGTAGCCGACCTATGGAGGAGCTACCTGTTGTCCCACTTTGGTGAAGATATCTCCAAAACAGTCCAAATTGGCTCCGATCTCCCCGAGGATCTCAAAAAATCCCTCCTCGCTCTTCTACGGAGGAATCAAAACTTGTTTGCGTGGTAAGCCTCTGATATGCTCGGGATTAGCTCCGAGTTCATCGTTCATCGGCTAAACGTGGACCCGAGCCACAAGCTAGTCGTTCAGAAGAAAAGGTCATTCACCTCCGAGAGGCAAGCTGCCATCAAGACCTAAGTTGATAAGCTACTCACAGCTGACTTTATCCGGGAGACAGACTATCCCGATTGGGTATCCAATGTGATGATGATCAGAAGCCCAACGGTAAGTGGCGAATCAGCATTGACTTCACAAACCTGAACAAGGCCTACCCAAAAGATAATTTTTCTCTACTGCGAATTGATCAGCTGGTTAATGCCACATCAGGGCATGAACTTCTAACTTTCATGGACGCTTATTCTGACTACAACCAGATCCTCATGCACGAGCCTGACCAGGAGAAAACAGCCTTCGTCACGAACCAAGGGTTGTACTATTATAAAGTCATGCCCTTCAGGCTCAAAAACGCCAAGGCAACCTATCAGAGGTTAGTGAACAAGATCTTTCGTTGGCAGATCGGAAAAAATATGGAAGTTTATGTGGACTTGTTAGTCAAGAGGATCAAAGCCAAAGACCACAACTCCGACCTAGAGAAGGCATTCGAGGTGCTTCAGCATCACCAGACTAAGCTGAACCCCGCAAAGTGCTCATTCAGAGTCACTAGGGGGAAGTTCCTCGATTTTATGGTCACCCAAAGAGGAATAGAAGCTAACTTAAAGAAGATCGAGGCTATCCTCAGTATGAGCCCCCCTCGGACGATAAGGGAATTGCAAAGGCTGACAGGGTATGTAGCGGCACTCAGTCGTTTCATGTCGAAATCTGCAAAGAAATCCTCCTCATTTCTTCAGAGCCACCATAAAGGCAAAAGACTTTGCCTGGATTGAAGACTGTCAAAAAGTCTTTGGGGAGCTGAAGGAATATCTAAGTTCTCCCCCACTTTTGACGAAACCTATCACGAGAGAGGAACTCTTCCTATATTTATCGGTCGGGCAAGAAGTAGTGGCCTCCGTTCTGATTCGAGAATAAATGGGTGTCCAGAAACCCATGTACTATGTTAGCAAAGTCCTCCATGATGCAGAAGTACGATACCTCCTGATAGAAAAGATGGTGTACGCTCTCGTAATCACAGCGTGAAAGCTTCGGCCGTATTTCCAAGCACAGACCATCATCCTCTTAACAGATCAGCCACTGAGACAAGTGCTTCATAAACAGAACATCTCAGGGAGGATGGTTAAGTGATCCATAGAGTTCAGGGGATTCGACATCCAATACAATCCCCGAAAGGCTATCAAGGCTCAGGCCCTCGCAAACTTCATTGTGGAGACAACACCCCAGGAGGGCCCTAACAAAACCTTGAAACCAAAGATAGCTGAGCAAATTCCGCAGTGGACCCTTCATGTTGACGGCTCCTCCAACAGCACCGGAAGGGGGGCAAGACTAATCCTTTGCAGTCCAGATGGATTCGTCATTGAATATGCCTTGAGGTTCGGGTTCAAAACTTCCAATAATGAACAAAATATGAGGCATTATTCGCCGGAATGAAGTTGGCAAAAGCGATGGCCACTAAAGCCCTGGATACGTACAGCGACTCGCAACTAGTGGTAAATCAAATGAACAATGAATTCGAGGCCCGAGGGGATAAGATTGCTCGATACCTTAAAAAGGCTAGAAAACTCGCTGTTGCATTCAAAGTGTTCTGGATAACTCAGGTTCCTCGACTAGAGAACTCGAAAACTGATGCTCTAGCTCGACTCGCCTCCTCTCAGCAGACCAAGCCAACCCAAACCGTCTACCTCGAGACTCTCGTCGCCCCGAGCATCGATGAAGTACCTATGCTGCCAGTGACCGAAGGAGAAACCTGGGCAGACCCGATCCTCCGGTATTTACGTGATGGTCAACTGCCTGAGCAGAAAAGTGAAGCTAGGAAACTTATCTCCCGCACTTCCCGATACGCAATAATAAATGAACAATTATACAAAAGAGATCTTACGAAACCTTATTTGAAGTGTCTCAAGCCGACCGAGGCCAATTACGCTCTTCGGGAGGTTCATGAAGGGGTATGCGAAAATCAACTAAGAAGCCGGGCTTTAGCCTTCAAAGTACTCCGTCAATGATACTACTAGCCAAAAATGCAAAGAGATTCCACAGAATTAGTCAAAAAGTGCATAAGCTATCAGCAATACTCCCTTGTGCCCCACAGGCCAGCGAACCCTCTCACCTCAATCATGAGCCCACTTCTCTTTGCCATGTGGGGGATGGATCTCCTTGATCCTTTCACTAGGGCGCGGGAAACCATTTGCCAGTATAACGGATCATCAAGCTCGAAGTTTTGTCTGGAAGTCCATAGTGTGTCGATTCGACATACCCCGAATATTGGTCACTGACAACGGAAAACAGTTTGACAGTGCTCGGTTCAAGGCATTCTGTGAAGAGCTTCACATCGAGCATCGATTCTCTTCCGTAGGATATCCATAGGCTAACAGGCAAGCCGAGATGACCAACAAGAAACTTCTGCAGGGCATCAAGAAAAGATTAGACGATGCTGACAAGCAATGGATCAACCATCTTTCGAACGTATTATGGGCCTATCGAACCACCGCTCGAACACCCACGATAGAAACTCCTTTCTTCATGACATACGGCTTTGAATTGGTCATCCCCTTAGAGATCGAGGTGCCCTCGTTACGAGTACAGAACTTCAAGGGAACCAACAACGAAGAAGCCTTGCAGATGAAAGCTGATCTTATCGACGAAGCTCGGGATAAAGCTCAGATTCGATTAGCCGCCTATCAGCAGAGAGTGGCTAAGTACTACAACTCTCGGGTCCGAAAGAAAAGCTTTAAGCTACGTGATCTCGTTTTACGAAAAAACAAAGTGTCTCGCCCTAGAGAAACAAGGAAGCTCGTCTCAAATTGGGAAGGCCCGTATCGCATCAAAAGAGTTTGCCGAGCCGGCACTTTCGAGCTTGAAGAGTTGAATGACAAGCCTATCCCTCGCACTTGGAATGCGGAGAACCTCTGCAAATTTTACCAGTAGTGTACGCCCCTTGAGTTTCATGCTTCGCATACATGTAACTTTTGAACGTCTCGGTTATCAATGAAAGAACCTTCATTTTCCAAGCTACCTCCTCTCAGCCTCTCTCACCAATAACAATAAAAAGTATTAAGTTTGCAAAGGGCGACAAAGTGAAGGAAAAAACTAGAAATTTCATTAAATAATATGGTTACAAGAAAAAGGAGACACTATCGGCCTCAGTCTACAAAAAGAAAAGAAAGAAAAAAAAGCTCTAAGTCCTTAAGGGTCGACCCCCCATCGGACGCAGCCTCTACTGCGAAGCCACTCGACCGGGCCTCATCTTCACCTCCAGATCCACTCGCCACGGCCCCATCCTCGTCCCCCGAGGCACCTAGCTCGAGGGCCAAGAAGTCAACCTGAAGGTAGAGTGCCTCAGCTTTCCTCTTAGCCTCCAAGAACCCCTCGAAGAACTAGAGTCTGGCCTCCTCCTCCACGGTCTCTCGGTAGGAAGAGGAGTTCTTGAAGCCGACCAGGGCCTCCTCCACGGCCTTCCTCACGGCCTCCTCCATCTCCCACCTCAGCTTCTGCTCGAAGGCCATGGCAGTGTCCCTCTCCTTGCGTATGGCCTCCTTCTCCTCCACGGCCTCGGCCCTGGCCCGATTCGCACCATCCTGGCTTAGGCGAGCTCCTTCCAAGGAACCCTACAGCTGCTGGATGAGCCCGCAGCTGTCATCCAATTTCCACTAGCACCAAGTCAGCCTCTCGCCCATATCCAAGCAGCGGTGCGACAACATCCCATGCACCACGCTCGACTGAAACAAAAAGCAGGAGAATAAGCTACCGTGCAGCAAAAAAAACTCGCAAGAAAAGTTCAAAGACAGAAACACTCACCTGAGAGGCCAAAACCTCGGCCACGGAGCAGAGGCTCTCGATCAGCTTCCTCGAGAGCTCGATCACGTCGCGCAGAAAGATCCCCAGGACAAGGTGTTCTCAAGCGACCCTAAGTGAGCAAAGACCGAGTCATCCGTCTTTATGCCCCAGTTGGGCATAAAGACCTCGGCCTCAGAAGGGGCCCCTTAGGATAAGGACGAGGGCAGTGTCTACTTAGGCAGAGGTGCGGCATAGATATCCCTCGGCTCAGATGTGAGCTCGGAGGGGCTCGAGGTCTCCACATCAATAAGGATGGGAGAGGGAGCCTGCGATCGCTTCCTTGACCCTTGGGCCTATGCAGGCTGTTTCCCAGCTTGATCAACCCTCTTCCTCTCCTAGGCCATCTTCTTTGCCCTCTCCCTGGCTTTGGCTTCCATCTCTGCTCAGCAAAAAACACAAGTATGAGTAACTAGAAACAAAGAAATTATTAAATTATTAAAGTATAAAGCACTTAAGTGTATACCACTCTTTAAAGTCCCCTCAGGACAACAAAGGCAGAGGTCGCGCTTCGCCAGCTCCTCGTTATCATACAAGACCCCCACATCAATGGGTGAGGCAACCATAGCCTTGAGTGTATCTTGCTCACGGTGTAGGAAGTGTGGTTTCTTACACTTCCACGCATGGTCCAGAATCCAAGACAGTGGAACCTCGAAGCTCTTCTCACTTTGGACGTAAAAGAAGGCTTCTTCCACTGCTTGATGGAGGAGGGTTTCTTCTTCAGCAGCCAATTCCTAGCTCTGGAGCTAATCACGACCCACTCATGCTGGCCGTACTTGCTAATTTGTAAGTGGGCTTTAAAAACATTGATATTCATTAGCCCCTTCACGTCTGAGCAAACGCAGATGAACACCATGATTAGACACACAGAATTAGGCACCAGCTGGCACAATGCTATGTCAAAGAACCTCAGCACCGAGCAAAGAAAAAGGGTGGAGTGGGAATCTGAGCCCGGCCCTCATGTGCTGTTCATAGACACATATCTCGAAAGGCACTCGACTTGAGAGGACATCACAAGCCCTCTCCCCAACACCAGTGTTCCTCAAGGTGTACTCTTCTGAGATATGATACACGTGCCTGATGACCTCGAGCTCCCCCTCCTCCAACTTATTTGGCACAGAATTTGCCGCAAATGATCATTGCACCTTCTTCTCCACCCTCATATCCCCCCTTAGCTCGGCCAAAACATTATCTACCTCATTCTCCTTTTCAGAAGAAGAATCCTCTTCCTCTCCCCCAGCCCCATAGGGAACCATTGCTAATGGCCCCTCCCGAGTGTTGTCACTCCCTGAGGATTCACCCTCACTAGAGGCTCAGTCCAAACCCATAGCCTCATTCAATTCCCCAGACAGTTCATGGTTGTCTTCACTACCACTACCACTACCACTACTAGGCTTATCATGGTAATTATCTACTGAAGACATTATAAGAATGAGAAAGTGAAAACTCACCAAATGTAGATCCTCAAGGCAACTCCAAGCACTTCAAACCCAAAGGCAGATCCCCCCTTGCTCACACCTTGATCCTCCCCACGACAAAAAGCTCCCAAACTCTAGCAAACTCCGAGAGCTCTCAATCTTTGGCTGACTCCGAGGGCCCTCAAAATTTCTCTCTGAATGCAAATGAAGTGAAGTGAAGAAATGAGAGGAAACTCCTCTCTTATATAGAAGCTCGGGCGTGATTAACAAAGGAAATTAACTCCTTCCTCGCTGTAAAGACACGACTTTTGGCATAACCAAGGTGTCGTTACACTCCTCAAAGCTACAGAAGGCGTACCATCAAGGGTGTGCGTCGCCATTACACTCCCCAAAACGACAGCGCACGCTCCAACATTTAATGACCCAGCATTGACAGTTCTAGAACGGCCCAACGCTCTAGCATTGAATGTCTCCACAGAGAATTATGGAACAGCCCAAAGGCTTCTCTATGGGCCCAAAGAAAAAAAGCCTTCTATGGGCCCAAGGCGAAAAGCCTTCCACGGGCCCAAAGCAAAAAAGTCTTTTATAAGCCTAAGAAATTGTCCAGGCCCACTCCTCGTCGAAGGTCTCCAAGGCCGAGCATTTTGACTGCTGCTCAAACGCTCATTCCCACGTCTCTAAGGCCGAGTATTTTGACTCCTGCTCAAATGTTCGGTCCCACGCCTCCAACGTCGAGCATTTTGATTGAGGTCCACATGCTCGGCCCCAGGTCTCACTGGCCGAAGCACACAACCAACAGCACGAAGCTCGATTATACCTCCTCAAGCACATAAATATACTGAAGGAAGTGGGGACCTCTGATGTAGTGAATAATTCACTCTCCAATAGCCTATAGCCTAGTGACATGTGAATAACTCCACTCCAATGATAGGATGACACGTGGCTACGTCAATAACGAACACCTGACAGAGTAGATGACGAAACCGTAATCATTCACAGACTACTCACACGCAAGAAATGGAAGCAAGATTTTAGTGACTGCACGGTCCCTGAACACCCAACAACCAACAAGACCTTCTCCAAAGAAGCGGGAGTCACAACATCCCGAACACGTGGTCAACTTACACCTGAACCACTATAAAAGGCCTGTAGATCTCAACTCAATTAAAATTCATCACTGAAACACTAATATCATAACCCACTCTATTTCCTCAAAACCTTGCAACGACAAAGGGCAAGGGAGAGTGTTCGGAGGCACCACCCTTTTCCTCTGGTAACTCTTCAATTCATCCCTCTTTCTTTGCATTTCAGCATCGGATTTTCAGCATCAACACATATTTATATGTGATTTTGAGGTAAATTATCATAATCACACTTCAGTGCTTCACACAAGTAAACAAGTCATATTAACAAAAGAATCATCGTCATCAATGTATACCTGCGTTGATTGAGCTTGCGAGGGGAGGTGAAGGAGGTGCCAGAAATCTGTTCGGCGTAGAGGCCGTATGGGCAGATGAGAGGGTTGTTCTGTCCACGTGGCAGAGCTCCATCGATCGCCTCCGATGAAAAATGATTGTCGAATCCTGATTGGTACTCCACAACATCAGGGAAATCTGAGCCGTCGGCTTCGCTGACCGGTTGCTTCTCCATCGCTTTCTCTGATGATCTAGCTTCTCTAAGCATAATTTCTGTGCACTCAACAAAGAGAAAATTGGTTTAGTTATATATATATATACTGAAATAGTGAGAGAGACGTGATGATGACGTGGCACGGTGATCATTTGTAAAGCCGTATGTAAGTAAAAAACAACACTGTGGATCCAACCGTATCGCCGTATATAGTATTTCGCGCCAAACAGAACACGTCATTTTCTTTTTTCTTTTTTCTATGCATAATCTCTTCAAAATACTAATGTTAAATAATACTTTAAGTAGTGGCGATCCACGGAACCTGTGGTTCATGAAATTGAAAAAAATTAAATAATAATTATTTTAAAATATTAAATATCAAAATTATTAATTAATTTTTTTTATAATTAATAGTGAATTTTTTTCGATTTTATGATAACTCTCACGAAATCAAATCCGTGATATTACCATTCTATATTTAATAGCTAAACTTTGTTACCGATGATCTTTTTATCCTTCATGTCTCTAAATTTTTTTAACCTGAATAAAAATATAATTTAGTACTTTTTTATTATAAAAAATATTTAATTACAAAAAATAATGTGGTTAACTCTATTTTCAAAAATTACTTTCAGGTTTTTTTGCAGCAAAAATTACTATGTGTTTGACTCCATTTTAAAAAAAAACTCTGAAATTTTTTTTGTGGCAAAAAAATATCCTGTGATATGTTTTTGTTAGCAAAAAATACTCAGTGATATATTTCTATTAGAAAAAAAATAACCTCTAATATGTTTCTTTAAGTTAACCATAAAATATTTTTTCGTTAATATAAACATATCACAGAGTATTTTTTAACACAAAAAACTCTTAGACTATTTTTTAAAAATAGAGTCAATCATGGGATAATTTTTTATAATTAAGCCTAAAAATGCACTTTTTGTGTAATTGGTTATTGTCAATATTAAATATATGGAGTTTAGATTTGAATAAAATGAATTTAATATTGACATCTAATATATTGTATTGAGATAACATATAGGTAGAACAATAACAATAATATATTGAATTTTTTGTATTAAATTACTGTATAATTAAAAAATAATATTAAATTTGAGTTTTAATTATAGGTGTGCAACATTTGATAATAACACGATATATTAAACCGAAATATTGAATTTACAAATTTTTCTTCCAAAATTCATAAACGGTATTAACATTGATTTTAAAATTCAACTTTTTCGGTTATTTTGTTATATATATATATATATATATATATATATATATATAAAATTTTCAAAAAAGCGTACAGAGCATGGGTATCCAATTTCAAATAAATTATTATCAAGATAATTAATTACCAGATTCAAATAAACAAGGCCACATACCAATTTTTCATATGTATTAGTTTTAGTTCCATAAATTAACAAGCCAACTATCTACGGCCTTCCATCGGGGTAGCCCATCCATATCCATATGAATATACCATTAAAGAAAAAAGAAATCATTTCATTTTATTTCTCAACCAGTTTCATGATCTCAGCCTAGGAGTCTCTCTCTTTAGTCTATTTGCGACAATGTACCAGCTAGAGAGATAAGATCTATCTCTAAAATGGTTTTGTTACGTGTTGATGCAAAAAAAAGTGGATGACATTCTGTCTTCAATGGTTTTTAACGGAATTTATTGAAGATTCACTTTTATTAGAAGGTCTTAGACTGAAAGCCTTCTTAAAACTGCGTTGGGCAATGACCTGCAAATGAAATCTTTCGGAGTTTTGTACCTTAGAAATGACTCGCTGACGCTCAAATCAGTGGATATTGAGTTAAAAGAATAAAGTTTTTAGAAAGTGAGGGGATATTTAGGAATGAGACAGAACTAGAAGAATTCTCTTTATTCCTCGTATGATTTTTCCCTATGCTTGGGATTCTCTCTATTTTCTACTTCTTTTAATTAGGAGTGTTATTTGTGTATGATTGTGTTTAAGTCCTGCCTTTTGGGGTCTCTTTCTGCCTAGCTTAGCTTAGTTTGCTTTTTTTTTTCTATCTTTTTGTGCGTGTGTTTTTCCTCTCTCTCTATGTTCGTTCTAAGGTAAGGACTCTTTTATATAGGCGTTGGCATGTTACTAATTTCTCAGGGTAGGTCACTATTAGACTGAAGTGTCAGTACCTCGAGCCTCACAATGGACGACTCTTTGTACTTGAGGTGCAGTTTCCTTTTGAGTTGTCTCATAACCATGTTACAAGGTATGACTGCATGTACACTTCAGTAGTCAGTCCGAGTCACTTTGTCGCTCATAAGTTATTGAATGACAACGTGTTGGGTTCTCATTGGGTTGTATTATTTTAGTCACATCAAATACCCCTCACTCCCCAATATAATATGGATGGAGTGAACATTTAAATATTTAATTACTATTGCAGTTCTCCATAATTACCAATAAATTTTTTTGGTCTTATGGTAGTTACTATGAAACCGAGTCCGTGGGATCAAGACTCTTTTTAAGCTCTTTTTTGTTGCTGGTTGCATTGCACATGGTGAATGTCACTTTATAGTCACTAAGAATATGAGTGAACTTGACAACTAATGGATTTTTGCAAGGAAAGCTCTCACCCTAATAGAAAACACACGGGATTTTTTTTTGCTACATTGGCAGAGGAGTCAATTCCAAACCTCTCATATAAAGACCTCATAGATGTCTGTTGGTTTATGAGAAGATATTCGAGGATTTGACAAAAGGAAAAGAGAATTGTTAAATCGAATATCAAACAAAAATATGTGGAAATACCACTATAACGAGTTTATGTATGAAGAGATTGATCGATCAAGTAGATTTTTAATTTTTTTGGTATTGTTTTACCATTTATGATATAAAAGGCTATAAAAAATTTCTTTTA
Source organism: Bretschneidera sinensis (assembly GCA_023935145.1). NCBI lineage: Eukaryota > Viridiplantae > Streptophyta > Magnoliopsida > Brassicales > Akaniaceae > Bretschneidera > Bretschneidera sinensis. The sequence continues at coordinate 146,470,764 of CM043698.1, read as the reverse complement.
TTTCTATAAAAAAAAAATTCAATATAATCCAAGCAGACCAAAGACCCTTTTTTTTTCCAATCCCCCGCCCTGGTTCTTATAGATAAATACAGAGGCAGTGTACACAGATATATAAGCAGCCCAAATTCCCAAGATATTCAATACTAAAAGAAAACTGATTGGGCCCTAAAATATGGTCCAGCCCATCTGATAAAAGAGTCCAGTCCCTAACGAATTAGGCCCAAACAAATCAATCCGACCCGAATCCCTAAATTACTGCTAGGAATCTCTTTCACGCCTTAGCTTTTCTCCTGCTCCTCCAAATTTGAACTCTCTCCTCCCTCATGTCACCAACCTCCTCTACTTGATCCGAATTCAAAATCCACCCGTATATATCGAAAACCCGAGATACCAACCCGGACCGAGAGGAGAGAATGGCGGCGTACAGAGCAGACGACGACTATGATTACCTGTTCAAGGTGGTATTGATCGGCGATTCGGGTGTCGGAAAATCCAACTTGTTATCGCGATTCACGAGGAATGAGTTCAGCCTCGAATCCAAGTCCACAATCGGAGTCGAATTCGCGACCCGGAGCATTCGGGTGGACGACAAGATCGTCAAGGCTCAGATTTGGGATACCGCTGGCCAAGAAAGGTATGTATAGACTATTTTCCTTTTTTTGTTCTTATTTTATTATTTATTCTTTTAAATAAAACGGATTTCTTTTTATGGGTTGAATTGTTGTGGGGAACGAAACTGTTGGGACTTTCTGGGTTTCTTATGGTTGGCTTTTGGGATTTTATTGACTTCTGAGAGAAATGTGGCAAAGTGATGGGGTTTTCTGTTTGTTTGCTGGGAAAATGTGAGGATTTGAATTTTAGATTTGGGATGTTGTTGGGCAGAGAAGTTTTGGAGCTCTTTTTTGTGATTTGGTTTGCTTTTTTAATTGGTTGGAGTTTTTGGATTAGAGGTTGCTGTGTCTTTGGTTGGCTATATAACGTAGGTAAGTGATGGGATTTTTGTGTTCGTTGTTTCATTGCCGGAAAATGTGGGGGTGAAATATGTTGGGACTTGTATTTTGGAATCGTGGTAGTGTTGGGTACATTAGATTTTGCGGTGTTGTTGATAATATCTGTTTCTGTGACCTAATTGGTTTTGGGATTTGAATTTTCAACATGTTTGGTTGCCACTAATAACGTAAGGAAACAAGGAACTTAGTGTTTTCTGGTTGGTTGCTGAGAAATTGTGAGTAAACAATAATCCAGATTTGAAATAGGTTTGAAATTGGGTTTATGGGCTGCTTGTTTGCTGAGAAATACATAAAGAAGTGTAGAATTTTCAGTTTTACCGTTGGGTGGCTTGGAAAATGTATGATAAAGATTCTTGGAATTAAATTTTCGATTTTAGGTACTGTTGGGTAAGTGAGATTGAAAGAGAGGTAATTTTTTTTTTTTGGTTGACTTAAGCAAGATTTGGGTATTCAGGTTTGTGGGCTCATCAATTTATGATAAAATGTTTGTGAGCTGTAAGACTTTTGTGTTTTATGATTGGTTGATAAAAAGACGTAGGGAAGGAAAGTATATCAGGATCAAGAGCCTCTTAGACTTGTCAATATTTGAGATGTGGCTTGGTTGAGGATGATTTGGGATTGATCAATCGGGTTTGGGATTGATCAATCGGGTTTGGGATTGAGAATCAAGATCTCCTGTTTCTACATGTTTATGTTTTGCTAAATCTCCATTTGCATGTATTGCCATCTTAAGTGCATGGAGGATGGGTGTTGGATGGTGGAGTTTATTAGTCGAAAATCAAGTGTTAAAAGAGTCCTACCATGTGTCAATTTCTAGGAGTGTGCTTATTATGATTTATCATGTGCTTGCACATGATGTTTCTGTATGGTGGTTGCAAACATTGGTAATGACTTGATGGCCCTTTTTTTATAAGTAGATTTTTTTATTAAAAAAGCACTTAGAAGGAATCTTTTTATAAATGAGGAGGACTTGATGGCCCTTTCCAGTCCACTAATCACACTACATGAAATTTGTAACTTGCTTGAGGCCATTGATTCTGTTTTAGTTTGATGGATGCAACCAGAGCTAAGAAACTGAAGTGCTCATCAGCAATTTATTTTATCAGCTACTTGCTAGTTACAAGATGGTTGAGTAGGGGTGCAGTAAGGTTTATTTAAACTCAAGCCATTTCCCTTGATTTCCCATGCTATGATGATAATGACACTTTTGCTTTGTATATTTGGTTGAGCAATATGCCATGTGGTCCTACATAACACTACATTCACCATGAATGTTTAAGAACCATGCATGGAAATATGAACTCTTTGGAAATGCCATAGATTTTTATTTTTCAAGTCCTTCCCCATGCTTTCTAGAGACCAAGTATTTTTATGGTAAAAACCTACTTTCAGTTTGAGCTTATTAAGAATCCTAATAGGCATGAAAGAACTTAGCATTCACATCATACATCTGATTAAGATTGCTAGAATATAACATATGAACATATTCCCAAACTTCCTTACAGGTTTCAAGATGTGTACATGTAAACTTTCAGAAAAAATGAATATCTGATGTACTGAATATGAGGCCTTTTTCGGCTATATGTACAGAATAATCTTAGCTAATTACAAGGAGATAATTGAGAGATAAGATAAATAAGAAAACTGACTCCTAGAAAATAGAAACAAAGTTATTTAGTGGGATTCTATCTTTTCCAACACTCCCCCTCAAGCTGGTGAATATGCATCTTTCTTTCACAGCTTGCATATGAGTCGTTGGAATGCTTCACTGTTCAGTCATTTTGTAAGTACATCAGCAAGTTGATTGTTTGTTGAGACGTACGGTGTGCAGATTAATCCGTTGTCCAGCTTCTCTTTTATGAAATGTCTATCTATCTCAATATGCTTTGTCCGGTCGTGCTGAATGGGATTATGAGCGAAGTTGATAGTCGACTTGTTGTCACAAAATAGCCTCATAGGTCCATCTCACTTAATCTTTAAGTCTTCCAGAATTAGTTTGAGCCACAATAATTCACAAACTCTTTGCGCCATCGCCCGAAACTCTACTTCAGCATTTGATCTTGCCACTACATTCTGCTTCTTACTCCTCTATATTACAAGATTGCCTCCTAGGAAAGTCCAATAGCCTGTCGTAGACCTTCTATCAACCGGTGAACTTGCATAGTCAACATTTGTATACGCTTCAAGGACTAACCCCGTGTTTCTTCTAAATAGAATCCCTTGTCTTGGATTAGCCTTTAGGCAATGTAGTATGCGATGGGCAGCTTGTAGATGAACTTCTCTAGGGCTGCGCATAAATTGACTGACAACACTCACGGCATAAGCAATGTCTGGCCGTGTGTGGGCAAGGTATATGAGCTTCTCAACCAGTCTCTGGTACCTCTCCTTGTCCACGGCTGGATCATCTTTTGCTTCTCCAAGTCTATAATTTTGTTCAATCGGTGTGGAAATTGGTTTACATGGCGACTTTCCTGTTTCTTTAAGGAGATCAGTCACATATTTCTGTTGTGAGATAAAGATTCATTCTCTAGAATGAGATACTTCAATTCCTAGAAAATATGTCAACCTCCCAAGTTCTTTTATCTCAAATCCACTGACAAGACATCTTCGTAGGGCTTCCCTCTCCTTCTTTTCGTTTCCTGTGACTATTATGTCATCGACGTACACCAAAAGGGCCGTTACTCCCCTGCATCCGAGTGTTTTATGAAGAGTGTATGATCTTCCGGACTTTGCTTGTATCCGGTGGCTAGCATCACTTTGGTGAATCTTCCGAACCAAGCTCGTGGAGATTGTTTTAGGCCATAGAGCACCTTCCTTAGCTTGCAGACTTTGTTGCCTCTCAGTTGCTGCTCATATCAGGGAGGAATGTCCATGTATATGTCATCTTCTAATTTATCGTAAAAAAGGCATTTTTTACATCAAACTGCTCCAAATACCAGTTCAAATTAGCAGCCAGTGACAACAAAACTCTCGTCGTGTTCATCTTAACTACTGGAGCAAATGTCTCTGGATAGTCCACACTATAGGTTTGCGTGTATCCTTTCGCCACAAGTCTGGCTTTGTATCTTTTAAGAGAGCCATCTGACTTGTATTTTACGGTAAACACCCACTTGTAGCCCGCAACCTTCTTTTCAGGTGGTAAGTTAATTATTTCCCACATCTGGTTCTTCTCTAGTGCCTGCATTTCTTCACTCATGGCATTTCTCCAATTTTCGTTAGATAATGCCTTAGATAAAGTATCAGGAATATGAATAGAGTTTAGACTGACTAGAAAGGTCCTATGTGAGAGTGAGAATTTCTCAAAAGAGACAAATTTTGCCAAATGATACAATAGGTGTTTTGTGCATTCTCTTGTGCCTTTCTAATAGCGATTGGGAGATCATGATCTGGTGTTAATTGAGATTGGTCAGAAATTGTATTTACCTCATTCTCAGGATTAGGAGTTGAAGCTTGGACTTGCATGGGATTAGGATCCGAGTCTCTTCTCCTTGAATAAGCCTGCACAAATCGCATAGAGTCATGCACATATCTCATGGACCCGCCCACAATGGGTCCAGTGTGGGCGTTGACACCGGTTGGAATGCTTCGATCGATACAGGTGGGTCAGCTGGAGCTGGTTCGGCTGGAATTAGAGCTGGAGCTGGTTCAGCTGGAATTAGATCAGATGGGGCTGATTCGGTGGACACAACTGACTCACGAGTAGGTATATCGAGCAGAAACAGATCTCTATCCTTATCTTCACTAAATGAAGTCTCCCCTTGAAGATAAGGCTGGTTAAAGTATGGTTTTGTTTCCCTAAAAGTAACATCTATAGAGACAAAGAGTTTATGTGTAGGTGGATGGTAGCATTTGTATCCTATCTGGGTGGACGAATAACCTACAAACACACACTTAAGAGCCCTTGGATCTAATTTTCCTCTGTTTCGACTATGAACATGGACAAAGGCAGTGCAACCAAAGATTCTTGGAGTGAGGTTATTTGTTGTACGAAGGTCGGGATAGAATTGGGACATTGTTTCCATTGGTGACTTAAACCCTAGCACCCGAGAAGGTAGACGATTAATCATATAAACAGCTGTGAGTACGGCTTCCCCCCACTAATGTTTTGGAACATTTTGGTGAAAGAGAAAGGCTCGGGTTGTGGCTAGCAAGTGACCATTTTTCCTCTCTGCCACTCCGTTTTGTTGTGGAGTATCAACGCAAGAGGATTCATGGATGATTCCCTCTTTTTGAAAATATGGAGATAGAACTTGATTAAAATAATCTCTTGCATTGTTTGATCGGAATCTTTTGATTTTTACCCCAAATTGGTTTTGAATCATGTTGTGGAAGTTTGGGAGTACACTGCTTACATCTGATTTATGTTTAAGAAGAAAGATCCAAGATTCCCTAGTGCAATCGTCAATGAAAGAGATAAACCAACGAGAATGAGACACATTTGGAACTGTAGAGGGTCTTCATATATCACTGTGAATCAAATAAAACAGAACTGGCCTTTTATTATTGCTGATTGGAAAAAGGTAGACGTTTGTGCTTCGCAAACTCACATATATCAAAATGAAATTGTTCAGCACTTAGACCTCTAAACAAAGTAGGAAACATAGTTTTCAAGATTCCAAAAGATTGATGACCTAGTCTAAAATGGTGGAGCCAGATGGTGTCTTTATTGGATGATGATAGAAATGACAGAGATAAATTATTTTTGACCTTATGTGACTTACTTGGTTCGTCAAGATAGTAGAGCCCGTTTCTCTCCTTAGCAAGTCCAATCTTCTTCCCCGAAACCTGGTCTTGAAAAACACATTGAGAAGGATTGAAAAGTATATTACAATTCATATCATGTGTGAGCTTTTGAATGGATATTAAGTTGGTGGTCAACTTTGGGACATGAAGAACATTTATTAAAGTAACAGAAGGACTGATATGAATATCTCCTAGACTAACTACAGTAGTTAAAGAACCATCAGCAACTACTATTTTTCGATTGCTAGGACATGGAGAGTAGGTACTAAAAATATAGTGAAGAATGAGTCATATGGTTTGTGGCTCTTGAGTCAATGACCCATAAATTCCTGATAGTTTCATCTGAGACATTTAGTCCTTGAGAACATGAGAACTTACCTGAGAATGCAAGAGAGCATAAACCACTAAGTTTTTCCAGCGATCCCAGAAATCCCCTTAACTTCTCTACCTCCTCTATATTAAGTACACTTTGGCCTGAACCTGGTTGATTCCTGGTGAAATAGGACTGATTCCGCTGTTGTCCTCCTTGGTTTCCCCACTTCAGATAATTCTTCCCATTCAGTCTATATGCTACTTGAATATTCTGCAGATCACCTGAAGTCGGATGATTGGGAACTTATGTGGGCAGGATGGTGTTTTCGGTCATGGTGGGTTAATGATGGAGAAGAAGGCAAGATTAGAGGGAAGAAAAATTGGCGATAAAGGCCAGAGGTATGGTCGGCTATGAAGGCCAAAACAGATGAAGCGATGAAGACTTTGGAATTTCTAGAAAATACCCTAAAGCTCTGATACCATGTAAACTTTCAGAAAAAATGAATATCTGATGTATTGAATACGAGGCTTTTTTGGCTATATGTACAGAATAATCTTAGCTAATTACAAGGAGATAATTGAGAGATGAGATAAATAAGAAAACTAACTCCTAGAAAATAGAAACAAAGTTATTTAGTGGGATTCTATCCTTTCCAACAGTGTATAAGTCGGCAATTTGGGGTTCCATTGAATTCCATAACAAAGTGATGAGTAAGGAATCCCCTTGTTCCCATGTATCAAATAATTTCGGATTGGAAGGCGGATCATCAGTAAGAAGTTTTCGCTTGCCCTGACCAGTGACATGCTTATACACTTCCTTGGACCATTGAATGTAATTACTACTATTCAACCTTTGGGTAGTTATAATATGAGGACTCGACTGTGGATAGAGACAATCTTGGATTCCACAGTGGTTGTCTGAAAAAACACAAAACAAAATTCCTCTGGAAGTTATGAGATAAACATTTTGTTTTTTTTACTTGATGGATCTGGGTAGGGTCATGGTTTGGGTTGTTGGGCTGGGTCGGTTTGCTGGACCAGATCTGTTTGGTCTAACCTGGTTTGGGTCTGGTTGTTTTAAAGCTAAACCTGAATTAGATTTGAGTCTGTGACCCGTGGCTAGAATTGAGTGGGTCACCGAGCTGTTGTCGCCGGAGGAGGGATTTGGTGTCGCCGGAGTAGGGTGACCTTGGGGATCAGTAGGTCGTTGGAATCTATTGTCGGAGCTGTCAAAGAAGAAGATCGGAAACACGTGCGCAAGGTTGGGGAAGAATGCGCGTCAGAAATCTGCTCTAGAAAATGTGCACTGTCGCTGGTTCGACTCTGACAAGTGAGAGGTTGAGTTTGGTTGGCTTCGACAGGTTGCAGTGGTAGGTGTTTGGCTCTGTTGTGACGAACGGCTTTGTTTGGCTCAATTTATGATGAATGACTTTGACTTGGAGACTTTAACATCGTATAGCTTTGACTTTTTCTTTTTTTATGTAGTATCCATTGGTCTGATACCATGTTTAAAATAATAAGTGAAAGAAACTCTGTCTTATTGATTTTAATGAAAATAATATAATCGACTCAATATATAGACTTGTGAATACTAAGTCTAATAGGATTAGGACACAACATTTTAGGTAAGATACATATGATCCAAGTCTACTAGGACACGTATTAAGAATTCTAATAGGATTCTCAGCAGAGCTCAATATTGATGCCTAGGAAATAATTTTTAAACTCCCTTGTCTAACAAAATTGCTAGGAAATAATTTTTAAATTCCCATGTCCACCCAAAATTTCCCTAGAGATAGACTGAAAGATAACTTGTGTTGGAAAGGGTATGACATCAGGAGAGTGAGCGATCCACTGAGATATATGTAAGTCATAGTACTTTCTAAGGGTTTGTTGGGATGTGCACATGCCATCATGAGCAATTTTCATGATTGGAGAATGAAAACCAATGTCCAAATCCAAGGGAGGGAGTGAATTGGGTTTTAAAAACTTTTTGAAAAAAAAAACAAGTTTTTAAACACTTATAAAAGCAATCAAGCACAGCAAGTTATAAAGCTGAAATTTAAAGGAGTAGGGAAGAAAAAATGCAAACTTCGTTTATAGTGGTTTGGCAATATCAATATTTCTTTGACCCTACGTCCACTCTTTCAAGAAACCTCCTTGAAGTATTCCACTATAAAATAGTCAAGCAACTTCACGGGTGTTGCCCAAATCTTACAACGATCTCTTCCAAAAGGAAGTGTACACGAAGATGTTTAACACCTAAACACCTCTAAGAGTTACACCAACTCTTTCTCATACAATGATTGGAATTGAAGTTTTGGTACAAGAGAGATTTGCAATTAATGCATTACAAGGAAAAATTATATCTTTTTTAAGTACAAAGCTTTAAGATTGACTCAAGAAGATTTAAGAAAACTTTGATGAGTTATAAATGAGATGAAGAATGAATTGATTGTTCAAAGAATATTTTGTTTTCTCATTTATGATGGGTTTATATAGTTTTAAACCTTTATAGCCATTACTCACAAAATAAGGCCGTTTAGGAGTGGTTTGGAGCATTTCGTGCTCGCATTTTGACTATGAAAGTCGCAACTACTTCCTCAAACTCCCTAATGTGCACATATGGATTTTCATTTTCCAAGCCATGAAACGTAGGGAGTAACTGTGTCATCCCTGTTTTAAAATCCAGTTGGCGAGTATTTTCTCATTGGTAAAACTCCAATGATTAAAGAATTCATCATAGGATAGTTTTTCTCTTGTGAACAAAAGCATCTTTTTTTGTATCATTTTTAAAGAAGTTGGAAAAAATATCGTACTCTATTCTATTACATACACGTAGGGGAATTACCGTTGAGAATTCGAGATTCCCATTCGAAGAAGTAGAAAAAGGAATAAATATAGTGATAATTGATTCTTCGTCGTCATAGTAAATAGGAGAGAAAATCAGCGTTTCAGAATTTGAAAAATAGTCGTTACACTCGGGCGTTCATTCGGTTGGGATATAGGGTTGAACTTTTTGTCCCTCCTTCAGTCGACTGATTGCTCTATTCAGTCGATTAGGTGAAGGTTTAGAAAGTTAGACTTTCATTCAGTCGATTGGGTCAAAGGCTGGAAAGCTTGACTGCAATTCAATCGATTAAATCAGAAGGGCAAGACTTTCTGTCCTTTATTTGGTTGATTGAATAAATCTTTCAGTTGACTGAATCTCTTGAAACAATCTTTTTTGTTTTACAAAAACTTTATAGATTTTAAGATTAAGTTCAAAAGCTTTTGTTTAAAACATTTTGTAAACATTTCAGCCATTAATAAAGCTATAGACTTAGAGAAGATTTACGAAGAAATAAACTACCTAGGAGCTTCTAATCTTGTTCTTCCGTCTCTTCTCTTGAGGTAGGAGCTTCTTTGTATAAAAACCTTTAAATGCAAAAACACTTGGGCAATTTGGTTAGATCAACTCAAATTGGTTTTGTTATCATTAAAATCAAGTTAGGGGTCAACAGAGACCTTGTAGGTTGACTCAAGCAAGTAGACCGCAACACTGGCAGAGATGGAATGATATAGCAATTTGTAAACCATATTTGTTGTTGAAATATGTTTCCGTAATAATTTTGTTTTACTTGGTTTTTGGTGGTAGGGTTCTTTATTGTATTTTCAACCTTTGCTCAATCTGTCTACTGCTTATGTTGGATATAACCTAAAATCAATTTCTGAATGGTCCTCTATATTCTGTTACAGTATGTCTGTTATCAGCAATACTTTTTTTTCTTTCTGTAAAGGCTTTCTTGGAAATATTAGCTGTTTAATGTCAATTTTCTTGCTAGCATCATATTGGTGCCATTATGCATTTGGAATAGAGAAAAGGAGAAAAGTTTGTCTTCATTCTATCATAGTTTTTGTGTGGTTGTTAAATCAATATATGACTTTCTGAACTGTAATCTTGACGATGATATCTGTTTGTCAGCATCTTGCAATTGTTTTTTCCTGCTATGTAAGTTGCTAAAGTTTGGATTTCAACCTTTACCGCATAGGAGTATTTGGGATGTTTTTGGTGTAAATTGCAAATAAAAGAAGCCCTTTATTTTGTTCCTGTTATTATCATTTTGGTCATGGATGTAGCTTTTATTGTTTTCTGAATCAATGTGTGGGTTAATTGATTGATTTTATTTCTGTTGAAGATACCGAGCAATCACAAGTGCATACTACCGAGGAGCTGTTGGTGCATTACTTGTCTATGATGTCACCCGACATGTCACATTTGAGAATGTTGAGAGATGGTTGAAGGAGCTACGAGACCATACGGACTCCAATATTGTAATCATGCTTGTTGGTAACAAGGCAGACCTTCGTCACTTGCGTGCTGTTTCGATTGAGGATGCTAAGGCCTTTGCTGAGAGAGAGAATACCTTCTTTATGGAGACATCTGCCCTCGAGTCCATGAATGTTGAGAACTCATTCACTGAGGTGCTAGCCCAAATATATCATGTCGTCAGCCGGAAAGCCCTAGACATAGGGGATGATCCAGCAGCCTTGCCCAAGGGACAAACCATTAATGTTGGATCAAAGGATGATGTTTCAGCTGTCAAGAAAGTTGGTTGCTGCTCTGCTTAAATGTGGGAGTTAAGTTTGAGGGGTCCTAATTCCCCTGCCATTATATATTCAAGATTTCCACATGCCGCGGTCCTCACTGTTACAATCAGTTTGTTGGATGCTTAAGCTTCTCTGAGATTGGTTTAGAGTTTAGAGACTAAAGTAAATGCTGCATCTTCCAAATGGTTCTTTCGTTTGATGTAGTTCTTTAATAGTTTGCTTCAAGATTTTTCTCCCTCATGTATTGTTTCGTTCCTTCGCGTCTGTAGTTTTTGTTGTATTTTGTTCTTTAGAATAGAAAAGTACTTCTGGACAATTTCAATTTTGCATTTGATTAAATGATTTGTTGTTTAGTGTCTTATGATAAAAATTAATCAGTTTCAGTTCCTTCTATGATTAACTCACTGAAACTAATATAATGAGTTACTGAATTGTATTATTTGGAAATTTAGGGCATCTTTTGCTACCCATTTTAGTTCTACCCTGAGATTAGTTGTTCTTTCTTTTATGTCGTGACATATATAAACTCTACACGCGGACCAGGTGATGATGAACTCATTATTTGAGAGAGAGAGAGAAGGAAATAAGTAGCTCAATAAACCAAAGTGAATGAACACATTGAAAATCTGCTTGGCTATGTTTCAATCTCTCGAGTATTTGTAATGAAGATTCATGAGTTCGTAGATTTTTTTCTTTCAAAAATTGACTTTCAAATTCCTTTTTCTTTAAAGACTGGAGAATTTTTTTATAGCTGCACTCAGTTTTAGAAAATTCTCCCATCTTTCAAAGAAATTTTGGATTTGAAAGATATTTTTTGAACAACAAATCTGTAGACAAATTTAAAAAATTTCTACAACTAAAAAATTTACTAGTTCATGAGTGATGTTTTACCACTTGACATCAGCCTTTGGTGATGTGGAAATTGCATCTCCCAACTACATAATTTTAACTTTTAAGAGTGGTGATCTCATGGACATGGTTCCATAAGAATTATCACGGAACCAGAAAAATTTGCTAGTAACCACAGGAAAATTAAATAGTAATTGTTTTAAAAAATTAAATGTCGAAATTACTATTTGTTTCTCTCATAATTACTAGTGAACTTTTCCGATTCCATGGTAACTCACACAGAACCAAATCTGTGGTATCAAAACTCAAATTTTAATGAAGTTAATTAAGCAAAGATTTTAAAATAATATTAGAGTTATTATCATTAAACATCCTTACATTTTGTCTTGTGTTTCAATGTTTCTCTTACTTTAAAAATGATCAATTTACCCCTTAACACTCCAATAAACCGATAATAATCCGACGAGATTGATACTAGTGCACATAAAAATCTTGACCAAAATTGATACCTACTAACACAAAAATCTTGACAAAAAATCTTTTTTTATTTAATAATCAAGATTTTTGTGTGTCGGTATCAATTTCGCTAGAATTATCACAAAAAAAAAAAATTATTAAACACATGCTTAGAATGCAAAGGGTGATTTGATCTTTTTATGATGTAAAAAGGACATTAAAACACAAAGGAAAATACCCATAATATTAAGTTTAATGTTAACCCAACTTCGTACTCTTGATGTTAAGTTAATTTAGCAAAACTAGTAGGAGTATATTATCATCTCTACACTCCTAGAAAGTGAAATGCAAGTCTTCATAACTCTTCATGTTTCTGAAGCCAAGAAAAATAAAAACATCATCAGATAATATTAATGTATCAAATTATTACATGCCGGCAGAGCTAAAAGACTCATCAGCCAATTCAAAAAAAATATCGAACCCTATCATGATGTATTATAATTGTTTTTTCTGTCAAACTATTTTTTATCAGAAGAAATCTCTTTACATCGCTGACAAGATATTTCTATACAATGCAAGAATTTCTCTAAATTTTTCATAGAGAAATTTTTCATTGCAAGATATTCTTTCTTCAAAGCCCTCAATACCAAATAATTCGAGTCGCGTATATCTTTCCCTTCATCATCCAAAATCAAGCAATGCAATATATTTAGTTCCTTGAGATATTGCAATTTCCCATTCAAAAGGGTTCCTAATGCCTTACTGCACAAGGTAGACTCTGATATATCCAATACTTTTAATTTAGGGAAACCTTCTATTATACATAAAACCTCCTTTTCATTTATAACTCCATGAATTCCAAGCTCAATAATTCCCTTGCAAAAATCAGCCAGTTGAGTTATAACAAAAAATACTTCATTAGGATAAAGCCGAGCACGAAAAATCTTAAGGTTTTTCCAATAAAGCAAAGGTGTATAAATTGACAAAGCCCTAATGGTAACATCATTAGATGTAACAACACATAAAATTTTTGGGGTATTTTCAGCTATGTAGACGGTAGCAAAGTAACCAAAAATATGCTTACTCGGGAGATAAATGGAAACCCAACCACGATATCGGTTAATTGCAAGTTTGAGGAGGTGAGTGAATCTTGATCGTTGATTTTCATCATCAAGCATGTCGATCAAACGGAGGTCGAGTATGGAATTTTTGAATATGGTATCTAGTGTTGCAGAGAGCCATGAATGGCATACATAAATAGGGCTAAACAACTGGTCATGGAGGGTGAGAAATGAAAATATTCTTGATAATATGAATGGATTTAGGTCTTTCCATGGTGGGTTTTGATTCTTTTTCTTCATTTGGGTTTGCATATTGAAATTTTGTGAGTGTTTGGGGTCTCAGGGTTTCTGATTTTAAAGGTTGGAATTAGGTAAAATATTATATGAAGTGAATTTTTTTAATTCAAATAATGAGATAAAAAGTGAGAAGATTTTTAGGATTATCAATTAAAGGGTTGGATTAGGGTAGGTTTAAAGATGGAAGGTTTTTGAAATTAACTTCTAATCTTGGGGTGTTTTCTCTATATCACTTGAAGTCTAGAGGAACGGAAAAAAGTGTACCTTTCACCCTTACCTTTTATTTGGTGAAAGGGGGGAATAAAGGAAATGTGAAATAAATTCTATGAAAGTTCCACTAGGTGCATCATAAGAAAAAAAAAGTTCTCTCAATATCTTCTCTTCACTTTCCTGAGATATTTAACCAAATAAAAGAATTGGAAAAATGCCTTCTAAATAATATTATAAAAAAAAATATTTTCCTTTTGAAGAGATAATTGTCATGATTTTAGGTGTGTAGATACTGCGAGAGCCTGATTTGTTAATGACAGAGCAATATTGCTTAAAATGACAAAATTAAACCAAGATGAAGAGAATTATCACCATGATTTTGTCGATATTGCCAGAAAATATTGCTTAAAATGAAAAAAATTAAACCATGATAAAAAGATTTATCCCCATGATTTTATGTATGCCAATATTGCCCAGGCATGGTTTGATAATGTCATAACAATATTACTTAAAATGACGAATGCGTGCCGATATTAGGAAAGTATGATTTGTTAATGCCAAAGCAATATTGCTTAAAATGACAAAATTAAATCATGATGAAAGGATTTATTGCTATGATTTCACAGGTGCAGATATTGTCTGAGCATAGTTTGTTAATGTCAAAACAAATATTACTTAAATTAATGATGGATGCCGATATTGTTAGAGCATGATTTGTTAATACCAGAGCAATATTACTAAAAATAATAAATTAAATCATGATAAAAGGATTTATTACTATGATTTTACGGATGTCGATATTGTTCGAGCATAGTTTGTTCATGCCAAAACGACATTACTTAAAACGACGAATGGGTGTCTATATTTCTAAAGTATGATTTGTTCATGTTATAGCAATATTGCTTAAAATGAAAAAATTAAACCATGATAAAAAGAATTATCGTCGTGACATCATGGCTGATGATATTGTTAGAGCATGGTTTGTTAATGTCAAAACAGTATTACTTTAAACGACGAAAAGGTGCTAAAATAACCAAAGCATGATTTGTTAATGTCATAGCAGTACTGCTAAAATGATAAAAAAATATAAACCATGATGAAAAGAATTATCACCATGATATCACGGGTGCCGAAATTAAGTAATTTTTTTTTTTTCATTTTAAGCAATATTTGCCTAACACATGATTTTCATTATTGAATTTTTTCCAAACTAAACTTATTTACATACTCTAAGAAAACTTTTTACATACTTCACCCCAAAAGTTCTCGATGGTAACAAATTTGTCAAAAACATCTTTAACAAAAGAGTGAGTGATAAAGAGTTATGATGCCTGAATATTAATTTTAGGAAGCATGAACGGTAACAGGAAGGAGCAAAAACGAGAACTTCACACTGTGCGCGACGTTACGAGCTTTCATTTGTTGAGCTCGTTGATGGACAAAAACGAAAGGCAATTCCAATTGCAAAGTACGTTTACTCCTAACAAAAGTTAGCTATTAAAGTCTTTCACGCGAATAACATCTTTAATTTTTTTAGCACTGCTACCTGAGCATGATAGCTGGGGTCCAAAATTTCAAATGATCTTGCAATCTAACAAAGGTATTTAAAGCTAAGCTCATCCTCCATCCTTATGTTTTTCAATCTTTTCAAAGAAGAATGTAATCAAAACCGTTTCTCGTGCATTTATGATTGCATTCTTTTCCGTCCTTCAAAGCTTCATATGATATGCAATCTAACAGGTAAATCCTGGTCCAACACATTCATCCAAAAAAAAAACCTACTATTATGTATTATCTGACAACATAAACTCACAAGAGTAATTATTGAAACGCGAAGTAATAACCTAAGTATCATAAGATCTCAATTTTCATCCCCGATCCCAACGGTAATCCTATCCCTTCCCATCCGTGATGTAAATAGAGTTTGATACATGATCTCTTGTACACGAGCGACTCTACCAATTAAACTAACTAGACCCAAATGAGAAAAGAAAAATCGCCCTACACAACAAATCACATTGCCAACCTCCTGATTGTCATTTTATTATTTTTCATTGCATGTTCGGGATATGTTTGGTGTTCTATATATTCCCTTGCAGCTCTGTTTATGAGAAAGGAAAATCTAATACAAATATTTTTTTATGAGAAAACAGAGCAGCTCTGTTTTCATAGATAAATATCACAACTGCAAATAATAGAAATCTCAAACAAGGAGAAAACAATTATTTTCAATCTTATCGCAATCAAAAAATCAACATTTACTATATCATAACATATAAAGAAAATGAAAGCAATAACCACATCAGAAAGCTAATAATACAGCATGCAATCGCATAATGAAGAAAGTCTGTACAATTTCGCTAAATTCAGTGCCAACGAATAAATGATGACAGTGCGACTGTTAGTCAGATATTTGCAAGTACATTTACAAATAACATAACAAAATATATCGATATATTTTGTTATGATAAATAGATTAGCTGAAATATAACTGACCGCGTCTTGATTGTCCCACTGTCAACCATTTTCTGTACTTTATTTTCTTCGCCGAATAAGGTTACCACTTTCTATACATCCTTCCTCTATGTGGCTAATGCTTCAGATTTGCATATCGGGCAGACATTCTTCACTAATAGCCACTTCTTCAAGCAATCTGCATGGTACTCATGCCCACAATCAAGAGTTCCAATCTTCTCTCTGTTCTTATAGTTTTCCTGTAAAATCCCATAAAGCCATACCAAATGCCATATGTCAGAAGCTAATGGTTATAGATTTGAAAAAACACACCAGAAAAGTCAAGCACTAGTAAAAACTTACAAACTTTTCGAGATAGCTCTTATTTACCTGGCATATAATACAAGAATCAGGTTCCTGATCGATAGGTGGCGCCTCTTCCAGATTGATAGCAGATGATGGATAGATTCTTGTTTTTAGTTGACTTGTAACACTTTCCTCAGACAACCCAGTGTTTACGTTGCCAATCCGCTCACCCAATGCAAGAAGCTCCTGAAGTAAAATTCAAAGATTTCAAGTTAAAACTCTTATAAAGATTTGCAGTAACTCGTATAAATTCAAACAACCTGAATCTCCTGCAGTAAAATTTATTCATGTTAAATTCACATAAAGAAGCAGAAGTCGTATAAATTCAAACGCACTGCTCAGAAAGCATTTATAATCTTTCACACTCAAAAGCTTAGGTGAAGCACCTCTATTTCTATTATATATCAAGAGAATCAAGCAATGCAGGTTAAAGATATTGAACAATAGAACATAACTCAAACTGACCTCATAAGACATGTCCTCTATGTCCAAGCGCATATCTCTGTGGTGGTCAATGTGATTCCCTACATCATAGAAGTCCGGAATCTCTAGTACAGCAACTCCCTGCATACATCAACCAAAATATCTCTAGCCAACTACAAGCACAAAATATTATGACTACTCGATTAAATTAACCATGTACTTGATTTATATTTTTTCTTTTCCATCAGAAGAAAATTTTATTTTAAATTTACCATCCCTTGTGACCAAAAGAAGATAAAAAGGGAAACTGCAATGATAAAAAGAGAGGCATTACATCGTTGGGCATAACTCTAAGGTTTGGAAGATTGCGGTGCCTTAGAGCCGTCTCTGGTACAACTCCCTCTCGGTGAGGCCGGTATATCCTGAAACCAGTTGGCTGAACAGGCCCCAGATGCCTGGGCCCTATCTCCATACCATCCTGTGCAAGATTCATAGTGCTGTTTGGGGCATAGGTTGCTGGAACCCTATATGAAGGTGCTGCCACTTGAGGGTAAACATTGGTGTTGTGGCCTCTCACTCCTTGCATAGGAGGTAACTGATGATGATTAAAATTATGATGCCGAAGGTTTAGCGGCGAAGGATGCAGGAAAGTTGCAGAATTTCTGTTGCTAGATGTCTCATGATACCGGGGTATGCTCATATTCCCAGTTTGTATGCTCATATTCCCAGACTCTAGAGAACCACCATTGACACTACTTCCTGCAAGAACATACGAAAGAGAATCAATTATAATGTCCAAGTTAATCAGTAAACATTAAGTACTCCCATTTTTTCTTGAGAAGGAGGTCATTTTCCAAGACAACTGCAAATCATGAGAAGAATGCAAAATTGTTTTTTAAAAAAAAGACAAAAAAACATCCGCATTCTCCGACATGAAGGCCTTGCATCAAGAAAATGTGACTTTAAAGGAAGAGAAACCAAAGGATAGAAAAATTACCATGCATATAAGGTATAGCAGGGGCCTGAGACCAGGCTGAAGGACCCCCATCACTACGATTATTGCTCAACTGTTGGTCCAACCAGAGAGAGCTGGATGGCGGAAAGGGCTGTCCCATATAGTTTCCTTGAATAAAATTGTTATGGTTGTGCGCCAGAACAGGATCCATTGCAGTAGCACCTAATCGGTTCCTCACACTTCTCTGAGATCCTACTTCCCTCATTAAAGGAGTGCCTGTCCCTCTGTATGTAGGCAAGGCAAAAGATGCACCATCAGTGGCAACAATCGCATCAGGATTCCTTGTATTAGAAGGAGTAAAAGAAGAACTAGAGGCTGCTGGGGTGTTAAGATACTGGGAATTCCCTGGGATGCCTTCAGTATTCTTTCTTTTAAATGAGCCTCTGCTATTATCCATGAAGTGGTTGTTCCTTTCATATTCATCTGAAACAACTCCAATCACTCCAAAACTGCTGGAAGATGGCAATTGATCAGCTAACCCATGATTTACAGGAGCCACGTATGGAACATAGAAGTTGGATGCAGCAGCAACACCTAGGTCAAGATTTGTAGCATGATGATGATGCTGAACACCATGGTACTGTGGGATACCATAGAACATAGCACTCTCATAATGCTCTGGTAAATGATGGGCATCAAAATTAGCCGTGTTCCCTGCAGCTGTGATTACTGCCTGGATATCAGGTTGTGGGAAGCTTGCTAGGCCCCCCAAAAAGATGCAGGTTTCAGGATGAAGGTAACCCTGACCTTGTTGATCCATTTCCATATCAATCATCTGACTAGTACATAGCACACTTCTTTGCCCCATGTTGCCGCTGCAGATTGTCCCTGCTTAGTCAAAATTATGATGAAAACACTCAGATCAATTGGAAATGATAACCATGAAGCAAGTTAACATCCAACCTCATAAACTTAAAGGTAGTAATTAAGCATCAAACCATTCACCAGAACAAGTGAATATGTCACACAATAACTAATCGCTTTTTTTTAGAAATAATGGGAAAGAAAAAAAAACCTTTTGCACATAGTACCTACAGCTGAAATAGGATAAACAAAGACGTGCTCTTACATGTTCAATATAAGCTCAAACATGAGAGCTATAACACATTAAACAAATCAAATAATCCCTTTCATTATTTTGAATATCATGCTACAAGTTCTGGTGGCACATTCCCCACCCCACCCCAAAAAAAAAGAAAACCAAAACACACACACAAACGAGAGACTTAAATTACACTGTTCCTTGTTCACTTCTTTATTCCTCAAATCAAAATTTCATGCTACATACACACATACATACAAGTATGTGTGCGCGCGCGCACACACACATACACAAAAGTAGGCTACCAATGAGGGAAAAAGAAGCGGGTAAAAAGGCAACATCATTATGTTTCCACAGTAGGTATCATATTCCAAACCAACCACCAGGACACTCATATTCTGGAACATGACATACCATATAAGCTACTCCTCTGGACACCCCGCCACCACATTTTGACACATTAAGCACAATTTCAGATGAAAAACCATAATTACACGCTCACAATTTTGACTTCAAACAATTAGTAGAAATAAGGATGCTAACTTCTTGATTAAAAAACAAAAGGTTCTATCCCAAATATACAAAATAATTCCATATAAAACACATATAACTAAATACATCATTTACAATCTTCCCTTCTTTGGACCAACCGGTAAGGAGCGCACTGATCTCATCATAAAATAGCAACTTCGTTCATCTACCCAATTATATATATCCCCACTTGATAACAAAAAGCTAAGGAAAAGCCAACATATGATATATAGCTTTTCTTTCACTTCTATAATCACAACTTAACTTTTTTACGTTAAATAATCCCAGTAAATTCTAATGCCTCCCACATCAAGAATGGAGAACCAATCATTGTAGCCCCAGTAGTCGTTTAAAACTTATTAAATATTCATGTATGGCAATATATTATCAAACTAAGCTGCTTAATCACAAATCCACATAATCAGCACATAGGTTCCAGCCATAGTTACCGAGATCCTTATGCCCCCTTGAAACCGCGATTGGGATTCTACGTTCTGAATCATGGTACATTCACGCACCAGGTCACTAAAATTGGCGATCCGAATTTTTCTTAAGATTTTTAGCTGAAAATTTGAAGAAAAAAAAAAGATTCCTAGATACAATAAAGGAAATAAGAGAATGCTCATACTTTATTTTTATATTTATGTTTTCTAATATTATGGTTATTGACTTTAATATTTTGTCAAAACTCTAATATATTCTAAACTATTATTATGCAGACATTTCTATTTAAATTGTACTCATAAATATATATAATTTTATACAAGTACTTATATATAATATAAACCATTTTACTCTACCCCAACATACCGCGTACGGGGTAGGTAACATACCACGTTCCAGCTAAGGCGGTAAAATACACCTAGTTTAGTCAAGACAAAGTATATTTCAAGTTTCAGAAATCTGCTTGTAATGAAAGCCAATTTTAAACACCAAGTCTGGATAATACCAGCTACTGCAATTATATTTTAGACATAAAGTCATTCCACCCTGTATACACATTTCCTTGTCTATCAAGATAAATTGATCCTCCCTATTTTAAATGTCTACTGTCAAATCTTCCATATATTGTGCAGAAGTAAAGCACAAAGAAAACGTACAAAGACTCAATTTATTTGACAACTTTTCTTCTTTTGAAATAATACGATAGACATTAGACATTATGGAAAATTACGAACACTTAAATTAGTGTGTCCTCTCACTTCTAAACTCCACTTGTTTGACCTAACTGCTTCACATTTCATGGGCCAAACCACGAATTATCTAGCACAATGAAATAGTCCCTTCCTAAATTGCCAGAAACAAATGAGTGTGGAACCTTGTTCCCATACAAAACCATAAATTCCCAATGACTCCCTTCACCAGAAAGATCAACTTCATTAAGGCATCTTCAGATTTTATCTCAAGATTCCTTAGAGTACATAATCTGCATTAACATGGAAGACTTAGAAACTCCAAAGGGTTAAAAAAATGGCCATATATTAGGCATGAACGTATTGAACTATTAAACAAATAAAAGCAAGAAACAGCATAAACATTCAAAGAAATACAGAAATTAGACTCGATACCCTAATCCATCACTTGAAAACCCAACAAAACTTTCAAATTACCTCATTATAAAGGGGCACCAAAGAAAAAGTAACTTCACAGCAAACTTAGCCTAATCTGAGCTCATATAGCCATGCTAAAACACAAGTTCCCTGAAACTACGAAAAGGGGGCTAAAGGGGCCAAACTAAAACGTGATTGATGTGAAATTCATACAAATTTATCAATTTTCACGAAACAAAAAGAACCCAGAAGAAAATAAATTCTCAAAATAACCTTTCCCTTTTCCTTCTCTTTCCTCAAAACTCACAAGCATCAAAACGTGAAACTAAGAAACCCCATTACTAATACCAAAAAAGGCAAAAATTTAGTTAACGATCATGTAGAAGACCAAAAACTATCAAAACATAAACAAATTCGTACCTTATTAACATGAACAAATTAACAACTCCCAAGTTTTGCCGATAATGATAACTGCCAACGAAAAAGACTACCCGAGAATCTCTGCAAAAATATGAAAAAAGCCCAATTTTTTTTTAAAAAAAAAAATTTCGAGGTGATCGAACGTGATTAACCTAAACTGCGATTAACCCAAAAAAAACCACAATCCTTAAAAAACCCTAGAATTCAAACTTTAACAATAATGACCCAAAAAAAGAACAATTTGGAGAGCAACAAGTACGGAAATTGGACATCAATCACTCCAAAAAAAAAAAAACCGTAGATTAAAAGGAAAACAAAAAATGTTTACCTGATTATTGAGGTTTAATCAGAGACACAGAGAGATATCGAGAGATCCAAGAGAAGAAAAAAAATTGAGAGAGAAAGAGAAAGAGAAAGAAAGAGAGTTAGAGACTCGTTGGTTTTCTGATTCTGTAGATTTTTTACACACAACGGGAGGGTTTTTTATATTTTACATCCCCGATTCCTAATTATAGAGGGAATGGGCACGATCTGATTAAAAAACGTTAATTACGAGAAAATATTTTGCATAAGTAAGCAATTACTTATTTCAACGATTATATATTTTTTTTCAAAAAGGTTATAATTTTAGGGATTTGTTTATTGAAAATAATCCTTTTTCCATTAGGAATGAGAAGATTGATTGGGGGGCCAACTCAATTTTAAATGGCTCCATTGTTAAACTAAAACCACATTAACACAGAATTCCTTATAGCTATAGGAAAAGAAAAAAAAGGAAAGACGCCTCCTCATTACATTATATTACAACTTTAAATATTGAATTATCTTATTGAACTGAGGTGTGTTGTAGATTTTATATAAAATTATTTATTTTTTTCGTTTAAAAAATTAATTTATTGTGAGGATAAATTTATTTAGAAGTGAATTACCGTATTTTTTTAAGTTTTTCAATGTATTATATCTTTTAATGGTCACGTAAAATATTATATATTAATTATGAGTATGTAATAAAGTTCAAATGTTACATTATTTGAGTCAATAGTATCATTTGTAAAACATGTCAATCTGGCTAAGGATTATTGTATCATATACATTATATTAAATAAACGTTTATGTATTTACTATTCTCTAAATTTTATTTTGTACGCTTGAGAATCCGATGGTGAAGTTACGCAGCGCATTGGTAGGAGCCTTATTTTTATTGTTATATTTTCTAAAAAATTTAAATGTAATGACAAAATGATTTTATTTAGTTACTTATATCTTATTGAATGTAATTTTATGACATTTCTCTATGTATATAGCATGATGTCTATGCTTCTTTTTTTTCGTCTAAAAGAAAATATGTTTAAAAATTTGACAAAGCTAATACAATTTATTAAAATTAAAATTTATATTTCATCATGCATAAAGTTGATTTAGGTACGTAAACTCTTTACGTGGTGCATGGTAAATAACCCTCTTTTTTTTTCCTTATCGAACGTATTTGAAGTTTTGAATCTTTATTAATCCCTCCGAGATAGGCAATCTTTTATTTATTCTACACGTGTTAGGTAATAATCAGATTGATTTTAAATTTATAGGTCATTCCAAACGAGTTATTAATTGCTTTTGTAGGGTTTCAAACTTCTAACCGAAAACGAATTTATTCAGGAGGGGGGGATGAGTCCAAAAAAATTATAAGTATTTTTCACCAACGGTTTTTAAACTACTGGTAGAGTTTAAAAAATGGTTTTTCTACGATCACCTGAAAAAAGAAAAATTAAGTATTATTTTTGGTTAAGTACTTTTAAATACAATTTGAAATTTTTTTAGTTTTGTAAAAAATAATTAATCGGACACTTTACTCCCAAAAAATGATCTTTGATCCGTCATTGTTTTTAACATGAATATTTTGAAATGTTTATCAAGACTCGGTTGATCACTAAACTAGCTAGTTAGAGTTGAAAAACATAACACATTATCTTAAACATTTTATAAATCATTTGGTTAAAGTTAAACATTGCACTTTATAAATCAAAGTCACCTTAGGATACATTATGCTAAAACATTAAAAAAAGGGTGAATTTTATTAATATTTATTATTTTCTATGCACCTAAAATTAATTTCAATCCCTATCAAAAAAGGAAAAATATCAATCAATAAATTGATGTTATCCTCAAAATCAATCTTGTCTTGTGACCCAAAAAACTCTGAAAATGAAACTCAACTAATATTTTAATCGATAGGGAAGGTGGAGTTCCCAACTTAGCCATAAATTAGGTTCAAAACTAAATCATACTCTATAACAACTCATGAGGATCACCAACAATTCCCACTTGCAAGTAGACTAATCACAAAGTTTTAAGAAGATGGTTGCTGACCTAAAGGCCATGAAGAAATTAGCAATAACGATGAGTGGTGATATCACGAACTCAGTTCGTGAGAGTTATCATGAAATCAAAAAAGTTCGTTAATGATTATTGAGAAATTGAATAGTAATTTTAATATTTAATTTTAAAATAAATCATTACCATACAATTTCTTCGTAATTATTAGTAGTTTTTTCGATTATGTGGTAATCCTCACGAAACTGGATCCGTATGATCACTACTCAATAATATTATATCCACACAAAATGTTTTTCACATATTTTGGTTATAATGTCATTCATTTATTATTTTGACCATCAAAGTCATATTTATTAGAAATTTTTTTATGAAAAAAGTTTATATTAATTTTTTGTGTGAAAAAAATAAAAAAAGAAAAAAAGTCCCTATTAATTGCTTTTGATCTGTCTGTAAAAGTAGATTTAATACGATACATATAAACTAATCTTTGATATTATTTTACTATTGTAAAATAAATATTTTTTAACTATGTGTATGAATCCAACTTAAAAGAGATTAAAATAGAGATTTATTATATAACTGCAAAGAATAGCCATAAAATAAAGGTAATTTGAGACCAAAAGTATATTCTTAATTCCTATTCAAAATTTTTGAGGGATTTTGCTTTTTTGCTTTTTGCCCTTTTTTCCACGTGGGTCCTCTAATTGCTAGCCGCAAAATAAAGGATTGAGGTGGATCCCACACTTTATAGGCAAGTTAAGAATCCCATGTGCTCTTATAAGTCTTAACAAAAAAATGTCATAAATTTAGCTAACAAATCTCCTGAAGTATTTTTGAAGCATTTTAAGTATAGATAAAATCCCTTATTTGACTGCAGTTTTTTGGTCTAATAATAATTTTTTAAATTTTAATTTAACATATTTGAATTTGATACATTTTTTCGAAAAATGTAAAAAAAAAATCTAATTTTTTATAATTAATGAATGGTTTTTCAGAAAAAAAATAAAATATAAAAGAAATCCAAGGTAATTTTACCTTTCTAAATGACAAATCAAACTCTTAAGTAAAAATTTATTTAAAAATAAATTACATCCGTGTCTTCGAGTTTTGCACCTAACTACAAATTTTAAAATAAACATTTTCGTTATATTTGATTGTTTGAAATTAAAATTTGGAATTGGAATTGACGTGAAATCATATTTTTTTATAACATAAAAATGGTTGAAAAAAAACCATTATTTTATCTGAATTCAAATTCCAAACAACCAAACGTAGTATGACCTTTACATAACAAGTAGGTTCAAAATATGAATTATCATTAAAACACTTGATGAAAATTGTCTACATCATCGTATAATTGCAGTGCGATCATAAAAACGACTAAATCATCATTACAATTCGAGAATCGTCAAAATTACTCTATGTTGTTATAATTGCGATTTGATTTGATTAAAAAAAAAAAAAAAAACTATTACTTGATTGAATGAGAAACAAAAATATAGAAATAAATGAAAAATATAGCTAAAGGGTTATAGTAACGAAGAGATTATAATCATTTAACTATTTGATATAATGCTTATCATAGATTTAAGATATCTATACGTGCACAAAAATTCGTAAAAAACAAGATTTAATTGTCAATTTTCAAACTAATGAATTTAATTATTATTAAGTGTAAATCTCAAAAATGGAAATTTACTTTACATTTATTTAATTTTTGGGCATTTTCACACAAAATTTTCAACAAATTGTCCAATTTTTAAGTCCACACATACCTAGTATATTTAATCATATATATTTTTTAAAAAAAATCTAATAAATTTTATTTTTTTAATAGGAAAATGGGTCTAATAAATTAGATTTCCGAGTCTAGAATTATATTCAGCTTTTTTGTGATAAATCGAATATTAAATTTCGTGGTTGGAGATAGAATGACAATTTAATAACTTTAGCCGTCACGTCAAAGATCGAAAGTACTCACTTGAATATGAATTTGATATATACGATGAGCACTGATATGGCTTGAACTAAGTTTTGATACCATTTGTTAGGAGTACACGACGGAAAATCAAACGATTTAAAAGCTTCAATTGACCTAAACCATGTATATAAACTGTTTTTATTTTTTTATTTCTTTTCGATATAAGATAAACTCACATGTAAATATTTTAATAGTTTAATAGTTTCACCATCGCATGTTAAGATTAATTGGAAACATCGCAGACCATTTAATTTCGCTTAAAATTTAATTTTTAAAAATCCATTTGTCATGAAAAAATATACAAATTTTAAAATAAAATGTATCCAAACCAGGTAGTGATACATGTAATTTAGCTTTTTCTATTTACGCATCTAGCTGCCCTATCTGACATGATGACATATATAAGTTAACAAGGTATCTAGACATATATAAGTTAACAAGGTATCTATACTTCTACGGCTTGTAATTTGCTTCAAAGGACAGGCTTTGGACCAGATTCTTTATTCCCAGAACAGAATGTGCTGGCTTTTGTCAAATTTGGGAAGGCTACCTGCACCAGCATCCTAAACTTCCTCGTAAGCTTTTATTTATTTTATTTAATTATTTTTCTTTGATAACTAATTTAAATCTATTCCTTTTTATTGAAGGAGACCAATGAAGACAACCATCACCAACTTCCTCTTAAGGATTTTATTAATAATGATTCTCTAATTTATCTATTCCTTTAACCAATTGTTATGCTAATGGGCTGAACCATCCATGAAAGACCAGGAAGAGTGAAGGCAAGACGTTTAGGTACAAACCGGCCGGTGACCAAATCGAGCTATCGGCTCGGTAACCATACCAAAATTTTGGGTTAAAAACAATTTTTGTAATCAATTCTGAATAATTCGGTTACTGACTTATGTTAAGGTTAAGAGTAATTCACACGCTTGATATACATGGATGAGTATTAATAGGATCCAAATGCTTAAGATTTGAAGTCTTGAGCTTAAACCATGTATATAACGTACTCATGACTCGTATGTAAATATCCTAACAAATTATATAATTTTTTTTTTCAGAACTTCAGTAATTTGGTAATTCAACTTTATCGACATTTAAAACAACAAAACCGAAGTTGAATATCAAAATTATCAAAAATAAATTTCAGTTCGCTAATTCGGTTACTCCCAAATACCGCACATCCCTACTAAATATACGAAAAACTTTCCAGTGCGCTCATGCTTCCGTGATGCTCGCAACTTTGTATTCAATATTCTCTCGATCCTATGAATATGAGCTCGACAATGCCAAAAGGATAACATAAAGAACAAATTAAAAATAGTGATGAAAAATTCCAAGCAGAAGGGTACTTTTAGTAGTTACACTAAGAGAGATGATTGGAATCAAAAGCTAAGGCTATGATTGAAACTGTTTTTGAAAATTGTTTTTAATTTTTAAAATTGAAAATAATTTTCAAAAACTCTTTTTTTATTTTTGACAAACAATTTTTCAAAATTAATTTTTTAACACAGTTTTCAAAAACTATCTTTTGAAAACTCAAAATTGATGTTTTTTTACATAATTTTTAAAAAATAACCCTAAAATCAGTGTTCACTTATTTTTTTCATTCTTCTTCTATGATATATAAAAAATTTTAAAATTTTAAAAATAAAATAAAATAATTATTTTTTAAATATTTAATAAATATAAAAAATAAAATTACTATAGATTTTAAATTTAAACTCAAAACTAAAAATAATTACAAGATGTATCAAAACAGTTTTCAAAATAAGATTATTCAAACAATATTTCGTTATTTTCTGTTTTGAAAGCAATTTTCGAGTTACAGTTATCCAAACATGTTTTCTTCATAAAACATCATAAAACTGTTGTCAGATTTCGAAAACTGTTTTCAGTTTTTATTTTCGAAAATAATTTTCAAAAACTGAAAACAAAAAATTGTTACCCAAGAGGCAACTTTATAAATCTCAAGTTTTGATTTGGTGAGACAAATGGTACCTCAATTGACCTAAAATATTATTCCAACGGGCCTAGAATAGGGATTCTCATGCAAATACAAGGATTAACATTACTGGGTCTGGAGTGAAAAGCACGATGGCACAAAAACGCCAAGCTACAGCCTACAATCACTCACCAAAACAAATATTGAGAGCGCCAAAAGATAGAACTAGAATAATATGATGAACATGACATGTAGAGTCCATGAAAGGAATGTATGTCTTTATGTCAGTACAACTGAGTTTCCTCAAGAACAAAAACATAAATAGCTGTCATGTAATTTGAAATGTGCTCAGAAATACAAAGTAAAATACAATAATTTCTGCAATATTTTATAACTTTTCAGCTTTAGATACCAACCACGCCCTTCTTTTCATCTGGACTGAGACGCCAGCACACAAATGTAAAGGTCAAAAACTAAAAGGAAAAGGAAAGAAAGAAAACACTAACAATGTGCTGACTGCCTTTTTTATTTGTGAGTTTCAGTCTTTTTCTGTTCTTTCGCTGAAAAAAAAAAATTTATTGTTAGCTTCCATAGAAGAAAAATGTGGATATCCATGTGTGTATGCGTAATGTATGTGTAAATTCAGGGTAGCAATGGAGCAAAAGTGGGCTATGCCAAATCCATTGTGGACAATTCGGGCAACAAGAATCATACCAGCCTTCTCTTCTTCTCTCTTCCTGGCAGCCTCAGCCCTTTGTTGCCGTATCAGGGCTAAGCGCTCTGCAAGATAAATGATTAATCAAAATAATGAAAAAGTAAAACAACAATTGTACAAAGAAAAATTAGCATACAAGATAATTGATAACAGGAAATAAAAAATTAATGAGACTACTGGAGAGGAGAAGAGGAAAAATGCAGAACATTGAAAAACCCATTTTTCAGATATACAATGCGTAGAACAAATAGAATACAGAAGAAAGGAACTATCTTGATCTGAGAAAAGGTCAACAGAACAGGTCCACTGGTTACAATAAATTTTCTCTGCATCAGTCATGAAATCCATATTTGATTCCACATTAACATGATGCAGCCTTCTCTTTGGCTTCTGCTTTTGCAGCAATGGGAGTTGAAGCCTTTCTAGAAGGCCACATCAGAAGACAGGAAGCAGTAGAAATGCAACTTTAATAGGGTTCATAGATCATGCCTTAAACAGTAAAAACTAAAACATATTGATATATGCGCTCATTTTAACCGAATATTGCTTCCAGGATGTCATAATATTATGCTTAATCAATTGCCAAGATTAAAGTATTCCCACTTAGATATGACAAAGCCACATCATTGCACTCTATCTTCTTTCCACGTGTCCACACCCAAATCCCAATCTCAACAGAACAAAAACAGTTTGCTTCTTCTCATCCAGAATCCTGCTCTATGAAGACTGAGAACAAAGTTCATGTCATTGAATTAGGAGTAACTAGCACCCCAAAAAAAACTAGGAGCAACTGAATTTTTTTATAAATAAAAATAAAAATCTTATGATTAGATCTATTCTGGCAGTAGGATCTCGTGATTCATATTGTCCATTTTCAGATTATTCCTACTTTCATCAGTCTCTCAACCTCCTTACCAATGTTTCCATGGAAGATGAAAGCAGATTGCTATAAAGAGACCAAAAATAATATAAGATAAATGCAAGTAGCTCATACACAAACAGATTTCATGAAACTCAGAATCATCAGTATCAAAAACAACTGTAGACAATTTACCAAAATATTCCATTTATGACTGAAAAAAAACCACCAATTGATGGAGTACATAATGGTATAGGGACAAATTTGTAATCATGAAAAAGTATGGATTTAAGAATTATATTTTAGTAAGGTTTTTAGGACATAGTATTTGGTATTTGATCAGTATTGAATTTCTTTATTTAAAGTGTTGGAGTAGGTTTAGGACTTTTAAGATCTCTACATAAAAGATCTCTATGTTAATTTTTAATTAGTTTTTTAATGTATAAAAATCATATTA
The DNA here is from genome assembly GCA_023935145.1 of Bretschneidera sinensis. NCBI lineage: Eukaryota > Viridiplantae > Streptophyta > Magnoliopsida > Brassicales > Akaniaceae > Bretschneidera > Bretschneidera sinensis. Next base: position 146,441,144 of record CM043698.1, on the reverse strand, counting down.
GAGATATTGAATATCTTTGATTTTCTCTCAACATCCAGGGTAGCCTAATTTCTCTACCAATCCCAGAGTAGCTTGATTTCTATTTCTTGTTCTACACCAATTTGGTATTGGAGCTTGAATATGACGTACACTGCCACCACCATCAGAATCAGCAGCCTTCCACGACCAAAACTTGAAATTTTCAGGCTGATCCGCCATGCACCGCCGCCCTCTGCCGTCAAGCACCACAGCCAAAATCACCTCCGTCCGAGACAGACCACCCCACCAGGATCGGAATTCCTCGATCTACACATCCCTGCTACCCACGTGCCCATATATTGTTGGGAAACGTCCAAAAATTCCTAAAATAGTCACTTGTATTCCTCCGATCTGCAGATTCCGAGGACTTTAGCTCCGATCTGCAGATTCCAAGGATTTTCGCTTCGATCCATCACCACCATCTCGCTCGCTGGCCTCAATTGACCCTAAACTAGGAAGATCGCCGTACGGCGCCGTCATCGGGTTCACCGTCACCAACACAATGTCGCACTACAGAAGCTTGTGCGAAGCTTTGTTTACATATGCTCTGTTTTAGTTCTCTAAATAGAAACTTTATTTGATTTGTATTCTTTTTCTTTTTCTTTTCTTAAAAAAATGAAAAACAGAAAGAAAAAAAAAAGAAAAAAAGTTTCTTTTTCATGCTTTATTTAAATTAAAAATGTTGTCTATTTTCAACTGTTTCTATTTTATTTAAATTATATATGTGGTCTAATTTCAAGCTTGACCAACAACTAAATGAAATTCGGTATAAGCTTACAAGTCCTCATACATCAGTTGATAAACTCATTTGTTTCTTGACCATACTACTCTGTCTTTCGAAAGTAACACAATCACCTCCTACATTGCTGCAAATTGCACTCGCTTTGTTGATGGAAGTTTTAGTTGCTGATAAACTTTTCAAGTATCACATATCAATGCGAAAATTGTGACCGCCCCTTGCATCACTGAGATAACAAGAATAATTATACCAGACAACCCTTATGATGATGAACAAATGAAGGAAGTCTTTCAATTGATTGTGTCCTCGTTTGAAAATCTAGCTGACAAGTCTAGTCGGTCATATATTAAGAGGATATCAATTCTTAAGATTGTTGCCAATGTCATATCATGTGTAGTGATGTTGGATCTTGAATGTGATGCTCTGATTAATGAGATGTTCTAGCATTTCCTCAAGGCCACAAGGGATTATCACCCAGAGAATGTCTTTTCATCTATAGAGACAATTATGACGCTTGTATTAGAAGAAAGTGAAATTTCCCTCGAGTTACTCTCCATAATCTTAGCTAGTGTTAAAAAAGACAATGAAGAAGTTACACTTGTAGCTCAGAAGTTGACTTAGAGAGTTCTTGAAGGCTATGCTACTAAGCTTAAACCATACTTGATACAAGAATAAATTTTGTACGCATTTCCTTAGATGACTATAGTATAGTAGTTGCTTCTACATGCCAAGAGACATCTAGTACTGTTGAGCAAACTAATGTCACAACTGCTGAACATGTGGTTCATAAGAGAAAATCATACAAGGCACCGGTGATCAGGAGGTTGTACTAGCCACAATTCCTCCTTTACATGTTGAGCAAGTTCACGATTGAAGACATGAGTGAGACAATGGTTGATATGCATGCTCCTATTGTTGATTTTATCTTGCCTATTTGGTTTGAAGCACCTTCAAAGCAAACATTCTCAACCAAAATTTTTTCCTTTGGTAGAGACCTTGTTTTTCAAGAATTTCATGACTATGCTTTATTTCTATGAGCATCACAGATATTGCTTCTTCATCACTTCAAAACTCAAAGTCAAGTTTTTTCTAAGTGGTGGAGAATGATGGGATTGAAAAGGGTATGGGGCAAATTTGTAATCATGAAAAAATTATGGGTTTCTAAGACATAGTATTTGATCAGTATTGAATTTCAAGATCTCTATATAAGAGATTCCTATGTTAATTTTTAATTAGTTTTTTAATGAATAAAAATTAGATTAGTGATATTGAGTATCACTGATTTCCTCTCAATCTCCAAGGTAGCATGGTTTCTATTTCTTGTTCTACATCACCAATACTTGTACGAATTAGAAGAAAAACTTCCAAGATAACCAATAAGCCTTTGGATAGAAAGTCTTCAAATCACAAAACCTCATAAACCATTGTTCCGAGCTGTCATTGAGATGGCTACCCAATCAACTTTTCGGCAATCAAATGCTTTAAGTAGAATTGAAAGTGTCTCATAAGCACCATTCCATGTCATACATGTAATCATGTAAGACCATAGATAATAAGACTTGCGTCCTTCTCTTCAAACATTATTAAACCCTCAGCACGTGTGCCAACACCTAGCATCAACACATAGCTGCGACCCACATGATTTTACCCAATGCTTTTATTTTTAATAAGTGGTTTCCTTCAATGATTTAAAATATAACATTACCATTTGCTTTAGAACTCATAGAGGTGCAGGGTTAACAGTGAAATTCCAATTCAAATGATTTTCCATACTACGTAATGAACTTAAATTTCTCAGAGAGTTAGTTAAAAAGAAGATGGGGTAATGATTTTCACTTCCCAATTTCAGCACCTACTTAATTAAGGTAACTTCAACTTCAGCTACAAAAAACAACATGCATTACATTCAGTTAACCAAAAAAGGAGCAAAGCAGTAAACATATGAAAAGAAAAGGTCATGACGAAGTAAGACAACCTTTTGCAAGATTATTCGAAGCTATATTTACATTTTGTCAGAGAAACAGAGGTGGCATATATTCAGAGTCCAGAAATTACCTAAGTCCTTTTTTGATTGTTCAGTTTTCCCTTGTTCTTGAAGCCTCATATATCGCTCATGAGCTTTTTGCTTTTCTATCTCCTCTCTGCAGCCATTTGTTACAAAATTAAGGTAACAAAAATAGAAGCCCTTGCCTAAACACTAGCATGTTGGTTCAAAATAAATAACCAATTTGAAAATTGCAATCACGAACCCCACTGCCCTTGGTACATGAACCACAAATGTGCAAAAAATATTAACGAAAAGCAACTACTCATAGCTTCAAAAGATAAAGTTCATAATAAGATCTACGGTTTTGAAGTAAATGATAATCCAAGCACATTCAATATTTCCAATACATACAAAGAAAAGCAATTAATAGGTTTAAGTTGAATTACATGCTATAAAGAAGACCAAAAAATTTCAGGCATGTTTCCATCTTCATTACATAGGAAAATTAACTATAATAATTTAACAAGTTCTATTATGTCCAGAGGCCACAGACTATCCAGGGCCATATTCAAAGTAGAAACTGACCCCTTTAAGTTTATGGTCTATTGTCAAATCATCGAGTCTCAAGAAAACTCATTTTCCTTGAAAATGATAAATTATACTTACTAGATTGTTAAGTTTGCAATGATAACAATTTATTCAGATTCTTTTATCAAAATTTGATTTTCTTTCTTAACCTTTTCTCCTATCAGTGATTAAACTAAACCTCTAAAAAACAGTACTAAAATTTTCACCTACCATCTGAATAAATATTTAAGAAAAAAGAAAGCCCCACCACAGACAAACGATTGGTATTTGCACAAAAGCAACCCTCAAAAAATCTTACTAGCAAGCCTTCACTCAACAAGATCTACTCTGCCCATAGTTAAAATAGACTTCTTGAAAAACAATTAAAAGTTAAAAGCCACTTTTAGCTTCCTCTCCGGTTAATAGTATAAAAGAAAATGCCGTAAGAATCCATAATAGATTAACTTTTGTGCTGACCTGTAACTTTAGAAGGATGGACAGAAATGAAGATCAGCAAACTCATAAATCACAAAGTCAATTTTACAGATTCACATGTCAGTTCTTCTCTTGTTTCATTTTCAAACCAAATCCATACTGAAAATTTCAGGAAAATTCATGGTATAAATCTTGATACATGTGCAAAGATTCATTTCTTTTCTAAGACTACTGTTCTAAACTGAATCCTCAAAGTTGTACCCCAAATTTAGAAACATGATAAGATTAAGTTCCGTTGGGAACAAAATACTGAATCCTCATATAGAAATAAGAGAAAAATGGATAATAGTACAATTAACAAGAAAGCCATCTGTTTCATGAATTAAGCAGAGTACATGTGGGTATGGTAAAGTAGTGCTCATACTGATTTGATGTGGTAAGAACGATACCTTTCACGCCTTGAGAGTTCAGTTGTTTTCCCGATCTACAATATAAAAGTTTGGTCACTCAAGACAGTTAGAAATTTTTTGAACGAAAGACTGAAAGTGTATGCAAATAAGGATTGTATAAGAAACTTACATCAACATCTTTAGCTTTCACATTCTTCGGTTTTACTAAATTAGGATTCTCAATCTCAATAATTCCCTGTGTACCTTTCATTTTCTGCAACAATCAGGAGCAATTTTAAGCAGAAAAGGAGAATAAGAGGAAAGAAAGGCATAACCAAAAAGAAAAAAAAAGTTTGGATGAAATAACAAGCCAGGGAATATAATAACCTCAGGTTCTTCTTCCACTTCCTCATCAAGTTCTTCTTCTTCTTCTTCTTCCTCCACTTCAGCTTTTTCCTGACACAAATTAAAAATGCTTTTTTCAAAAATTGAAACACACAAAAACTACAAAGTGCATACATGCAGAGACATGTACATTATATTTTGTGACTGTGTAGGAGTGAGAGTGAGAGTGATAGGGAAAACAGAAAATTAGAAATTGGAGGTTTATGATAAAGGCTTTCCTTATTTCAATTTAGCAATTAACATTACTGTTCAAATGATGTTATGAAATAAAAACCAATAAAACTATAGGCACACCAAAACAAATTGTGAAATGCTCCATTCTTCGTGACATTAATTGGCAAGAACAAAACAAAAACCCTTCTTCTCTATAAACTGTGGCTATAGATTGTTAAAGAAAACTGACATACATCAAACAAACTGCATAGAAAATAAAAGTTTAATCTTGGGCAATCAGAAATTATTGTCATGTGTGCAATCCTTTAAAAATGAGGTAATACCCTTTTAAACGTGCGGGGACGAGCAGATGAACCAGCACCTGCAATCACAAAATCAGCCTCGTGTCAAAGGGAAAGCATTGCAGCAACCTAAGCTACTTCATTTAATCGTAATTTTATTTAACTGAAATGAAAGCTTCTTAAACTTCTTTCACAAACCAAGAATATCAGATTAATCATCAAAAGAAATATATTTTCCACGTTTAAAAAGCTTCTTAAGTTCAAAAAGTGGTTTAATCACATTTTCCACGTTTTTATTTCAATACTTATCTATCAAAAATCCAGCATCACTTGCACAAAATAAATAAACGAACCATTGAATTCAACACGTTTTTGAAATAAACATATCCTAAAACTGTTCGTAAGAATTTTAAGACGAATCGACACGATAAATATGAAATAACTGATGTTTTTTAACAAAAATTTAAACCAGTTCTTGAGAGGTCCCATTTTCCAAGTGAATTTAACCTAAATTCAAGTTCCATTCCAAAGAACCTTTGCATAAACCAGCCCAAAAAAATAAAATTGAAAATTAGTATATCAAGCCAAAATCAGCCTTTGTTTAATCATATGATGAATACGATATTCAAAACGATGCCAGTTTTTTAGATCTGACTTTATCCCGACGAATAAAAAAAGAAAAAATCTATACACATATATATATAGAGAGACAGAGGGAGGAGAGAGAGTACGGAGTTCTTCAGGGGTGGAGAAGTGACGATGACCAGTGGGCTTGCCCTTGAACTTTCCTCTTCCCATTTTCGATGCAAAGAACTACTCCGATTTAAGAAAAAGTGAAAGTGAGAAGAGGAAAATTGCAGTGAATTACGACTATATTGTTATTGGCTCTTTTGCCCGTCTCTTTAATTTGAATCTCTCGCTGTGCTTTTTGTATTGAGCATCAGGAACTCTAGCTGTGATGTTACTCCCACGCGCCACTAAAGCGAGTGAAGACGAACCTTTTCATCTTATATAGTAAGATTGACCTTAGATATTTTTTTCCGTTGCTTCTGACTAAACTTCTGGGTCGGTTGAGTTCTAAATTTAATGGTATGCATTAATTGAAATTTTTATTGTTAATTTCAATAAGTTATATTAATAAGATAAGTGTAAGATTTAAAAATTAATATTATCAATAATACTTTTAATATTATCAATAAAATTTTTAATTGATTTAAGCAATTGAATTTAAACTCGAATCAATCAAAAAATTGATCGCTTTTTATTTCGGCAAAAATGCAAAATGGATAGTGATCTTTTGAAGAAAAAAAATAAAATGAGTTTCCATAAAACATATGTTTTATAAATAAAATAACATTTTTATCTATACTCTTTTAATAAAACAGCCTTTTAATGGTAAAAGATTTTTAAAACCCAAAAACATGGTTTCATGGATAAAGATTTTAGAAGACACCGTTTTCAATTCATTTTTTAATCACTTTTGTATTAATAAACAACAATCAAAACATCGATTAGTAAATGATTTGATTATTTTTTTTATTTTTTTAAAAAATAAACATTAATTTAAATGATTCTCACTCAATAAAAATTCTATTTAAACGATGTGGGATTCAATTCTCTCAACTAAACTTCACTCAAACGAAGATTGAAAGCTATGATCTTGAGATTATTGTTATGAAACTACTTTTTTTAATTAATGGGACAAACTGAGTATGTAATTTGAATCGAATTCGAAACAAAATTCGTAAACAAGAGGTGTGCCACTAAATTATATATGCTTGTGATCACAATTGTAACCCATTCAATTGATTAAGCATAAAACAATCGATGATAAACATGTATGAAATCATAATACAGTGGTCTCGAACTTAGCCTAACGGTCACGCTCGCACTTTCATCTTTGTAGGGGCATTGATATGGCCCAGAATACTCCAAATACTCAAGCCCAACGAGCGGCCCACCTCGGCCCATACAAGCCCAGCTGGCATCGGCCCAAACAAGCCCTAAACCCAGCTGTGTGCTCCAAAAGGCTCAATAGATCCAGTGACCTCCCCAGGCTGGGCAAGTGATCCATATATTCCCTGGCCCAACGAAGTCTCCAGGCCCGTAAAGGACGGCCTAGCAAACCTACGCCTGGACCTCCCCTATGGCCGCCCTACAGTCGCCAACCACCCTACAAAGCTATCAGCCACCCTGCAGACTGACAGCCGCCCTGCAGCTACCCTACAGCCACACTCTCGCCCGAGCCCGCTATCATGACCACCCTACTAGCAGACGCCTATAAATGGGCCAAGGTATGGACCTCACCAGGCATCCACACACATCTACTTTGACACTTGATTTTCTAGAGCCCCCGGTTCCTCTTTCGAACCCTCGGCTCCTCCCTTAAATATTTGCTAACTTAAGCATCGGAGTGCCTTCGGAGGTCTGCCCCTCCCCTCATTTCGAGGACCTTTAGTTCACTCCTGTCGCTTGTGCAGGATCCAGACCGAGTCCTTACTCCGGCCAAGTCCTCACTCAGGCCACATCCCCAACCAGGCCACGTCAGCTTCCAGGTTACATCAGCACCAACAGTTTTTGGCATCAACATATTGGCGTCATCCGTGGGAAACCACAATCTCTCGCTACAATAGGAGCGAAGAAGTAAAAGAACTCATCTGTCACGATGCCACCTAGGACCAGCACAAGAATCAGCAAAGGAACCTCAGCGGCGTGCTCGGCCCCTGAACAAAGCAGCACTCGCAGTCGTCATTCCAGACCCAGATTTCCAACAGTACCAGAACATGCCACTCCCGCCAAAGAGCAGCGCCCCCACCTTCTAGAGACTGACTCGCCCGATGATGAAGAAATAGCCGCTCACCTTCAAGCCTTAGTAACTCAAGCTCAGTTTCAGGAGCTGTCCAAGATGATAGCCAATTTAGCGGCCCAGGTTCGGGAAGGAGGTCAGCAGCCTTCCAGCTTTCCCGGCCAAGCTTCGGGACAAGCAGAGTCAACCGGTAGAAACGACCCCACTTATAGCCCATCTCTTGCGGAGCACTCCCCGCGTTACAGTCAGTCTAAGGAAAGTTTTTCCTCAAAAGGCAACCTCAGCCTGGACAGGTGGTTTGAAGAAATGGAAGGAAAGATAGACTTGGCCCTAAGACACAAGAATCCCAGCCTTATGGACGAACTCTGCGTCCGGGACCCTCATTTCGCAGAGGGTGTCCTCGAGACCCCTCTCCCGCCAAACTTCAGGATGCCCCAAGTCAGAATGTATGACGGAACCACAGATTCGATGGACCACCTCCAACACTATAAGACGACAATGGTGCTACACCAGCACTCAGACCCGATCATGTGTGGCGCCTTCCCTCTGACTCTCGAAAAGGCGGCGGGTATTTGGTACTCACACTTGAAGCCAAGAACCATTAGCAACTTCAAAGAGCTCAGTTATGCTTTCGCCTCTCACTGCCTCAGCAGCAAGAGGCCCAAGAAAACCTCGAAAAGCCTCTTTAACATTATCCAGCATATGAGAGAAAGGCTTCAGGCTTACATCTCTTGGTTCAACACAATGGCATGGGATATTCCAGACCTCGATCCGAACGTCCAGGTAATGGCCTTTAAAAACGGATTGAGGTCTGGCATCTTTAGTTCCAAGCTAACTCGGCACCCACCCCGAGACATGAACGAGATCTTGGCCCGGGCAGAAAAGTACATGCTGGTAGAGGATGATCAAGCCTTCAGAGGGGAAAGAGAGGAAGAAACCGAGAAGAAGAGGAAAGACCCTGCCCTCCAGAGAGAAGCAGCCAAGAAGCCTCACCAGGAAGACAGGTATAGACCTCATCCTCGGGTCAACAGCTTCACTCCCTTCAATACTACTAAGACTGACATCCTCTTGCAGCTTCAGGACAATTCTGTCCTATAATGGCCACCCAAGAAGCCTCTTTGGGGGGATCAAAAAAAATGGTGCCAGTTCCACCAAAGCCGTGGCCACGATACTGAGGAATGTCACGACTTGAAGGAATAGATTGAGAATCTCATTAACTAAGGGCGCCTAAAGGAGTTTACTGGGCCTCGAAGAAGGGAAACCCCCGCACCACCAAGAAGAGATGACAGACGCCCTTATCAGCAATGGCAAGAGAAGCCGAACCCTCAGAGAGGGCGGAACAGGAAAGGCCCGGCCAAAAGAAGCCAGAGGTGGCCGCAACCACCCGAATCATCAAAACTATTTGCGAAGGGCTAGCTGCAGGGAAGAATTCGAGTCAAAGCGGTAAAGCATATGCCAGGGCCGTAGCCTCCATCAGCGGCCCCCATAAGAAAAGAAGAACAAAGCCGGTGATCTCTTTCACAGAAGATGACCTCGAGGGCGTGCAGACTCCTAATGATGATGCTGTGGTAGTCTCACTCCTAGTGGCCAACTGCGAGATACAGCGGGTCCTGATCGATAATGAGAGTTCTGCAGACATACTGTTTCATGATGCCTATCAATGCATGAAGTTGAAGGAAGGGCATCTAGAGCCTACCCTTGCCCCCCTCTATGGCTTCGGGGGATCCCCAATCTTCGCCGAAGGAAGTATAGTCCTCCCCGTGACCACGGGAATGGCCCCGAGGATGTCTACTATACAGACTACATTCCTAGTGGTCAAACAACCCTCTTCCTACAACATGATAGTCGGCCAGCCCACCCTCAACAAACTAAAGGTCGTCGCCACCACCTATCACCTGAAGGTCAAGTTCCCTACCAACGAAGGTGTAGAGGTGATCAGAAGGGACCAAAAAGTCTCCCGGTCTTGTTATTTGAGTGCTATCAGAGAAGGGAAAAAGACTGAGGCCCTACCACTTGAAGTAGATGATCTGCGGGATGAGATGAAAACACCCAAAGGTCGACCCACGGAGGAACTAACCACTGTGACCCTGACAAAAGACCCCGCCCGAACCATACAAATAGGAATGAACCTCCCAAAGAAGTCCAACAAAGAACTCTTTCGCCTCATTCGAAAGAACCAGGATCTATTCGCCTGGTCAACCCTAGATATGCCAGGGGTTAACCTTGAAACCATCAAGCACCACCTGAATATAGATCCTAAGTGCAAGTTAGTTATTCAGAAGAAGAGATCATTCGCCCCCAAGTGCTAAGTAGCCATCAACACTGAGGTGGAAAAACTGCTGGAAGCCGACTTTATCAGGGAAGCAAGGTACCCAGATTGGGTATCCAATGTCGTGATGATCAAAAAAGCCAACAGTAAATGGCATATTTGCATTGACTTCACCAATCTCAACAAAGCTTACCCAAATGACAGTTTCCCTCTTCCCCGGATCGATCAGATGGTAGATGCCACTTCCGGGCACGAACTCCTCTCTTTCATGGACGCCTATTCTGGTTATAATCAGATTTTTGTGCACAAGTCTGACAAAGAAAAGACCATCTTCATCACCGAGCGAGGGCTGTACTGCTACAAAGTGATGCCCTTTGGGTTGAAGAATGCTGGGACAACCTATCAGAGGTTGGTAAACAAAATCTTCAAAAGACAGATTGCACAGAATATGGAAGTCTATGTGGATGATATGTTGGTCAAAAGCTCCGAGGCACGGAAGCACTGCTCCGACCTAGAAGAGGCCTTCGGAGTCCTGCGTAAGCATAATATGAGGTTGAATCCATCCAAGTGTGCTTTTGAGGTAACCGAGGGCAAGTTCTTAGGATTCATGGTCACTCAGAGAGGGATAGGGGTTAATATGGAAAAGATAGAGGCCATCCTCAACATGGCCCCTCCCAAGTCTGTGAAAGAAGTCCAGCGACTCACCGGACGAGTCGTGGCTCTGAGCAATTTTATATCTAAGTCGGCGGAAAGGTGCCTTCCTTTCTTCAAGGCTATCAAAAAGGCGAAGGATTTCACCTGGTCCGAGAGATGCCAGGAGGCGTTTGAAGACTTAAAGAAGTGTCTGAGTTTGCCACCCCTCTTAAGCAAACCGCTCCCAGATGAAGAGCTCTTCCTTTACCGATCCGTCAGCCTAAGCACTGTGGCCTCTGTTCTAGTGCGGGAAGAAACAGGTATCCAGAAGCCCATCTACTACGTTAGTTGAATTCTCTATGACGCTGAGACGAGGTACCCTCCCATTGAAAAAATGGCCTACGCCCTAACAATAACAGAACGAAAGCTCCGGTCATACTTCTAAGCACACACTATCATCCTCCTGATGGACCAACCCTTGAGGCAGGTCTTTCACAATCCAAGTGCTTTAGGGAGAACAGTAAAATGGACAGTCGAGCTGGGAGAGTTTGATATCCGCTACCGCCCTAGGCAATCCATCAAGGGCCAGGCTCTGTCCAACTTCAGCGTAGAAATGACCCTACCTATAGACCCGGACAAGCCCGCAACATATGAGACCAATGGCCCCCCTCTGGGATGGAATCTCCATGTGGATGGGTCCTCAAATTTATAAGGGAGTGGGGCAGGACTCATCCTCTGCAGTCCGAAAGGCTTCATAATTGAATATGCGTTGAGGTTTGGGTTCAGGGCCTCCAATAACGAAGCAGAATACGAAGCCCTCCTAGCCGATCTAAGGTTGGCCAAGGCACTGGTGGTGGAAGTGCTAGAAGTATTCAGCGACTCTTAGTTGGTGGTAAGTCAGGTGCAGGGAGAGTTCGAGGTCAGGGGGGAGAAACTCTCCCGGTATCTCCAAAAAGTAAACGAATGGATCGTCATGCTTAAAACATCCCGGATAATTCAGATCATCGAGCCAAAAACTCCAAAGCAGATGCCCGTGCGAACTTGGCCTTCTCTTAGCAACTGACGCCCAGCCGAGCTGTCTACCCAGAAATCCTCTCTGCACCAAGTATAGATGAAGCTTCAGTCCTACTAGTAGAAGAGGGACCCACATGGATTGATCCGATCCTCCAATATCTAAAAGAAGGCACGATGCCCGAACAGAAGGACCAAGCCAGGAAGTTAATCTCTCGTGCCTTGCGTTACACCCACATGGAAGAGAAATTATACAAAAGGGCTCTAACCATGCATTACCTACGATGTCTCGGGACGAGAGAGGCCGACTATGCTTTCCGGGAGGTCCACGAAGGGATATGCGGAAACCACCTGGGAGCTCGGGCCTTAACCTTTAAGGTCCTATGCCAGAGGTACTATTGGCCCACAGTTAAGGATGACGCGACAAATTTGGCCAAAAAATGTGAGAATTGTCAGCGGTGGTCTCCAATATCACACCGCCCTGCTAACCCCCTCGTCTCCATCACCAGCCCTCTCCTCTTCGCCATGTGGGGGATGGATCTCCTAGGCCCATTTCCAACGGTTGTTGGGCAGAAGAAGCACCTTATTGTGGCCATTGACTACTTCACCAAATGGGTTGAGGCCGAGCCGTTGGCCAGTATCACGGATCACCAAACTCGAAACTTTGTCTGAAAATCAATAGTATGCCGATTCGGGATCCCTCGAGTGCTGATCACCGACAATGGAAAGCAGTTTGACAGCTCTCGATTCAAGACATTCTGCGATGACCTCCACATCGAACATCGGTTCTCCTCTATGGGCTATCCACAGGTCAATGGTCAGGCTGAAGTAACCAATAGGACACTCCTCCAAGGGATCAGAAGAAGACTTGATGAGGCAGATAATCAGTGGGCAGACCAGCTCTACCATATCCTTTGGGCCTATCGAACAACAACCCGGACACCGACTAGAGAAACCCCCTTCTTCATGGCGTACGGGTTAGAGGCTGTCATCTCTCTGAAAATTGGGATCCCGTCGATCCGAGTACAGTGCTTCGAACCATGCAACAACGAAGAAGGGTTGAGAATGAATGCAGACCTAATTTAAGAGACCGGGGACAAAGCCCAGATCCGCCTCGCGGCCTACCAGCAAAAGGCTGCTCGATACTATAACTCTTGGGTCCGATCAAAAGACTCCAAGCTTAATGACCTTGTCCTCCGGAAGAGCGAAGTGTCATGCCCTCGTCACACGGGGAAGCTAGTATCAAACTGCGAAGGCCTTTACCGGATTCGAAGGGTTTGTAGAATAGGCACCTACAAACTAGAAGACATGGAAGAAAAAACCATTCCCCGCACCTGGAATGCGGAGAACCTCCGTAGGTTTTATCAATGAAATGTAAGAGAAAGTAAAAAATCAATAAATATTTGAAGTTTCAATCGCATAGGTTTATTCATATCGAGAAGTAGTACAAAAGTCGGGCACTTTTGGCCTCGGGTACAAAAGCACTAAGGTACTACAGAGAAACCGGGGCCTTATGGGCCTCACAATCTCCCCCTTCCCGTGATCGAGCGTCCTCAGCAGGTCCCTCGACCCCCTCTTTTGGGGCAAGCTGACCCGCACTCCCTGGCCCTTCCTGGGCCTCAGCCATAGTGGCCTCTTCAGCACCTCCTCCGAAAGAAGCAACGTCAGACCCTTCCGAATCTGCAGCCAAATCGAGACCCAAAAAATCAACCCCTAGGAAAAGGGGTACGACCCTCCTATTGGCTTCCTCAAAGCCTTCTATGTACTGATTTGTGCCCTTCTCCGTAAAGAACACCTCCTTCTCTGCAACCTGACGACGGACCTCCTTCAGCTCCTCTCTTAGAGCCTCTTCGGACCTAAGCCGATGATCCATTTCAAAAGCTGCCTCCGCCTTCTCCCTCTCCGCCGTCTCGAGAGAAATGGTCAGGTCGTGAATAGCGTGGGACTCCTGTAATTTATGCTTAGTCTTGGCCAGACGATCCACCACGTCCAAAGAACACCGAGAAAGCACACCGCCGAGAACCCTCGCCTAAAAAAAAAAATCAAACCTGTCAGGAAAAAAAAAAAGAAGCTAAAAGCAGAAGATAAATCCAAGGGCAAAACGGACGTCACCTGAGAGAAAGAGACCTCCACGGCCGAGCAAAGAGCCTGGAAAGGCTTCGAAGAAGCGTCCACCATATCACAAGGGCCAATCCCTAGCACTAGATGCTCGTGGACCACCCTGGGATTAGAAAACATGGAGTCATCTGTCCTCAGAGCCCACCTCGGAGTAAAGAGGGTGGCCATCCCGAGCCTTCCGGACGCAAAAGCATCCTAGAAGGAGGCGCGGGTGTGGTTGGGTCGGTCCCTCCTTGGGAAGATGGAAGCCTAGGGGGATTGTCCACCAAAATCGAAGCCATGGGCAGAACCTTGGTCTTCTTCTTCTGCCCCGAACTGCTGTCTTCTGCAACCCTTTTTTCGCTCACGGACCATACGCCTAGCCAATGCTGCCATCTCCATATATAGGGAAAAAGGAGAACGTTAGAAACTTGGGTAAAAAGACGAAAATTTCTACGCACTAATAAATTAGCGGCTACCGTGCCCAATGTGTGGAGAAAGACTAGGAGGACACAAGCCGCGCCTGTAGAGTTCTTCATTGTCTCCGAGTACCTCTATATACAGGGGCGCGACCAGCATCGCCCTCAATGTCTTCTGCTCACGGGTTTGAAGATGTGGCCTTTTACATTTACCAACACGATCCAAACCCCAGCTAAGAGGGATGTCTTAACTCTCAGCACTCTGAACAAAGAAAAAACCCTCATTCCACTTCTTTATGGAAGAAGGTTTTTCCTTCAGAATACTTTTCTCCCGCCTTGAGCTAATGATGACCCACTCAGTATGGCCAAGCTGGGCCAACTGGAAATGGGCCTTGAACACACTGATATTCATCACCCCGCTAGTTTCCTGGAAAACGGCGATAAATGCTAGAATCAGTCGGACTGAGTTGGGCACCAACTGGATCAGCCTGATACCGAAGTATCTGAGCACCAAGCAAAAGAATGGATGAAGCGGAAGCCTGAGCCCGGCCTTAAGCTGTTGCTCGTAAAGGCAAAGCTCGAAAGGCACCTGACTAAACAGGACATCGCATGCCCTCTCTCCACCCTTGGGAGCCCTCATATGGAATTCTAGAGGGATCCTATATTTAACCCTTATTTTCACAAGACTGGCCTCCCTCATGGCACTCAGAATGGAATTCGCTTCGAACGTCCATTCCTCCCTCTCAGTATCCAGGGCGTCGTCTTTAATAGTCAATGACGCCCGAACATCCCCTTCTCCAGATGACTCGGCCATCAGGCCCCCTCTTCCTTCCCCCCTGTACGGAACAAGGGCTCGACCCTCACCTGGGGGAGCCATCTCCTGAGAAGAGGCTTCCTCGGTAGAGGGAGAGCCCATCGCCTCCTCTAACTCCCTGGACAAAGCCCCACTGGTATCGCTACCACCAGACATCTCACCTAGAAAAAAAAGACTAGTTTCTGTGGAAGACCCCTAAATACGCCGAGTGCTCTCAAACTCTCTGGCTAAGCTAACTCGGGATCTTTCAAACTCGCAAAGTGAAAACCAAATGAAGAAGGAAACCTCTTATATAGAAGCTAGGGGTAGCAAAACTGAGAAACGTCAATCCGCACGTCAGACGAAAGGACGCGTCTCCTGGCATTCTCGAGGCGTCTAGGTGACAGCTGTTATCATAACCTGCCCTTCGCTCTGCCCAATGCGCCGCCCTCTGGGTAGCCACTGCCACCATTTAATGCACCCAATGGGCAAAAACCCATGGGCCAAGGGTAAAATGTTCTAGAAGGCCCAAAGGAAGAAAGAGGCCCAAGCTTATGATTTATTTGAAGTCCTGAATGCTTGGTCAAATCTCTAAAAAGTCCGAGCGTACGAGTTGCGTTGCATACGCTCCACGCATTTTATCCAGGAAATCCGAGCCTTGTCAACGCTAGGTCGAATCCCCAAAAAGTCTGAGCATATGAGCTGCGTTGCATACACTTGGCGCATTTTCTCCAGGAAATCCGAGCCTTGTCAAAGCTCGGTTGAATCCTTAAAAAGTCCGAGCGTATGAGCTGCGTTGCATACGCTCGGTGCATTTTCTTCAGAAAATCTGAGCCTTGTCAACGCTCGGTCGAATCTCCAAAAAGTCCGAGCATATGAGCTGCGTTACGTACGTTCGGCGCATTTCCTCCAGGAAATCCGAGCCTCGTCAACGCTCGGTCGAATCTCCAAAAATCTGAGCTTTGTTTATCGCTCGGTCGGAATCTCCAGAAAGTCTGAGCGTGTGAACAACATTGCACACGCTCGATGGTTTCTCTGAAGCCCGAGCTTAACTTTGCAAAGACACTGCCAAAGGCTACTCTAAGTACAGGGGCTTTGGACCCCCCCTCTCAACTCGCATAATTTGTCATTGATTCATATAAGTGTAGAAGATAAGGATATTATATAAAGACAGGGAATAAAAGAAAAGATATTTTATTAATTTAAAGGATTACAACTAACGACCTCGAAGTACAAGTAAAAGAAGACCTTAACGGCCTCGAAGTACAAGGAAAAATATAAAATGCCAGAACCCTCAGGCAGCGCCGGTTATAAGCTCCCACACCCTCTTCAGGCTGAAAAGCTCCTGGCACGAGCCCAAAAGAGCCGGCGCGAACCTGAGACTGAAAGTGTTAACCACTATGATTAGCCCCAGGTTCAGGACACCCCACCCCCACCCGCTCTTGAAACAAGAAGAAGGGGGCAGCACCAATTCCCCTTATTTTGCTGCCACCAGAAGAACGGACGCAGCCTTACTCTCAACTTCCAAGAACTCGGAGTAAGTAGCCCCACCCCTCTTCTTCTTCTGTTCTTAGCAAGCCGGGGCACGAGGGGCCCACTTTCCAGAGACACGGCACTCCTCCTCTCTTGACTCCACTCGGAGTCTGGAAGAAGTCTGTGTCTCCACTCGGAGTTAGAAAAAAGCCTGAACCTTAGTGTCAAGCCAGAAATAGGGAACCATGGTCCTCTTCCAAAGTAACCTGGTCCTACCTACTGACTCCCATCAAGCCCTTAAGAGACTGCTGATGATGGCTATCCTTAAGAAATGCTTTTCTCTCACTCTCCTCATCTCAGAAACCAAACTTGTTTCTGCTTAAAACAAAAGATGTCAGAAGTCCCTACTTATAAGATGGGAAAACACGCTCAGCGATACAAATTAAATACGGTTTTATGGTTTCGAGGAGACTATTCTTTTCTCCAGGCAACTTTTCACCTTTCGAAGGTAACGGCGCTACTTTCAAGAGCAGCTAATTAAAGCAGGTCTGACCCTGCAAATTCTAGAAACTGTTCAGCCCTCTAGACGACCCTTCGCCTCCCAAGAATGACGGTCCAGCTCCCATAACCGAGTCATGCTCCTCATCTCCCTTTCAAGTCTGTCCCTCAAAGTACCTCCTTAAGCACGCAAACGTACTATAGGAAGTGGGGGGCCTGTGATATAGCCCAGAATACTCCAAATACTTAAGCCTAACGAGTGGCCCACCCCGGCCCATACAAGCCCAGCTGGCTCCTGCCCAAATAAGCACCAAACCCAGCTGTGTGCTCCAAAAGGCTCAACAGATCCAATGACCTCCCCAGGCCGGGCAAACGATCCATATATTCCCCGGCCTAACGAATTCTCCAGGCCCGTAAAGGACGGCCCAGCAAACCTACGCCTAGACCTCCTCTACAGCCGCCCTACAGTTGTCAGCCACCCTACAAAGTTATCAGCCACCCTGCAGACTGACAACTGCCTTGCAACTACCCTACAGCCGCACTCTCGCTTGAGCCCGCTATCATGACCACCCTACTGGCAGACACCTATAAATGGGCCAAGGTATGGACCTCACTAGGCATCCACACACATCTACTTTGACACTTGGTTTTCTAGAGCCCCCGGTTCCTCTTTCGAACCCTCGGCTTCTCCCTTAAATATTTGTTAACTTAAGCATCAAAGCACCTTTGGAGGTCTCCCCTTCATCTCTTTCTGAGGGCCTTCAATTCACTCCTGTCACGTGTGCAGGATCTAGGCCGAGTCCTTACTCCGGCCAAGTCCTCACTCAGGCCACATCCCCAACCAGGCCATGTCAGCACCAACAGTTTTTGGCATCAACAGGCATGTACTCTTATATTTGATACCAATTACTATCCTCTCGTCATGAACAAATTTTGGGTACTTTTAAAGAAGATGGAAACAGAGAGGAGGGCTAGTAAAGATGTCGCTAATTAGAGAGAAGCATGAGTTGTGGCGTTAAAAAGAAGGATTTCATGGTGTGATTTTCTGATGTGGAAATTGAGAGTGAAAAAGCTTGGCTGAGGGAGGAGGGTTACTGCAAAGACTTGGAGAGTGGGTGTGGGTCAGTTGATTTCAATTGGGGTGATGGGTTTGTGCTGGGTGGTGTAAAGTGAAATTTTTTGGCTGGTTTGAGAACATTTTAAATCCGATGGAAATAACGATATTTTTTTACTCTCATGCTTAAATTAACGTTATTAATAAAATTAATCAAAACTGTCAATAAAGTTTTTAATAAATCTAAAATTAATGTTAAAAAAATAAATAAATAAAACAAATAAAGATTAGAACATAGATGTGAAACTCAAAAAATTATTTAAAGGTAGAGAAATTTTTTTCCTCGTCTCGGTTCTTCACGAAAAATTGGGTCTCACATAAATTTTTTTTCAACAAAACCAAAACCATGATACTACATAAAATTTGAACTATTTTAAATGAATAGCTCATAAAAAAGAGGATTTTTAAATGCTCGAGTTGGATAAAGTCAAAAATTTTAACACCTTTACTTATTAAAACTTGAATTGGTCTTATGACCATTAAAAAACAGAGTGAGTGCAAATACTATTTATAAAACATGAATTTAATAAATTATCATTAAGATATAAATTATCATTTAACTTAAAATTTTATAAATTTGAAATAAGAATTCAATAATTTTGTTTAATAAAAAACTATGAATTTAAAATAAAAAATATAATACATTATTTATAAAATTTAATAAATTTAAAACAGAGACTTATATCTCTATCCCCGTCCCCAAATAAAACGAAGATATTTTCTCAAATGAAACGGAGTGGTCACCCACGGTTTTAAACAAAATTATCATCCCATGCCAACCAAATCACCACCAGCGAATTGGAATTTTCCAGCTTTCGCAATCCACTACTAGGCAAGTGTGCACCATTGGTTGCACAGCTAATGAATTTATTCTTGCCGGCAAATAGAAAAAAAGAGAGAGCTAAAAAGAAATTCGGTATAGAATAATAATAAAAAATTTTATCATAAAATGTTGACCAGGAATTTTGTAAAGTAAAATTTGAAAGATCCTAATCATAAAAGCATGAAAAATAATTTGGAAAAAATATATTTTTTCTTTCCTTTCAAATCTGAAAAGTTGCAAGAGTCCGAATGCAAACAGAGAAATGTCAATTAATCTGATATGATTATATTATTGTTAGGGAATTATCATGGAATCGATTTCGTTAAAATTATTATGAAATAATTTTTTTAATAATAATCATAAAAAAATTAAATAGTAATTATATATATATTCTTTAAAATTAAATATTAAAATTACTACTTAATTTTTCTGTGATTATTAGTTAATTTTCTCAATTTTATAGTAATTCTCACATACTCAATTATGTGGAATCATCACTCTTTGATTAATGTATAGTTTAATTTAATTTATTATTTTTTTCTTGAATATGAATCGAATTTAGATTAAATTCAAATAATTAAATTATTTTAATATTAATTTTTTTAATAAAAATATGTGATTATTAGTTGGATTATATTCAAACCACAATTGCATAAATAGTCTTAAGGTAAGTTATATTATCGTCTTGAATTTTGCATTTAATTACAATCAAATTAACTAATTTGAAGGTCAAGCAGCTTCCTCCAAAATTTGATACGGAAATAACAAGTAAATGAGTAAATTATCCAAATCGTGAGTTGTCATTTTAAATAATTGGTGAAAATCATCTAACGTACATAAAAATAATATAATTATCTTTAAAATCCAAGAAACATCATATTACTCATTTATTGTTATAATTGCAATTAGATTTTGGATCAAAAGATAAGTATGCTATTATATTGATAGGGAGACAAAAATGAGAAAATTAACGGAAAATATATAATCGTTGAAGGTTTATAATGATAAAGATAATATAACTATTGTAACGTTCAACATAATGTTTGATCTTAGATATAAGATATATATTTAAATAAAAAATTTGTAAATATTCCATATTTTTGTTATAAATTGTAATCGATGAAATTTAGTTATTATTTTTAAATTAATTAATTTGATTATAATTAGGTGGAAGATGAAGAAGATGATAATGTAATATGCCTATAGTTTTAATGCGAAGTCCTTGGCTAGCCATCATTAGTCAATATAGTCAAAACGACGCCGTTCGTTGTAAACCATAGAATCTGCCCTTCTGCTTCTCTTCATCTCATTCCGCTTTTTTCCCGTTGTGACGAAGAAGAAGAAGAAAGATGGGAAAGCCGCCACAGCTAAACCCCAACTGGGCTCAACTCCAACAAGTACTTCTCTCTCTCTCTCTCTCTCTCTCTCTCTCTATACTCGTACTTTATCTCTCTATCTCATTTCGTCATTTGTTGACTCATCTTCTCTTTTGTTTATGCAGAAGCTAAAAACCCAGGACTTTAATCCTCGAAAACCATCAAAAAATCAAGAACTACAAACCACAAAATCCATATTAGGTAACAAGCAATCTTTCGTACCTCTCAGTTATCACTTTTCCGAAGTACTTTTAGCCTCACTTTTTTTTCCCAATGATTTCTAATGCCTCGAGTGTTGTTTGGTTTTAAAATCTGGATACAATCACATTGTTTTTCAAAAGCCGGAAAATTACTTTGAATGTGTTATGTTCATTTTCCCTCTGTTCCTGTTGGCGATTTGTTATGGGAAGCTTGTTACTCTCTCTGGTATTGTTTGGTTATAGTTCTCGAAGTACTTTAATTGCTTTTAAAAAGGTCGAATCATCTCGAGGTCATTCTCAAAAACATTGGAAGTACTTTAAATATGCTAATCTGACTGTATTTATTTCTATGTATTTCTGTTTGCTTTCTTGTAGTATATTCTATGATTTTGGCTGAGAATCTCCCTTCACAGGAAAGCGTAAGGAGAGACCCGATACAGCAATCGATGATTCAATTGTAAATCCTCTCATTCCGGTCAACGACGATTCCAGGTTCTTTTGCTCTTGCCCATCATTTTATGCGCCTGTTTGTTTCACAGGAAAACGTGTTAAAAGTTTGAACAAACCAATTAAATTTTGAAAATTTGGTTATTGGTAGTCAAATTTAGTGAGTTCCACACAATAAATCATCAAAAGTTATGGCACAAGAAACATTGGTCTTGATCCTTAGTGGTTTAGTTTGATTTTGCAATGATAACACTTCTAGAGGCTCCTTTTCAATTTAGTTTATAAGTTGGGTTCTTGTGGTCCTTATTCTTCATTTTTGTAGTGTCCTGTTACTTATCAACTATTTGACAGTTTGACAGATGTGGTTGCTATGGATTGTGAAATGGTTGGTGTCAGTCAAGGAAACAAGAGTGCTCTTGGTCGAGTTACGCTGGTATTTATTAGTTCCTCCCTCTGCCTCTTTTAATTATGCATTTCCAAGTCTTCCTGCCCACTTTGGAGCGTTGTTAAGGACGAACGTCTCCCTGCCCTCGAAGTTAATTGGGGTTCGAGGCATGTGTAGTTTTAGGAATTTCCATTTCATGCATGCTTGAAGATTGACTTTCAAATTTCCACATATGATTAGTTTGTTCAGAATATCATGTAAACATCTTTCATTTATTTTTTTTGTTTTCTTTATTTCATTCAAATTCCAGATCCTTCTATTTATTTTGTTTTCTTTATTTGCATTTTTTGGACTTATATTGAATTTGAATGTGCCTCACAACACAAATTTTTTGTGGGAGGGGCATTTCATTTTTGGATCAGGAACAAATAGATTCAAGAGATAAGAGAATTAAGGATCCCTTATCCCTGTATAATTGAAAAATGCTATCTTTGTCATGCTATCATAGTGTCAAGTTTCTAATTCTTCCCATATTGTAGTTAGTCTATTGAGATTGGCTTAATGCACTTTCTTTGTTAATCTTTTGAGGTACTTAATGCTGGTTTATTTTGTCATAGTATACAACTGAAGTCAACTCATCTCACCTCTAAGCTTTAATCCCGTCTAATTGGGGTCAGCTATAAGAAACCTTTGCCATTTGGACTTTTTAAAAGCCATATTTTTGTTAAATCCTTTCTACCCATAGTTTTTTTTCGTTGCCTTTAACCGTGTCACTTGTGGCCTTCCCTTATTACGAAGTCATAGTGAAATTCATTCAGATTGGCTTATTGTCACCTGATACACAATTTAATAAAGGTTTAAACCAAATTAATTTCAGCGGACTATAAAGCTGGTGAATAAAAGAAGAGTGCCATACTTCAACTTATCCAGCAAGTGAAAACATTTCATTTTCATGGGAAAGCAGCTTTGTGTCTTTTAATTCAGAAAAAGGATTATGGTCTTGTTAGGGAATGTTACTAAAGAGTCTATAAAACTGGTTAGGTAGAACAGCTTTGACCTTGTCACCTAATAGTGAGAGAACAAAATCAACACACGTATCAATACGGCAATACCTATTAGGTGTATGGTCTTAAGCATTTCTTGAACCCATTTCCAAATGATAATGGGATGAATTTATAGTGTAAAAAGAGGACTGGATGGGTGCTTTCTGCCACCATTTCCTTCAGGAAGAAAACAAAATACCTCTTGCATTCTTAAACTTTTGTGCATGTGATAGTAGAATAGTATTCAATTAAGTTTAAACTTTCAGCACATGTGATTTTCTTTCAGCATGAAAGTTAAACGATTTAATTGTGGGGAAGATGTGTGTTCTCTTTCTATAAGCTCACCTACAGGAAGGTTTTATCTGATCTGTGTGGTTAGAATGATAACCAGTCTTTACTTAATCCACAAATGAAATTAGATTTCAGTTAGTTATTCAATTCCAAAACTTTCTATTTTTAACTGAACTTTAAGATATTACTTAACTGTTTCAGTTAATGACAGGTAAATAAGTGGGGAAATGTTTTGTATGATGAGTTTGTTCGCCCAGTAGAACGCGTCGTTGACTTCCGTACACATATTAGTGGAATTCGACCACGAGATTTGAGGAAAGGTTAACTTTATTTTCCCTTCACTATATTTTTCCTCAAGTACTTTGCAACTTGGATCATTATGTGTACAATAGGTATTTGCAAGTAATTCTCAGAATGAAATCATATGTGGTAAAACTTTTAAAGAATAATTTCTGTCGAATTTATAATGTAGTAAATCATTTAAGAACAAAGTTTAGGAATGAATTGAAATATTCTTGTGGTCTGATTAGTCAGGACTGTTGCTGTAACATGAAAACCTCTTGATTCTTGAAATTTATAATCTAACATAAATGTCAATTATGGGTTATGAGGACATCATCTTGATAGTACATTGACAGTTACATAACACTTGCATGCTCTCATGTATTTGCAGCAAAGGATATTCGGGTTGTTCAGAAGAAAGTGGCAGAGTTGATTAATGGAAGGATTCTTGTGGGACATGCCTTGCACAACGATCTTAAGGTTTTACCATATATCTGGTTTTCTGTTTGATTGGTTGTGTTATGGATGTATCTGGATTTCTATTTGTAAAGATAAAGCTGAGATTTTGATTTTAGAGCGTTCTGCCCCCCTCTTTCCTTGACAGGCATTACTACTAACTCATCCCAAAAAGGACCTGCGGGATACCTCAGAGTATCAACCATTTCTGAAGTACTGATTTTCCCTCGTCACTATTTCTGGCATACATGTTGCAGCATTATTGGTTTTATTTGTGATATTTATGATGTCTCCTTGTAATATATGGTTTGGTGAAGCAGGGATCGGCACAGAAAGGCACTTAAACATCTTGCAGCTGAGTTTCTTGGTGTTGACATTCAAAATGGGGAGCACTGCCCTGTGAGTTTAACTTCGTCAGATAATTGCTTTTATAAACCTTGCTACTTAGCCGATGGAGGAAAAAAGAAAGAAAAAGAATAGGACTCATGCAAATTTATTCGATCTGCTATATGAAATGTTTAGCAGTGTGGGGTAAGGCCTACTGATGTCAGTACTCCAGGGAAAATATTAAAATCTCCTAGGCTTTCCAATGATTCAAGTCAGTGCTGTTGTTCTTGATAAAAGTTCCCATTTTCTTGATTGCAAACTGCCGTGCCTGGCTATTTAAACATGCAGCGGGTGCTTTTTTGTCGTTCTCTGTATGACTTCATGCTAAGCAGAAAAGGTTACGAGGGGGTGATTAGAGGTGGCTACCCTGCTAGGGTAACTCATAGTACCACCTACCTTCTGGGGAGCTGGCCTGGACCTGGAGGAGCCTAGACGGTCCGAGGTCCATAAGCGCTCCCTCAAGGAGGCCCAGCTCGATTTGAACTCGTGAGTTGTGACAACCTGGCCTTCTACGCCATAACCACCAGGCCACACCCTTCTGTGTTGTCATTCTCTTCAATCTCTATGACTGAACTGTCATGTCATTCTCTGGGTGATCAATTCGGTCCTGACGCTGTCATTTTAAAATTCAAAAAGTATTACTGGACAGAGTTGCCCTTTTTCTTTTCCTCCATGTTTTCTGCTGTTTTGGTGTAAGAATTTCCGTCCGTCATAGTCCCAACTCTTCACAATTTTTAGGATTTTTTTGAAGGGATTATCTCTGAAACTACTATTGGGAGCTTGTCTAACTAACATATGTTGCTTCAGATAGAAAGCTTGTCTAACATATATTGCTTCAGGTAGAAGATGCTCGTGCTGCCATGCTGCTTTACGGAAAAAACAGAAAGGAATGGGAAAAGAGTGTTAAGGATCAAATAAGGCTCAAAGAAAAGCAGAAGAAACGCAAACATAAGAAGAAAGCAAAGGAGGGGAAGGCTTCTGATGTCAACCATTCTGCATCTTAGCAGTGGCTTGGCCTTTGATTGTTGTAATAGTGATTCGGAAGCTGGCATGTGCTATTATCCGGATGAATACTTGCGATATGGCGAGAGTAAAAAGACGAGAGAAGAGGACGCAGCAGCTGGCATTAATTACACATCAAAAAGGGGGGCACCATAGATGGTTAATCTTATCAACTGGTGACCTTGTGTCAAACAGATGGTTGATTATGTTGTATCTGCAATCTGAACAAAAATTTTCACGACTATTTATTTGGGATAGAAGTATTTTTTATATCATCACTTGGAGGAGTCGATTGAATTTGCAATATGGCGCTGAGCCCCAAAGAAGTGCCCAGTATGAGAAGGCTTGCCTTGACAGAGAGAACTTTATTGTTGGGGTCAGCATGAGTCTGTTTGGGTCGGGGTTATCCTAAAAAATCAGTCAAACCCAATTATATTGGGTTGAAAAAATCTCAATCCAACTCAACTCATAAATTCATTTAACTTTAGTCTAATCCAACTCATTTAAATCGGTTTAGATCGGTTTGAATAACTTGTTTAGTATTTGTTTTTCATTTAGAGATTAATGTAAATATATTACGTAACAAAAAATATTTTACTATAATTATTCATGATTCATGATGTTCAAAATAAAATTCATACAAAAAATTATTAAATCTTACAAGTCATCATTTATAAATTATGTATTTTAAATCACTTCACACAAAGTTCAAATAATTTTAATTTGATACAAACCATACAAAAGTAAATAAAAATTATATTTCAAAAGTGTTTGAACGATCCAATTTTTTAAGGCTTCGACACTAGTATACACTTGAACTTAGTATCTCTAAAACCAAGTTTTATCATACCAAAAACATAAAGTGAATTAATATAGGATAAACAAAACAATTCAATAAGTTTTTGAAAAATGTACTGAAAATCTGAGAGAAATAATTTCATAAGAATAAACGGTTTTCTTTAACTAAAATGTATTAAAAAAACATGTTATTTACATATTTAAATTTTAATTGACCTTTTTTTGGAAAGTAGCATTTTTTGTTGGAGGGTTTCTAAGAAGAAAAAAAAGAAAGAAATGAAATAGGTGTGTATATATATGCACAAGAAATATCTATCGCAATCCAAACTAATTAAAATACAAATGTATTCCATCAATTATTATTATTATTATTATTATTATTATATATATAAAATATGACCGAGTTATTTATTTGGATTGGGTTAAAAAATTTTAACCCGTAACCCAATTCACCGGGTTAAAAAAAATTTCAATCCAATTTTTGAATACTTCAATCTAACTCAATTTATTAAACCAGTTTGGATCAAATTCACATATCTACTGATTTTTATGCCTACCTCTATTTTATTGCTAGAAATGTATTTTAAGGTGAAATTATTTCATTTATAAAAGAAAGAAACGACTTGTTATAACCGGGTCTGTTGTTAACAACTACATGAAGATGAAGATGGTAAAAGAAAGTGTTAAGAAAAAATGAACATGCAAATTTTCCAATACTAAAACATACCTTGAATTTTGTGGAAACCTCTTTTGGAAAGAGAGTTCATATGGTTAGAATTTGTGTGATTGACGTATGCAATCATCCGTACAACACACAAGTCAAGTTCTGACAATAGTAACCGTGCATGGATGATTACGATACACCTGTAATTTAGCATTCTACTATCTAAAATCATGGGCCCTAAATAAATTATGTTTAAAATATATTTTATGCATTTAATAATAATCATAATTGAGATGTAAATAACAACAATAAACACAACATAAATTAATACAAATTTAATTGAATTGAATAAATACAAACAAAATTTAAAACAATTTTTATGTAATTTTTATTTACAATTCTTTTTAACTTAATCAAGCATGGTTTTTAATTTTCTCTTTATGTTTCACGTTTTTTTTTTCTCTTAACGGTTGAATTAATTTTAACTTCCTCGTGTACTTACTTGGGCTCGTTGAACAGTTAAAATAAACATTACCCAATTAATGAAATAACATCATTTACAAACCTTTATATAATTTAAAAATATTTAAAAAAAAAGGAAGGAAAACACTTTCAATTTGTACTTGTCCTAATAAAATAGAAGAAGAAAGGAGCAGGAAAATTGGAGGAAAGAAACAGGAAGAAAAGTTATCCCAACAAAACGACATCGTCCTGTTACCATATTTTCCTTTTTCGTTACGGACAGCACTGTTCGGAATTTTCACATTATAAAAGCATCCCACTCTCTCTTATCCCCTCTATCGTTCTCTCACATTATCGTATTTCATCTGTGATTGATTAAGGTACGTTTGCGATATTTTCATATACCTTTTGTTTTAATTTTGCTATTTTTATTTAATTTATTATAGAAAAGTTTGTGATTGAGGTTTTCCTCTAGAGTTTGATGTTTAATTTTATCATCGTTCATGGTTTATGTCACGCGTGCCATGAAGTTAATTTACACTTTATTTTTTCTCTTCAATGGAATTATAATTCCATCTTCGTTAGTGCTGGTAAATGAATGATTTATCTAAAATTGAGTTTATGTGGTGATCTTAAGTAAGTCATATGCTTTGTATTGGGTTTTAATATTAGGATTTGGCTCAGTTAGGGTTAAGATTCTATGCTGAACTTCCCTTCGTTTTCCTGGTTAACCAAATTAAGGTTTTTAACAGTCAGGTTTTGTTTTTTTTTTTCATGGGCAGTTTTTATAGTATCTGGTTAGGTAGATATATTCTTCTCTTTTTTTGTTTGTTTCGGTGTCAGTCTATATGGGTTTCTTTTTCTATTTTAATTTTTGGAATTTTGAGTTAATTATGATGTTAAACCGATAAGGTATTTACTTTGTGGTGTTTCAATTTGCATATTGCTTTTCCTTTTAAATTGTGGATCTCATTTCTAAAGAGGAGATTTATTAAAGGCTTGTTTTAGGTTTCCCGGTTGATTATATTTGGCTGGTTTGTGTTCTTAGCTCTATGGGCAAAACTGTTTCACATAGACCTTTGCGTGGAATCATCAACTTATCAATTGAAGTCCATGCAAATTAATTTGTTTAATTTGATAACACTTGCTTCATATGCATGCTTGGAAGAATATGTCCCCCCTCTTAAATGCTTGTTGGCAACCCCAAGAGTTGAGTTTAACCCTTTTTATGGGACAGATTCAGTTGACAAATGGGGAAACGGAAATCTAGAGCGAAGCCACCTCCTAAGAAGCGAATGGACAAGCTTGATACTGTTTTCACCTGTCCCTTCTGCAACCATGGGTCCAGTGTTGAATGTCGTATGTAAGTTTTCGTTTAATCTTTTTTCTGCTGATATTTTGTTTCCTTAGTAGAAGATGTGATTTAAATGAGGCCTTAATGCAAGGTTAAAATCTCACTAGGAGGGACCATAAATTAATGTTCTAGGCCAAATAGTTACACGGTGCAATAGTTTTTATATCCAACAAGTTACATACAAAAGATTCTTGCATTAGTTTACTGATCAACTGGATGTGTCTCATCTTAAATCAAACTAAATGAGGAAATGTCCCAAAGTGTGAGTATGCTTTCAGATTTTTTCCTGTTTGTGTTTCTCAAAATAATGCATCATGAACTTATCAAAAAATAATGTATCATGAAAGCATAAATTGATGGTATTAGAAAGGACTGAATTGAGCTAGGTTTATTTTGTGTATGCACAAGTACTTGACTTCATGTTGTTACGTACTAAATTGGAATTTTTTTTTGGTCACAGAGATATGAAGAACTTGATTGGTGAGGCTGTTTGTAGTATTTGCCAAGAAAGCTTTAGCACAACAATCACAGGTATGTTATAGTTTGTAATGTCTTCCGTTTACTTTTACTTTTATAAAGCTATTAGGAACGTTTCTGTGTTCCACATGTTTGTAAAAAAGTTTCGCGCAATGGCAAAATTTGATTTTGTTAATCATTTAGGCTATGTTTAGTCATTTGGGTTGGGTAGGGTAAGATGGTTGAGTTAGTGCAGGGCAAGTTACTTGTAGAGGAAGCCCTTTAGACTACTTTGTGATTGGAGCATGTCTGGTAAAGATAGATAGCAGTGGTTGTGCACTGATCTGCTGCAACGATGCACTACTATCATATCCTACAGAATCAGTTAAACAAGTGCCTTCCTTGTTTCTTGAGAAAGGCTTTAGCATGATATTGATTGATCTCAAATATTATTATGATTGAGTAAATGGTATTGATTGATATCAATTTTGATCATGATTTGAACAGTTGACATATTAAAAGATTTTTTGAATCTAGCTAACATGTAGTGAGTTTTAGTAGGATCCAATTCATCGAGAATTGGTATTGGGATGAGTATGATGTCCATAGGTAAAGGAGCGAATGATTTGTAGGTTGGAACGTTTTACCTGTTGCATAGTTGACTGTTGGTTTTAGGCTTTTTAGCAGTTCTTTAAGTGAAAATAATCTAATACTTGGAACTGATTTTTTTTTTCTTTTTTACTTTTGCAGCTTTAACTGAAGCCATAGACATGTAAGTTGAAACCCGTACAAATTTTGCTCACAATTAGACCACTAGATGATAACTTTTTTAATTGTCTGACTGGTCATCGTTTGTCCGCACAGATATAGTGAATGGATTGATGAATGTGAACGGGTCAACAACCTTGAAGAAGATGAAGGTGCTTAAGAAGCTGAAATTACAACACAGTAAAGAATAAGATGGTGCTTAAGAAAATGGAGATGGAAAATTTTTCAATTCTAAATGCACCTTGAATATTGTGGGAACCTCTTTTGGAAAGAGGGTTGATAGATGACTGATCGTCTCAACAATACATATGTCAAGTTTTGACAATAGTAACCGTGCACAGACGGTTACGATACATCTGTGATCTAGCATTCTACTATCCAAAAGCTATGGATACTAAATAAGCTGTCTTCAAAATGTTTTATGCAACTAATTATGATAATAATGATAAATATTTTCTTTTCTTGTTTTGGATACGTTAATGTTTCCCATCAAGTTTGACAAGTGAATTTGGAGCATACCAAGAACGTGGAATTCCGCTTTGAGGTGAACTTTCTTAACAAATAAAGAACTTGAACGTTTACCACAAACAGAAATTATATCGATTTGTAAGGACAATAAAACAAATTGCATATTCTTTGGGTCTTTGGTTGAGGTGTGGGTATGGAGATTGATTGTTTCAGGGATTTTGCCTCTTAACAATTGGAGACAATTTTTTCTTTACTGTTACAGGTTTTTTCAACTTTATCATGCAAGTTCTTTAATTTTATTTTATTTTTTTATTCTGTGTTTTACGTTGTTTTATTCTTTTGGTATCAGGATTTGATTTTAACTTTCTCCTTTGGGTTCCACTAACTACTTAAAATAAATGTAATTTTTAAATCAATGAAATAGCATCATTTATATACCAAAATGAGACTTTTATTTGAAGTGAAGTACAACTTTCACTATTGTAACATCCTCACATGCATGTTTATTT
This sequence comes from Bretschneidera sinensis, assembly GCA_023935145.1. Lineage (NCBI taxonomy): Eukaryota > Viridiplantae > Streptophyta > Magnoliopsida > Brassicales > Akaniaceae > Bretschneidera > Bretschneidera sinensis. Next base: position 146,410,865 of record CM043698.1, on the reverse strand, counting down.
TATTTTTTTACTTGGAGCCCACTGACTACTTAAAATAAATACTTACCCAACCAATGGAATGACATTATTTACAAACTAAAATGGGACTTTATTTGAAATGAAAAGCAAGCTCAATAATTTGCCCCTATGACTGGTTGAAAATGTCAGTTTTTGACAAATCAAAAATTGAAAATCAAATAGATAAGCAACTTAAATTTACAAGACAATTAATCAGATTAATAGGTTTGACTGACAAGAAAAATTAAATCAACAAAGATTAAATCGACAATTGATAACATCACTAGATCAACAACACAACAAGATCGTCAAGAGTTATCGGATCACCAAGAACTACCATATCAACAAGAATAACATATTGACAAGAACGGATAAATCATCTAAGAAAAACTAAATCAACAAGAATCACCATATCGACCAAGAAGGCCATATTGACAAGAAATATATAGCATGTTGATGCACATCTTAAATCTAATGACGTTTATATTCTAACCAAATGACTCGTAATCAGTCAATACTTAATTTCTCAATTAATAATTATATTTTTTTGGTCAATGAAAGTATTAATTTATGACAGATTGACTTTGTCGACAAAACTTACAAGAATAAGCATTCATAATAAAAATATCCAATATCCAACAAAAGCTAAGATCACCTCCGTAAGTTTCTATTTTCTCATGCAACATATGCAACTTTCAACCAATATGATTAGAGAGGTTGATAAAAGTATCCCATCACCCGTTGATCATTAACCCAATGATATCCAATATCATAAAATACACATGACAATTACCAAATCACTTGATGTTCACCTTTTTATGTCAGTATTTTCTTATCTTTGTCATTTGTTGGAATATCAACCATTGGTTTTATCGATTCTATGGTCAATTTGATTTTAGGTTGAGAATTTGTTGTTAAGTGCAGTGGATTTGTTGATTTTTCTTTAGTGAGCGTTTTCTCCACTACTTTCTTTTCTATGTCTTTGTCATTGACAACCAATGGAATAACATCATCTACAAATCAAAATATGACTTGTAGTTGAAGTGAAAAACAAGCTCAAGATTAAAATCTCTCCATCAAAGCCTCAATTCCAAATTCATTACTCATTCAAATTTACACAAATTAGAGATTAACCGGTGGTAAAAACGAAGATCAAATCCAAATCTCTTATATAAAAAACTCAAAAGTGACAATTAAGCTAACAAACCCAAGTCATCGATATTCTCTTTTGGGTTACACACTTACACATCAAGATATATTTTCACATCACTTTATCATTTTTTCTCTTTTTATTTTTCTTATTTATTATCATTTATTATTTTTAAAATAAGGTAAATTTTGATTTCAAAGTATTACCTTGATGAATGGAATTTTTTTTCAATAAGTTGGATTTTGGTATCAAATTTGCAATGTTAAAAATGTTTTTAGTAATTAAGTTAAAAAGAATGTGATTAATATTAGTGAGTATTGCAATCCATTTTAGTTGCACTCTTGTCATGGGGTTCAAAAAATAAATATCACAAAATAATGAAAATTAAATACATAGTAAAAGTAAGCCTGTATGTAGTAAAAAAAAGATTTTATAAAAAACGGGAAGGAAAACACTTTTAATTTGTACTTGTCCCAAAAAAAGAACGAAAAAAAGAAAGGACGGGGAAAATTGGAGGAAAGAAAGAAACAGGAAGAAAAGTCATTCCAACAAAACGACATCGTCCTGTTCCCATATTTTCCTGTTTCGTTGCTGACAGTACTGTTCGGAATTTTCACGTCATAAAGCACCCCTCGCTTTTCCTTCCCCTCTTTCGTTCTGTCTAACTCTCTCTTTCTCTTCTCGTATTTCACCTGCATTTGATTAAGGTACGTTTGCGATATTTACGTCTGCCTTTTGTTTTATGTTTTGCTATTTTTCTTTAATTTATTATAGAAAATTTTGTGATTGAGGGTTTTCCTCTAGGGTTTGATGTTTAATTTTATCATCGTTCATGATTTATGTCACGCGTACTGTGGAGTTAATTTATACTTAATTTTTTCTCTTCAATGGAATTATAATTTCATCTTCGTTAGTGCTGGTAAATGAACGATTTATCTAAATTTGAGTTTATGTGGCCATCTTAAGTAAGTCAAATGCTTTGTACTGGATTTTAATTATGGATTTGGCTCAGTTAGGGTTAAGATTTTACACTGAACTTGCCTTCGTTTTCCTAGTCAGCCATAATAAGGTTTGTAACAGTCAGGTTTTGTTCTTCTTTCTGGGCAGTTTTTATATTGCCTGATTAGGCAGATATGTTCTGCTCACTTTTTTTTTTTTTGGGTGCAAGTCTATATGGGTTTCTTTGTGGTGTTTCAATTTACATATTGTTTTTCCTTTAAAATTGTGGCTCTCATTTTTAAAGAAGAGATTTACTAAAGGCTTGTTTTAGGTTTCCCAGTTAGATTATATTTGGCTCATCAATTGATGTGCATACTAATTAATTTGTCTAATTTGATAACACTTTCTTTATGTACATGCTTGGAAGAATATGCTTTTTAATAGTTTCCCCCCTTTAAATGCGTTTCCCCCCTTTAAATGCTTATTGGCAACCTCAAGCGTTGAGTTGAACTATTCTTATGGGACAGATTCAGTTGACAAATGGGGAAAAGGAAATCCAAATCTCCTATATAGAGAACCCGAAAGTGACAACTAAGCTAACAAGCCCGAGTCATCCATATTCTCTTTTGGGTTACACACTTACACATCAAGATATATTTTCACATCACGTTATCACTTTCTAGTTTTCTTATTTACTATCATTTTTTGTATTTTTAAAATAAAGTAAATTTTGATTTCAAAGTATACCTTGATGAATGGAATTTTTTTTCAATAAGTTGTATTTCGTATCAAATTTGCAATGTTAAAAATGTTTTTAGTAATTAAGTTAAAAAGAATGTGATTAATATTAGTGACTACTGCAATCCATTTTAGTTGCACTCTTGTCATGGGGTTCAAAAAATAAATATCACAAAATAATGAAAATTAAATTCATAGTAAAAGTAAACCTGTATGTAGTAAAAAAATATATTTTATAAAAAAAAAGGAAGGAAAACACTTTTAATTTGTACTTGTCCCAAAAAAGAATCAAAATAAGAAGGGAGGGGCGAAAATTGGAGGAAAGAAAGAAACAGGAAGAAAAGTTATTCCAACAAAACGACATCGTCCTGTTCCCATATTTTCCTTTTTGGTTACGGACAGGATTGTTCGGAATTTTCACATTATAAAAGCACCCGTCGCTTTCTCTTCCCCTCTTTCGTTCTGTCTAACTCTCTCTTTCCCTTCTCGTATTTCATCTGCATTTGATTAAGGTACGTTGGCGATATTTACATCTGCTTTTTGTTTTATTTTTTGTTAATTTTCTTTAATTTATTATAGAAAATTTTGTGATTGAGGGTTTTCCTCTAGGGTTTGATGTTTAATTTTATCATCGTTCATGATTTATGTCACGCGTACCGTGGAGTTAATTTATACTTAATTTTTTCTCTTTAATGGAATTATAATTTCATCTTCGTTAGTGCTGGTAAATGAATGATTTATCTAAAATTGAGTTTATGTGGCCATCTTAAGTATGTCAAATGCTTTGTGCTGGGTTTTAATTAAGGATTTGGCTCAGCTAGGGTTAAGATTCTACAGTGAACTTGCCTTTGTTTTCCTAGTCAACCAAATTAAGGTTTGTAACAGTCAGGTTTTAATTTTTTTTTTCTGGGCAGTTTTTATATTGCCTGATTAGGTAGATATGTTCTACACACTTTTTTTTTTTTTGTTTCGGTGTCAGTCTATATGGGTTTCTTTTTCTATTTTAATTTTTGGGATTTGGCGTTCATTATGATGTTAAACTGATAAGGTATTCATTTTGTGGTGTTTCAATTTACATATTGTTCTTCCTTTTAAATTGTGGATCTCATTTTTAAAGAAGAGATTTATTAAAGGCTTGTTTTAGGTTTCACAGTTAGATTATATTTGGCTCATCAATTGACGTGCATACTAATTAATTTTTTTAATTTGATAACACTTTCTTTATGTACATGCTTGGAAGAATATACTTTTTAATAATTTCCCCCCTTTAAATGCTTATTGGCAACCTCAAGCATTGAGTTGAACTATTCTTATGGGACAGATTCAGTTGACAAATGGGGAAAAGGAAATCTAGAGCGAAGCCACCTCCTAAGAAGCGAATGGACAAGCTTGATACTGTTTTCACCTGTCCCTTCTGCAACCATGGGACAAGCGTTGAATGTCGTATGTAAGTATTTGTTTAATCTGTTTTTTGCTGATATATTGTTTCTGTAGAGGAAGATGTGATTTAACTGAGGTCTTAATGGATGGTTAAAATCACACTACGAGGGACCATAAATTAATGTTCTAGGCCAAATAGTTATATGGCGCAATAGTTTTTATATCCAACAAGTTGCATACAAAAGATTCTTGTATTAGTTTACTGATCAACTGGATGTGTCTCATCTCAAATCAACCTAAATGAATAATTTCCCAAAGCGTGAGTTCGCTTTCAGATTTTTTCCTGCTTGTGTTTCTTAAAATAATGTATCATGAACTTATCAAAAAATAATGTATCATGAAAGCATAAATTGATGGTATTAGAAAGGACTGAACTGAGCTAGGTTTAGTTCGTGCATGTACATGTACATGACTTCATCTTGTTATGTACTAAACTGGAAGTTTTTGTGGTCACAGAGATATGAAGAACTTGATTGGTGAGGCTGTTTGTAGTATTTGCCAAGAAAGCTTTAGCACAACAATCACAGGTATGTTATAGTTTGTTGCTTTGGGGTGCAACTTATGAATGGTCATGGTAAGACTGTAAAAGTGCGTGAATATTGAGACTTTGTAATGTTCCGTTTACCTTTTACTTTTATAAAGATATTAGGAACGTTTCTGCGTTCCACAAGTTTTTAAAAAAGTTTCGTGCAACAAAAAAAATTTGATTTGTTAATCATTTAGGCTTTGTTTAGTCATTTGGGTAGGGTAGGGTAAGATGGTTGAGTTAGAGCAGGGCAAGTTGCTGATAGAGGAAGCTCTTTAGACTACTTTGTGATTGGAGCTCGTTGGGTAAAGATAGATAGCAGTGCTTGTGCATTGATCTGCTGCAACGATATACTACTGTCCTACAGAATCAGTTAAACAAGTGCCTTCCTTGTTTCTTGAGAAAGGCTTTAGCATGATATTGATTGACCTCAAATATTATTGTGATTGGGTAAATGGTATTGATGTATATCAATTTTGATCATGATTTGAACAGTGGACATATTATAAGATTTTGTGAATCTAGCTGATGACATTTAGTGAGTTTTAGTAGGATCTGATTCATCGGGAATTGGTATCGTGATAAGTATGATGTCCGTAGCTAAAGCACTGTAATATTTGTAGATTGGAATATTTGTGAATGTGCTGGAATTTAATGTCAATAGGTGGAACTGGTAATTGGTACATGAATATTATGATACGTTACAATTTTTGCTCCATAAAGTAGACCCTTTTCTTTATCTTGTGTTCTCAGTATTTGGTAATGTGCTAAAACTTGAACTTATGTTTTTTTTTTTTTGCAGCTTTAACCGAACCCATAGACATGTAAGTTGAAACTCATACAAATTTTGCTCACAATTAGACAACTAGATGATTAACTTTTTGAATTGTCTGACTGGTCATCATTTGACTGCAGATATAGCGAATGGATTGATGAATGTGAGCGGGTCAACAACCTTGAAGAAGATGACGGTGCTTAAGAAGCATATGATCATATGTTAAACTTTGTTGGTTCACAAATTTGTCTAAATATGTATTGTTCAGTACATTCCAACAAAAGCTTGTGGTTGTTCTTAGAATTTTTGAATTTGGATTTAAGTTATAATTACAAACTTGCGGCATGGAATTGGAGCGAAGTTGTGTAAATTTGTAGATGTGGGTTCCCTATTAACTGTCTGACCATTTAATTGGGAACAAAGTAATTGTAGTCTTACGGAACTTATGTAATCTTATCTTCAATTCCAATCTTTAAGGTTTCACAAATAGCAATTGTTTACTATTTTAGCGGATTTGGGGATTCATAATAATTCTCTACGCCGTCTGGACTTTGGAGTATAACCGGTATTTCGTTATGTTTTATCAAAGTTTGTTTAAAAGTCAAATGTTATTTTTGGGTCAAGTTTGACACCCGTTTCAGATAGTTATTTCACAAAAATGATTTTGTTTTATTAATTAGTGTATGTTATGTGCATAAAATGGAGAATCAAAAGTTGATGAAGAGATGAGGATAACAAATGATGTGATTGGACTATTTGAGGTTGATATCACTGTTTTTTATTATTTTATTGATTCTGTTATGAATGAATCTATTGTGAGTGAGATTTTATTTGGATAAATGATTTGATTGGAGTAGGTATTAAACTTAAAGGATTCAATAGTTTAGTATCAAATCAAGACGTTTTAAATTTCAGAAATTTAATAAAAACACGAAGCAACAAAAAAGACTATAAACATGTTTTTACTTTTATTTCACAAAACACTAAACTTATAGATATTTATCAAAAATTATTTTAAATAAATAATATCATTTTATAAAATTAAACCCAAACTACCATTAAGTTAGATGACATTCGATTGTAGTAGTTTTTTTTCACACTTTAGTGGAGAAAAATCGAAACTAGGACTCATCGAACGTAGCAGAAGCTTTTACCATATGTATGCTTATCCATAAAAGGACAATCCATATATAGTAAAGGCTTATGGTTGTGTTCTCCTTTCCTTTTTTTAACCTTCCCCCTCTGTTCACGTTTTTCATGAACAATTTTTTTTAAAGATATCAACTCACGAGTTCAAAAATCTAGAAAAATAAAGGGGAGATTGTGAGATAATAGTGATATACCACCGTGTCATCTTGGATTTTCTTTAATAAGATATTCTTGGATTTTCTTATACGATTACTATGAAGAGAAAATTCTAAACATGGAGAGAAGTGATGAAAAATATTTAAATTGATGTTGACACAGAGAGCTTCAAATAAAGCTTTTAACACTAAATGAGATACAAATTTCTTGTACATAAGTAGCCGACCTTTTTGGGTATTGAATTTAAATATCAAACGGTTACATGTGTGATTTTTATTTTGTATTCGTTTTTGATTCGTTATTTGTCCGTTAAAACACAATTATGAGCATGAAAAATAAGATTTGTTAAAAAACGAACATTTTTAACTTGTACACGTTAATCAACTATTCGCAAGACCCGACATGTATTAGACTTGAGTCGTTTTTTTTCCTCAAATAAATTTTTTTTATCGATATCTATTTTTGACTTGTTACCTGTCATTTAAAACACAAGTATAAATATAAAATTAACCTATTAAGAAATGACTATTTTTTATTCATACCCGTTGATGCACTACTCGTAAAATTCAACTTTATCCGATCCATCCGTTTCTCGTTACAATAAAAAAAAAAAAAGATGTTAGATAAAATTGGGTTGGATCTTATGATAAAAGTTAGCAAAAAATAAAAGAAAACGAATATAAATATATTTTGTAAAATTACATGACTTCAATTTTTCTTAAACTCGATAATTGCAAATAAATTCATTTTTAAAAAGAAAAAAAAGTATTCCAATTTAAATAAAATATTAAGACAGAAACCTAATATATCTTAATTAAAGAAAATAAAGAAATTAGACTATAAAAGGTTTGACCTCCTTTATTTTCGTATCGCCAAACGGGTCGAATCGAAACACAACTCTCTCTTTATATCAAAATCTTGTCGAGATTTCAAAAATTTGTTCGGTCTTAGAGCTTTCGCTGCTATTGAAAAACCCGAACAGCTTTTCTATTACCAGGGCACTAAATCAATCATCTGATTCTCCATAGGTGGCTTTTGAGCTCTTTTTCTCTGCTTGTTTTTCGAGGACGATAGAGAGAGAACTCATGGGTCGACCTCCCAGTAATGGCGGTCCTGCCTTTCGCTTCACTCAAATTGAGGTATTTCTTCTTCAATTTTCTCTTTAATACACATATTTTATGTACATATGTTTGTGTACATTTGTATATGGGTGTACATTCGTGCATGTTATGGGTAAATGGGTGCTTAACTTTAAATTGAAGTTTGAAATATAAACTGGGTCAGTTAGATTGCTGGGTTTATTTGTTTGATTTTACGGGTTTGGATACTTTTTATTATTATTATTTTTTACTTTGTGATTGAATTAATTGTGAATTTTTGTGTAAACTAATGTACTTCATAGTGTCTGTGTGTTATATTAATTGTCTTTTTTATAACTAAAAAAAATTTATAAATCCCCTAGTGTATTTCATAGTATCTTTGTGTTATATTAATTGTCTTTTTTATAAGTAAAAAAAAATTATAAACACGGCACTAAGAGGATGCAACTCAATGCCAACTGCTATTTACAGTGATGAAAATCCACAAAATCTAAGATATCTTCATTGTTTACAAAGAAATTCCAGTATTAAACCAACTATCTCTAATGAAAACATTAGGCCTTTCTACTCCATCGAAAGTTCTCCGGCTCCTTTATCTTCACACTAACCAAAAAATAGAGTTTGGGATCAACAAATAAGACTTCTTGACCTCCTTAGGTGCCTTCAACTCACTCCAAGCCCAAATTTAATATTTCACAGAACCGCCACCACCGAAGAAACCCCAAAAATTCTATAACCAACTCTCACTAACTTTGAGCTAACAGGCATTCCATCAAGGAGCATACACGAACTCCACACTCTTTGCAAATATAGCTCCTATTAACGATCACTTTCACCCTCTTTTGTAGATTGTCTAGAGTTAGAATTTTCATCCAAGAAACTTCCCACACAAAGAAATTAACTTTCTTGGGAACACGGGAACACCAAATTGCTTTCCAAAGAAAATTGGTATAACCATCCAAAGGAACTTTTTGAAAGAGAATTTTATAAAAGTCTTTCGCCGTAAAATCTTTTTTTTGGACAAGGCCCCCACCTCATCCTATCCTCTTCATCTACCTCCACCCTTGAGTTGTATGAGTTTCCAAGAACCTCCTACCACACCTACTTCCCGATCATGTACATTACCAATAAAAGCACAACCCAAGATACCCCCTTCATTAGACAAAGAGATACAAGAGCTAACACTAGCTTCTTTATCCCTTACAATAGCAAAGATGTCCGAAAATTTGTCTTTCAAAGGAGTATTCCCACACCAAGTGTTATATTAATGGTCTTTTTTTCTACTTAATTGTAGGAGTCCGTATTATGGTTAGCTTAGATGTTATTTACAAAGATGTAATCTTTATTTTGCTAGGAGTTAGGTATTTGATCACAGACTAGTTGGAATTAATTTTTTTCAATGAATTTCAAATTAAGGGTTTTAAGAGGTCTAAGGAAGTTATTCTTATAATAAAAGGTGGTTAGTGAACTTTGTCCTGTTTATGGAAATACAATTTTAATACTTTCTGAAAACTCTGAAAATGAAATGGTAGAAAATATTTGATAATGACCCCTTTTTTCCGTTGTTGTGCTGTTTCTGTCTTAGCACAGATCTATAAGAATTCTTTTGATGATCAATACACTCGTATGGTCTACATCCCCCCGCCAGAATTTAGTTTTGGAAAATCCCTATATCTGCTATGATAATTACTTTAAGTCTATCTGTATTTTGTCGCATCTGATCCATGTCATGAAATCATGATTTAATGTGAATTTCCGCCTCAATCAGATCTTGTCATGGTTCAACAGCATTTAAATTTTACTTAAGATTATTCTTTGTGTGAAAGAATTCCATAACAAAGAATATCTGTACTCTTTCAAATATATGAAATCATTAAGTAATTATGAGCTTATCAATCAATCACCTCTTATTTTTAGAAAATAAATGCATTTACTTTCAAATATACGTGACAGTGTGATCAGCAGCGGGATGGGTAATGCATTCAAATGACACTAATCTTTTTTTTGTGAAACAAAATAGAGCATTATTCATTTTTGGGGTCTTTTGCTATATTGTAAATACTCTGAATGGTGAATTGATCAATTGCATGTTTGTTAAGGTTGCCGAGATGGAAGCTATTTTGCAAGAGCACCAAAATGCAATGCCATGTCGAGATATTCTTGTAGGTCTTGCGGAGAAATTCAGGTGTGCCTAACATTCATTCAAGAACTCAGATATGGTATGCTTTTTTCTCTCCTAAACTGACATGCTTCTTGTTGGTTCTAGTGAATCACCAGATCGAAAAGGAAAGATTATTGTGCAATTTAAGCAAGTAAGAATATTTATTTTTTTCCCCTTTAAGGAGAAGTCATTTAGAGTCGAGTATTTAATACAGAATATTTATTATAGGTTTGGAATTGGTTCCAAAATAGGCGGTATGCCATAAGGGCGAAATCGAATAAGGCTCCTGGGAAATTAAATGTATCATCCATGCCCCGGGAGGATTCGACTCCGGTGAGAAATGTGCCTCAACCTGTTGATGCTCCGTTACCCGCTCCTGTGCCTGCTCCCATACCTGCTCCTGTGCCTGCTCCCTCAGGTAGTGTGGGTTCTGCTCTCTGTTCAAAGTTCTTTGATACCATGGTTTTAACTTCCTTGAGTTTTGGGCTTCTCAAGTGGTGGTCGGACATGCTTTGTCTAGTACTACTTCAAATTTAGCTTTGTGGGCTAGGTTGAAGTTGGCACCTAGCGAAATATGTTTTCAGAGATACCATAGGTGACTCCATCTATTGAAGTCGTCTAAAAGCATTGAGTGAACTAAAACTTGATTTTAGTAAGGTAGATTATCTGTAGCTTAAATTATCAAAGTTTGGTGTTCTGAGGCTAGGTTTCACTGATAGCCAAAGAGATTGATGCTCATGTACTTACAGATTGTGTAATCTTTGATTGGTTTCTGTGTTGATCATATGTTTTATCTGTCACTCTTATAGCTATTCCCAGCGGGATCCGATCTTTTGCAAATTGCAGTTCTAAATATTTTACTTTAAGAGGTTTCCATGACAGGATCTTTTCATCAATATGTCACAAAGTAAAAGATATAGTCAATTTTCTTCTTAATCTTTATTTTTCTAGTTCTTTGTGTTTTAAACTTGTTATTATTCTTTCTCTAGTCTTAATATCTTTGCATTTATCTGAAATGGTTAACTAGATGATATACTCTATTCACTGAAAATGTTTAGAATGAGAAAGTTGTGAAAACATATCAATGATTTACTATTATTATATATAACAATTTTTAAATTGTGAAGCACATTCTACTGGATCCAAACTTAGCTTTACAAATTACTGTCGAAGGAAATATGGTCTACACAATGTTTGGGTGAAGATTAAGAATGGACTATGATTGTACACAGCATCCAACTTCTCTCGTCTGACCTAAGTCAAGCTCTTCTTCATATCATATTTTATTTGTCAAGTGGCTTTATCCCATCAGCATCTTCAAACAATTTTATGCACTTTGTTTCTGTAGCTCAAGGTTTCAACCCAAGAGGGGGGGGTGAATTGGGTTTTTAAAAACTTTTGCGGAATTTATACAAGTTTATAAAAACTGATAAGCAACAAATAATAGATACAAGTAGAAAGCTGTAAATAAAGAGTTTAAGGAAAGAGGATGCAAACACAGTTATAGTGGTTCGGCAATATCGGATTCGTTCCGACCCTACGTCCACTCTCTTCAAGGAACTCCTTGAAGTAATCCACTAAGAAAACTTAGTCGCACAACTTAGCCGGGTGTTGCACAAACCGTACACAAGCAATTTACAGGAATTGCTTAAACCGAAAAATCCCCTTCCTTTCGGAAGTTTCCCCTTCCTCTCGGAAGTAATCCCTTTACCAAGATGGTGTAAAGTAAAAGGTAGAGAGACAACAAATGAAAGCTTATTACAACAGAAATGTCTCTCTTTCAAAGTAAAGCTTGAAGAAATGGCTCAATAAGATTATTTCAAAGCTTTTTGTGTTTCAAGAGTATAAAAACTTGATTATATGAGATCAACTCTTTTTGAATATGTGCTGCTTGTTATTGAATGCTTTGCTGAGAGGGTTTATATAGCAATCAATTAATATGGCCGTTTTGGACTTTAATTTGAAAAAGATTTACTTTAAAACGTTCAGATTTGGAGTCCAACGGTCATATTTTTGAACTACCAGTCGACTGGGTCGAGATACCAGTCGACTGGGTTCACTTGAAAAATATACGTTTTCAGACCTTCTGGGTATCCAGTCGACTGGTATATATCATCCAGTCGACTGGGGACTTTCTGTCCATTGTGCCAGTCGACTGGGTTGTTTCATCCAGTCGACTGGGAAATTACTGGTCAAAGTACCAGTCGACTGGGTTAATTCATCCAGTCGACTGGGTACCTTCTGACCCATATACCAGTCGACTGGTATATGTACCCAGTCGACTGGGTTGTCTTCCAACCCAGTTTTTCTTCTGTTTTTCATTAAAAACATTTTAAAATAAAAGGTTTTAGAAAAACCATTTGTGTTTGAGCCATTAAACAAGCTAATACAATGTATGAGTGAGACTTACATTGGTTCTAAACCTTAAGACCTATACTAGATCTTCAGTCTTCACTTGATACTTGATTTGGTTCGAGTTTTTGCACTTTGTTCCTTGGTTGAATGTGTTTGATCCTTAATACAACTTAGTTTAAACATGTTAGTTAAATAACAGTTGTGTTTTGCCATCATTAAAATACGGGCGAGGGTCAACAGTTTCCTTCCCTCTTATTTTCTTTGTGAACCCAATATACTGTGAGGGTTTTCCTTAAATGGTGTAGAGCCATGTATGAAAAAGATTGCCCTCTTAAATGTTACTTGAAGATCTGAAATGTCCTTATAAAAAAATGAAGAAGAAGAAGACCTGAAATGTCATCAGGAAACCTCATTGAGCTGCATCTAGAAAGAAACTTAATAAATATGCCACATATATGTTAAAAAGACATTATCTTTAATGCCTAGATAGTCATGTAATCATCTCTCTCTCAGTTCCTAGCGTGGGGAGGAGTGCTTCAGAAAATTCTTACCTGGAGTTTGAAGCTAAATCTGCAAGGGATGGTGCATGGTAACTCTCTCTTGCCATTCAATTTAGAATCTTGTAGACTTATTCATGATGCTCTCTCTTCATTTTGTGATAATTAACATTTCCCTTGACAAGGAAATGATTACTGTCTAATTCCTGTTCTCAGGTATGATGTGCAAAACTTTCTAGCTCATAGACATCTGGAGACAGGTGATCCGGTAACTTTTGAGCTCATTGTCCCTGCAAATGTCAATGAAGTCATTGAAAAAATTACTATTGCTATTTATTTTTGTATAAGTTACTATTACTATTGCCACCACCACTACCTACTATTATTATTATTATTATTGTTACTCCTATTATTCATTATTATTATTGCTTCCCATTTTTCCTTCCATCCCTTGAAGTCTTTTTACAAGTATCGAACTAAAATTGTCTTAGAACTTATTCTTGAAGTTAATTGATGTTATGTAAATCATACGAAGATATGTTATCAAATAGCATATCCCACTTTCTACCTTTCTGCTTTATGCTCTCCTCTAATGGTATGTTCAAATTTTGCTGGCAATTTCAGGAAGTACAGGTTCGGTTTGCTGGTTTTGGGCCAGAGGAGGATGAGTGGGTTAATGTTAAAAAGCATGTTAGGCAGCGCTCTCTCCCATGTGAAGCATCAGAATGTGTTGCAGTTCTTCCGGGAGATCTCATACTTTGTTTTCAGGTGGGCATTTGTAGTCATTTGTTACTGCCAAATAAAAGATGAATTTGATTTTATGATTGAAATCTTCTTCACACTTTTTTTTAATGCTCTTAAAATTTTTAGGAAGGTAAAGATCAGGCTCTTTACTTTGACGCCCATGTACTTGATGCACAAAGGCGGAGGCACGATGTAAGAGGTTGTCGTTGTCGGTTTTTGGTGCGTTACGATCATGATCAGTCTGAGGTATAAGTTCATTTTACATCTAATTATAAATTCTTTTTCTTTATTGTGGTTTGAGGCTTGTTAGGTTTTGTTCTTTTTAATAAAAGTAATTTGTATGACAACCCATACCAACCTGGCCTTTAAATAGTGGTAATGAAAACGGATGGTGTGGACAATTTAATGATATAATACATGCTATCTTACTACCTTGTTCGATACAAATATGCTAGTTTATCGTGTGTATGATGGAATCTGTTTAGGTTGACAAATAATTTCTGAGCATTACTATATTAATTTTTGGGGGTAATTATTGAAGTGTAGCTGGTGGATGAGTTTTGGAACTTTTCAATTTTGATGACAGTTATAGCTAGGCATCTTTTGAAAATGCCAAGGTGATCTAAATGTCACAAGAAAGTCCAATATTCCTTTCTTCAAGCGTTTTGATTTTGATTTTTTTTCTTCTTTTGCTTTGTTCATCTTTTGTAGGTAAATTGGTAGCTAATATTTTTTGAGATGGTTACCCAGAAAGACGTTTGGGGAGGGGGGTTTCCAATTGAATTTTTGGTTAGTTGATATTTCTATTTAGGGATGTGCGTTATTTAACTGAATTGCCGAGCTGAAATTTTGGTTCCATTAATTTGTTGTTTGGTATCAGTAGGTTGTTCGAAATATTTTTGGTATCGATGTAGGATTTTTTCTAATTTGGGGACTGAATCACCAATTTTTTTAGGCTTTAATATACAAGCCCAAAGGCCCCAGCCCACTTACTAATCATTAATCAACTCTTAGCCCAAGACCCCAAGCCCAATTCCTTCATCTTAGTTCAGCAGTTGTAATTTGTAAGTAATTGTAACTGTAATAATTTTAAAAAATTGAAACAAACTCTTAACCCTTAAGTCTCTCTCAGACTCACATCAGAGTTCATTATAATTTAGATTTTTGTGTATTATATCTAAATTGTTTATGGAAGTCACTCTGCTTTCCTCGATGACCAAAAACTTGGGAGCTATCTGTGAATGTTTGTAAGTTGCAACTGATAGAAGTTGTCAGTGCAGACAGGTTTTTCCTTATGGGTCTTCAATACCAGGCTTTCTGTAGTTGTGGAGCGTAGGAAATGTTTGTGGACTTTCATTGTGGAATCTCCCAGAGTTGAAGTTTGGAATTCATGTGACAATTGACAGGGATTTTTCCTTTTCTTTTTTGAAGGTTTTTAGATAAAATCGGTATATGAAAATAACAGGGATTTTTTTTATAAAAGAATAATTGTTATTTTAATTCGGTTAACCGAATGGCAATACCAAACCACCGAAATTATTTTGGCTAGCGAAATATTTTGTTATGGTAACCATAGCATTTTTCTCCTACCGAAAACTTTGGTAACCGAACTGAATTTATAATTTGGCTCGGTAACGGACCGAATTGACCCCCTATTTCCATTGAAACATACAGAAATGTGAAACATATTTGGATGTGCCTACCATTTTAATCATTTTAAAAGAGTTGCAGCCTTCTGAATGTGTAAACTTGGAATAGAATATTTCCACAATATTATTGGCTTCAGGAGAATAAAATCGAAACAATGTTTTTAATGTTTTCCTTATCATTCTAGAACTTTATACGGGCAAAGATCTCATACTTTTGGCATAGTATCTCATCCCGGGACAAAACTTTAAATTTACATGACAAGTATAGGAAATATTGGTTTTGCATTTTTTTTATTGTTATGTGCTTCATATTAATGCTAGGGTGCATTGAGCCCTGTTAACCATTATCTTGTTATTGCGTTTTTGAATCACTTATTTTTTGTTGGATGTAATGATCTCTGACATTACGTTTGGTTGTTAAACTTTTTACCCTCAGGAAATTGTGCCTTTGAGAAAAGTTTGTCGTCGGCCTGAGACCGATTACAGGTTGCAACAACTTCATGCTGCTAATGATACAGCATCTGCAGACCAGCAGAAAATTAGCGTGGATCCTTCTACAGTCAATGCCGCAAGAGTTGTTAGTTCATCTGCTGAAATGATGCAGAAGCAGCGCAGTATAGATGCAGCCACAGTGGCCCCGGTTCCTGTTTCACATGCTATTGCTTCTATAGCCACCCAAGCTACAACTCCAGAACCAAAAAATCCTGGAACTAGTGGCACTGTAAATGCAGGCCATCCAGTTGTTCATTCCATTGGTGCTCCATTGACAAGTGGAATAGCTACAAGTGCCGCTCCTGGGGGCTCTGCTGAAAAAATTCAGGAAATAGCCTAGGTGTTGATTTGAACAGTTTTATCTAGTTTCTTAAAAATATTGTGTGAACTTCAGTTACCTTTCTGCTGAAAAACCTAGTTTCTTGCTGTCTTATCTTCTTGATCTAGTCTGCAAATCCTTGACTGCGAAGGTAAGTAGGTTTAGTGACTAACCATAAAGGCGCAGGGCTAGTTGCACATACTGCATATCAGTGGTTTCCTTGAGCACATGCAATTGAGTATTGCTTTTCTGCTTGGCACTTTTTTTGAGTACCTATCAACTGAAAGCAAAGAAGAATTGGAATCCTAACAAGAACTCTGACCTCTGCTGTTCTTGAAGAGGTACTTTTCATATATTTTCGAAAGTTTTATTGGTTATCAAAGAAAGCATTGCAGCCTTGAGTGTGGAGTTGGCTTAGGTATCAAAACTTTATGGGTAGTGGAACTGTCTATCATTGTAAAAAAATTGGTAAAAATCTAGAAATTTTGTTGGATCTTGTCCTTGATGAGCAGATGATAGGAAGGGGAATGCTCTATGTTGTGGAGAACAGTTAGGTCTTTTGATTGAAGAGACAATTTAATTAATATAACCCCCATTGCAATTTGAAGGAGTTTCCCCTCATTTTTTTGCCTCTGCATTCTTATTGATTTATATGTTTATCCATGTGTAGAGCAAGGGTCAAGTTGTCCTTAAAACCATAAAAAGAAAGAAGAAATTATGGTCTCTCTATTGATCCAACATTCATTTGACTTAGCCAATTGTGTACACTACAAAGCCAAATTGGAACCTCTCGAGACATTTTTCTTCTTCTTTTTGTGTATATTCTAGTGGGTTTGGAAACAAAAAGGAAAAGATGAGAAACACAGTGCTAATTACAATTGCAAGTATGCATTTTTTCATGGGCGTAGTGCGGGTTATGAGGATTGAAGTGGAGAGGGTTTTTAGTATGGGATATTTTCTTTAAGGTAAAAGATGGGAGTACCAATTAAATCATCATTATTTACAAATATGCCTTTGATTTCACCTTTTATCTGTTCGATACACTGACCAATCAAGATTAGAATTTTTTATGGTGTTTTACAATATCACAAAAATGTAAGATAAAAAGAAAATTTTGAAAAAGACTAGAAAGTAAAAAAAAAAAAAAAAGACGAAAAAAATATGCGCGACCAAGAGATGGAAACAAGTTGAGCTTTTAGGTACTTGAGTTATTATGATTTACTTGAGCTCGAGTCGAGCCTTACAATTCATAATCAAACTCGATTCGTACTCATTTTTTTAGGCATGGGCTCGAGTTAATTTGAAGCTTAAATGAGTATGTGCTTGAGTCCAATGAACTCCGGCTTTTGAACTGTAGTATATGAATTTCAATATTTTGAATATAAAAGAAAAATATATATAATTTATTTGAGTAAATTAAAATGCATTATCATATAGTATGAAGAAAATTACACAGAGTATCATCTAACTTTCAAAGACATCATTGTAGGTTATGTAGTGGCAAGATCTAATACCTAACACATTTATTTTCTTTTCCGTTAATCAAAGTTTATGTCATAATTTCATATTTCTATTATACCCCCTAATAATTTAATTTTTAAAAACAAAATTAAAACACATACTTAAAGATGACTACACGTGCTCATTTTTATTGGTTTTTCCTTCTAAATGTTTATAGCTTTGCAATCAAATGTCTCTCCTTCATCACTAAAAATAAGACATTTGAAAGGGTTGTGTTTATCAATAACACAGAGAGGGTTATGTTAATCTCATATTCAAAAATTTTAACGATAATAGCCTTAAAAACAAATATATGCATTCTATCAAACATATGACATGCATATATCTAACTTACTCATTTTAAACTTGTTTGAGTTGCCCAATAGAAAAAAAAAGCGATTATAAATTATGTAGGACTGTAATTTTGAATGAAAAATAAACATAATAATAAAAAAAATCATTGTTGTTGTAAGAAGTTAGACTATTACAATTGATTAACTAGAATACTACTCTAATCTTGTTTCAATACTCCCCATTTTATTGTAGAACACAACCCTTAACGGTTTTTTTTTTTACTTCAAATAATAAAGAAGAGATTTAAGAGATATTTGATTATTGACCGGTAAAACATTTAGAATGAGTTACCAATAAGAAATAAACAGATCTGGTTTACTTTTTTTTTTCAATAGAAACACATGTAGTCATTTTTTAAGTATGAGTTTTTTTTTTATTTAAAAAAACGACTAAGAAAGATATAATAGAAATATAAAATTATGACCTGAACTTTAACTACTGGAAAAAAAAAATGTGCTAAGTGTTAGACCTTACAGTTATATGATCTACAATGTTACCAAAAAATTAGATGATTCTCAGTATAATTTTTTTATATTATATGGTAATGCATTATAATTTACTTTATTTATTTTAAATAAAAATATTTTTTTAAAATTATTAAATATTCAAACCGAATTTGTGAGCTCACCAGACGAATAACTATGAACTTAAACTCAACTCCATAATAATCGAACCTCATAAAAAACCTGAAAACCCAGACTCGTTTGAAAACTTATCGAGTGAATCAAACTGAGCCTTCATGAGCCAAGTTTCGAGTAACCCGACTCACGATCACCCAATGTTGATGTTGATGTTGATGTTGGTGTAGTAGTAAGCGCAAATGATGGAGAACACCGAGTGCACAGTAGTAACAAACTAGACCAAAGTTACTAAAAACAGTTTACACAGTTTACTTGTTAAAAAAGCTCTGCGGATGCAAACACGAACACGTCATCTCCATTTCTCTCTCTCCTCTCTCAACACTACAAAATCCTCACTCAGTTGAAATTTTCAAAAACTTGCTACTAATACGAAACACACAAAGAAACAAGAAGAAAATGCGAGTCTTGAGATTACTATCTCCCAGTAATGGTAGCAGCAACAAGAGAAACCCCTCGGTCTGCCAAATCTGGAGGATTGGTTTTAGTAGGTGCATAGTAACCAGTTGCAGGGCGGTGGTGCTGCCGCGGTTCGGTGGGCCGGAGGTACTGGAGCTACGGCCTATTGTGGAGGTCCCTGATCTCAAGTCCAATGAGATCCTTGTTCGGGCTCGAGCTGTCTCCGTCAATCCTCTTGATACCAGAGTGAGTTGTTTATTTTCGATTTTGTTTCTCTTCCTTTTTTTCCGGTTACTCTGTGGCTTTTGGTTGTTTGATTGCTGAGAAAATGTGAGAATGGAATGAGAGTGTTAGATATCGGTTTATTTAGGACTAGCATGACTGGTGGGATCGTTGTGGTCTTCTTTTTAGGGGTTTGGGGTGTTCGATTGCTGAGAAAATATAGGAAGAAATTAAATTGGAGGGAAAATGAGAAAAGAGTAAAAGTTCAATCTATTTCTTTTAGCGAACAGGATTATAAATTGTCTTATTTTTTAGACTGAAATGGATCTTTTTTTTGGCTCAATTCGACTGAAATTCGGTGTTCAAATGTGTCTAGGAATACAGAAAGATAATAAATAGGATTGAAACTTGACTTTTTGGAGTATTTTTTCCCTCAAAATTTTCCCTTTCAAAACTTTTTTATTGATTAAAATTAAGCCAAGTAAAGGGAATTGAACTGTGTGGCCTTAATCAAAAGTCTATTTTCCAATAGCCTCTCCGAGACCAGAATTTCTCATTGTTGTGGCAATTAATATGCTTCAAGTTCTGCCTTTTTTCTAATCTTCTACCACAACAATTTTCTTCATAATGCTTGTGTAAATTATTTAAATTTATAATTGTATCAGCTGACTTGTCAAAGTTTGATACTCCTATTACAAGAAAAGGTAGCATTTGGAGTAGGGTGGCTTCTGATTTCTTCACACTTAAAGTGAAGTGCTATGCGAGGGGTGAAAAAAAATGTGGTTGAATAAAGTAGAGCTGCTTGATCAAAGGTCATGTATATTCTTAATGAGGATGGTCTTACAGAGTAATTTGTCCTGAAAATTGCGGAGCTTTCCTTGCCAGCTCAATGTCCATGCCTCTTTCATTCATCAACATATTCCCATAAGTTCCTAGAACTAATTGCTCATTGAGTTCTGTTATGGTGCAATGTCCTATTGATGGACTGTGGAGAAACAAAAGAGCACTTTTCTATGGTGCATCTTTTTTACTTTCATCTCAAAAAGAATAAAAACAGAATTAGTTTTTGTTGTAACAATGCGGCCACAACCAAGATCTAAGATATGCAATCAATCCCTGAGAAAAGAAAAATCGACCAAGAAACAAACGCACATGCACAAAGAGAGCAATTTATGTGATTCGGAGTAAGCCTACATCCACGTAAAGAAACAAGAGAATAGTTCCAAAGATTTACAGCAGTGGTTTTAATTCCCAAACCAACTCACTTTACTCGAATCCCCTTTACACCTAAGTCTCTCCTTCTCAAACTCTAGGTGTTTCACTCTCTCAAGAGAAGCAAGTATGTTTTCCTCCCTTTTTTTCCATATCCAAAGTAAGCTAGCTTCCTCAATACACCAAGTCAAGGACTTCTTGAGTAAGCTATCTTACTCGACACACCAACTCAAGGCTTGCTTAACAAGTTGGCTTACACAACACACTAGGAAATATGAGCCACGATACTACAAATATCCACCTTGGCTCAAATTTTCGAATCCAACACCTTGGACTTCTTTTGTAACTTGCCAACATGCCCCAAAGGGCCTCACTTATCACGGTTAGACACCCAATCCAAGCTCCACTTGGATTCGGCACACGGAACAACACATGGCTTCATGCCACCTCCACCGCGATGTCACTGACCATGAATAAAGTACCACCTACTTACTAACAGTCTGAATCTTGAGATGAACCTCGGATCGACAAGCAACCCATACACCTCTTCCCCATATCCATAGTCATTTCACATTGTCCCATGGATGCTCCACTTGGGATCCCTATTGATTCTTGAGCACAACTATCATCAAGCACCGTATCTTTACTCAAAACTTCGCACTTAAGTTGCACCTGCTTGCCAACACCAGGGTCCATTACAACAACAATCTTAGACTCCACCTTCTCCTCGACACCTCAGAGACACATTGGCTCGACCTTGGTCTTATCCTCACTTACACGGGTGAGATAGGATCAATTAACTTCACTCCTTCGGCACTACCGCGGTAAGCACCCACTGTCTTATCATCATGTATACCATCATTCACATGAAAATGCACATGAAAACTTGTAAGAAACTCAGATCACAAGTCACTTGGAATCATATCTTGGATCGTATCCAATGGAGAACCCCACAAATCATGGCAAGCCAATTTTACAGCACCGACCCAAAAATAACAAGAAAAAACCTCCTTTTTCTCTAACAATGAGTAACTCAATCATTTGTTCTACTATCCCGGGTAAATATTCAACAGAGCAACTCATGATCCCCTTACCGAGGCATAATGCCTCAAACCGATTCAAGAAACTTTCTATGCTCACACTTAGGTTCACAACCTTAATCCCTCGTTGAGCCCACGGTTTGACCAAGTTATATCACTGGTTTATTCTTCTAAGTATCTACCCAAACCATTCTAGAAGCCTCATCCAACACCATCAGCACATACCAAGAACTAACGTCAGACATAACACGTTAAGGACTCAAGCACACATGAACTACGTCCATTGGGCAAGCTACGCACACTCAAGTCACTCTCACTGCTCGAGATACACTCACCCATCTTGCTTGTTCTCCGATCCTCACACCCTCGAGTTTTCACACACCACTCGAGTTTATTGCATCCAGTGTGGTTCTCCCAAGTCGACATCAAAAGGCTCCCACGAACCATCTCTCCCCGAAGATGATATATACGGTCAACTCTAACCCCCTTCATCACAACAAGTGCTCCACGAGAAATCCACATGACTCTATCACCATTCATACCAATTGCCCCAAGAGTCAAGCCTACTCAAGGAGATGAGATTTTTCCTCAAAACCCGGATCATGTCGAACCCCAATCGTTCTAACAACACCATCAAGCATCCTAATCTGATCCTTCCCTTTACCAACCACCGAAAGACAAGAATCCCCCCCTCCCCCACCCACAAACTGTCCCTAAGTCAATCAATTTGTACTCAACAAACCAATCCCTCCCCAGGCTCATATGGAAAGAGCAAGCCGAATCAAGAACCCACTTGTCCAATGAGCAACTGTTTGATACAGCAAGAACACTATCGACATCATCCGAGTCTGAGTCATAGCCAATTATGTTAGCACTTCCAGAATCCAGACTCTTTGTCGTTACTCCTCTCACCATCCTCAAGCTTCGAGCAAGCCTACTCCTTGGTCACCCTTCCGGTCTCTAGACACCTTCTTCAACTCTCTCGAGTTCAAGGACGCCCTAACATCCTTTAAGGAGATGGTATCTCGACCATACATCATAGTATCAACTATCAACAATATGCTCAAAGGAAGATGGTAAAGAACACAACAATGTAATAGCCAAATCTTCATCTTCGAGTTTCATATCAATATTTTTCAAATCCATAACAATTCTATTGAATTCATCAACACGGTTTTGCACGGAAATACCTTCTCTCATTTGAAGAGTGAACATCCTTTGTTTGAGATGCAAACGGTTGGTGAGCGATTTGGCCATATAAAAACTCTCAAGCCGAGCTCACAATTTCTTAATAAGTTTTCCTCCCTATTTTCCCAGACCCCCAATGTACATATATATAGCCTCAATACATAAAGTCAAGGACTTCCTGAGTAAGCTATCTTATTCAACGCACCAACTTAAGGCTTGCTTAACAATCGGCTTACACAACACACTAGGAAATATGAGCCACAACACAACAGTTTTTTTTTTCTCTTTAAAATAGCAGCATAGTCTTACTAATTGGTGATTTGGTGTTATGAGTTATGATATATGACAGAAATAAATGATATCACCTACAATTAGTTTTGTTGAGGCACACGGTTGTTGTATGTTATAGCATCACGGCTGTGCTTAGTGGAGAGGTTCTCTAGATTTTATGGGCCATTAAATATGCTCAACTCAAGAGCAGTTAGTTTTGCCACTAGGTTAGAAAATCGGTGGCCTTGAGGTGAAGGTTTGATTGGCACGAGTGATGGAAACTATGCACTGCGTGAGTTTCAAGACATTTGTTACTTTCGAGGTTTTTGGGTGCTAGGATTTCGATTTAATGGTAGGGAAGACATTAAGCTTTTAAAACATGGAAGAAAAGGAAGGAAAAAAGATGAAGGTTGTAGATGAAGGGTTTGTGAATCATGATGGAACACTAGGGGCTAGTGTGATTTAAACAAATAATTCAGCTTGCAGAAAGTTAAGGAAAGTATGACACCTACATTATCTATGTCTTATGTGTTCATTTCCTTTGGCATTACAACTCCTCTCCCCCCACCCCTCCAACCAGTAGGAGCAACCCAGATCCCACTATTCTCAATAGTTGAACCCACAGCGATTCAGTTGAGTTTATGTTACTCAACTGCTAAGCTAAATGCCTTCCACATGTGGTATTACACCTAGAGGATTGTATAATTAAATTTGGAAATTGACTGATAGACCAAGTTTTGAACTGTGAAAGATTGAATGGTAGTACCTGGCAAAGACTTATTGTTAGTGCCCAAATGGAAGCAACTAGTTGACAATATTATCAATGAACCACCATCAATGACTTAAAATCTAGAAATTAGCGAAGTAACATGGATAAAAACAGTATTCCAATGCAAAGAAACTTAAAAGTCAGACCAATCTCATTTTGGACCCTTTTTTTAAAGTTTCTTTAGTGTCTGATGTTGCTCTTTCTTGTGTCTTTTGTGGTCTGCATCAGTTAAGGTCACACCTTAAGGAAGGACCACCACTGGGCTGGTCTGTTAATGGCTCTGTTTCTTGTTTGCCATAAACCAGTGACATGCATTTCAAAGAAAAGCTGCTCTCCAAGAAAGACTGATGAAACATTTCAAATTAGTGCAAATTAGTGCATGGTATGAGGTTTAGTGATCATAGAGAATTACATACATTTCTAACTTGAATTCACATAAGGGTGATAAAACGTCTTTAGTGTAATTGGTTACTTTATACAGAAAGGAAGAAAAAAAGAAAGCCTTGAATGTAATAGGATGAAATTGAAGCAGCGCCAGTATAAATCTGAAATATCTACCATTTGTCTTAAAATGATTCATTGGAGTTGAACAACCTGGAGTCGATTTGGTGTAAGGTTCCTCTTTGTTACTTTTATAGCCCCTGACCCAGGGGAACTTCTCTTGTATGCTCCCTGTGTATCAGGGCTGTGCCCTTCCTTTTCTCTTAACTTCATTATGTCAATATTGTTGCTGCCTCCAAGCTTTCTCAAAACATAGATCATCTCTGTGCAGCTATACAAACATTTTTAGTTATGCACTGGAATCAATTATGCTAAATGTTCTAAATTTTATTGTTTTTAGATGCGATCTGGTTATGGACGTTCAATATTTGAACCGCTTCTACCGCTCATCTTGGGTCGTGATATTAGTGGTGAAGTTGCAGCTGTTGGTAGTTCAGTGCGGTCAATAAGTGTAGGTCAAGAAGTTTTTGGTGCTTTGCATCCAACTGCTGTGAGGGGTACTTATACTGACTATGCAATTCTTTCAGAAGATGAACTTACTCAAAAACCAGTATCAGTGAGCCATGTGGTAATTATTGGACTGTTTTGTAATTTTTAGCTAAATAATGATATTTGTTATGCTTGATGGCCTTTTTGATTTTGCATATGTTTTTAATGGTCTATGTAGTTGATTATTCTCTTTGATTTGTAAACACGGACGTGATTATTGTGTCTCGACACTCCAGCTCCCTAGAATCTAGATCAGAGGATAAGCCTCTGTATGTATTGTTAAGTTTCTTAATCACAATTCCTGATGCTTTGAATTCTACTTTACTGTTATATGAATTTCAAACATGGGTAATAATTAGTGTTGTTCTCAAGTGAAGAATGCACAAATCATTCAATAGGAGAATTGTCTTGAATATAAATTATTCCTCACCATTCTTTATCTTAGCAACTTGTGAGTGGAAGCACAGTTACTTCCAGCCCCCTATAGAATTCGTTTGGTGCTCAGCACAATCTGTGGTTGCTAGCTGTCCTTTTGATGAACTTGTGAAATCTGAATTACTATGATTCATATTAACAATGTCATATTTCATCTTTTGTTTCTTAAATTTTTACTATTTAACATGCTTTTGTAGGAAGCAAGTGCCATCCCTTTTGCAGCACTCACTGCCTGGCGTGCTTTAAAAAGTACTGCTCGCATAACTGAAGGGTATGTTTTTTTTCAATAAGAAGCTGAAGGGTATGTTTATATTACTGAGATATCAATTTTGTTTTAAGAAAATCTTTTTCTTTTTTCTTTGTGTGTGTGTGTTGGAGGGGGGGGGGGGGGGGATGTTCTTATTTTCTTACTACTTCAATGGAGCTGTACTCCTGTTTCATAATCAACAGATCTTCTGATAACGCAAAATATTCTAACTTGGATGTTACCGTATTATTTTTCTGGGGAACTGTCATTATGTATTCCCTCCTAACTGCATCCTCGATTTCATTTATGCAGGCAGAGGCTCTTAGTTGTGGGTGGAGGAGGAGCAGTAGGTTTCACTGCAATTCAGCTTGCAGTGGCTGCAGCGTGCCATGTTACAACTACTTGTGGAAGTCAAAGTATAGATCGAATACTGGCAGCTGGTGCTGAGCAGGCTGTTGACTATACTGCTGAGGTGATGTTGAAAATTGGTTATTCATCTGCTTCATCCAACAATGCCAGCATGTTGAAAATTATATACCTTATTAGATGATTTAACTTTATTTGAATTTCATGGGTGGGGACCTAGAAGTATTTTTCTGATCAGCTTATATGTTTGATTTACAGGACGTTGAATTGGCAATAAAGGGGAAGTTTGATGCCGTCTTGGACACTATTGGTGTACCAGAGACAGAAAGAATAGGCATAAATTTTTTGAAGAGAGGTGGACACTATATGACACTCCAGGTAAGAAACGGCGAGATGCTGTTTGTTTCTTGCACTAGGTATTTCAAATACTTCTGTCTTGAATGCTTGCACATAAGCATTTTACTGTTTCTATTTGCTTTTGTTGAAGGGTGAGGCAGCATCATTGACCGATAGGTATGGACTAGCAATTGGGCTTCCTGTTGCTACTACTATTTTGTTGAAGAAACAGATTCAATACCGTTGTTCTCATGGAATAGGTATGGAAATTCATATATTGCATTATTAGTTAGCAGGCTACTTATTGAAAACGTGGATAGTTAGAATTTTTTTTATCAAGTTTTTATATTAACAAGTTCTTTCCCTTAATTTATGCATTCAAAATGCTAGGAAGACAATACAGAAAATAAAATATCTGTGTTTAATATTCATGTTAACATATGCATATTGCTCCTTTGAATCAATAAAACCAATGCATGTGTTTTCTTTTGATGGGCAGAATATTGGTGGACATATATGAGGGCTGACTCAGAAGGTTTAGCCGAGATCCGCGGGCTGGCTGAAGCTGGAAAGCTGAAAATACCTGTGGAGAAAACGTTTCCAATTACACAAGTGAAAGAGGCCCACGAGGCTAAAGACAAGAAGCATGTGCCTGGTAAAGTAGTGCTGGAATTTGATTGAAGTATAATTCCGCTCATTCTGATGTTCCCAGTGACTGGAATCATCCAAACTAATTTTGCCTTTACATTTCTGTAAATGTTCTTTCAACTTATGATTTGAGAGGAAATACTGTGTTTTAGGCCTCTTTGTACAATTAAAGTAGCTGTTTGTATATAGGTGGAAGTTTTGTGGGATAGACTTTCAATATTCGGTTGGCAATTTGTATTTGTTTGAGAATGTTCTTAATGCTCTTCTTTGTAATGTTCGAATTTTAAGTTACTTATAAAAATAAATAGATAAATGAATAAAATAATCCAAAAGTGAAGTTAATTGGAGAAAGATTGCATTTGTCTTTGAGATTACATCCTTGGTAGCCTTTTCGTGTATTAGTTTCAGTCCTGTGTTGGCTGAATGGTAATACTTACAAAATTGAAGTTGAACTTTGTTGTGTCCTTTAAAGTTATGCAACTGGTCCTACTGAATTTCCATCATTGCGGCTTGTAGTTTTTATTTTTTATAAAAGGTTCGGTCGAGCTTGTGGACTACGCAATGGCATGTAGTCTTTTTCATAGTTACCAGGATCGTATTCTCCGTTTGCAATTGATATTCGGATTTTATGTTTCGATTCGAGGTGTAAGAATCTTTAAATTTGGTGATTCAAAATTTTCAAATTTTTTGCTAAAGAATTGAAAGAAAAAAAGATTTTTAAACACAAAAAAGACAATAAGAGAATACTCAAATTTTATTTTAAATTTATATTTTCTAATATTACGTTTATTAACTTAATTATTTTATCAAAACTCTAAGATCTTCTTAACTATTATTATGTACACATGTTTATTTAAATTGTGCTTATAAATATATCTAATATTTTAATTTTATACATACACTTGTACATAATAAAAACCATTTAAGATTATCTTAACGTTCCGTACGGTATGAGTAATGTATCACGTTCTCGTACCGTAAACTAAGTCATACCGAGTTTTGGGTAACTATAATCTTTTTTCTTTTTGTTATATAATTCTTGATGTGAACGAGATTCGATCTCAGATCTATATGATGACAATGAGAGGTAATTCTCTCTTTTCCCTCTTGTAGGTTGACTTCATTATCCAAGACTCATTTGGTCCAAGAGCCTACTTGATTCAACTTCCTTTTTTCGTTGGAGGTCCATTAGACTTATGGATTACGCAAAGAAAAGTAATCTTCTCCCTTCCCTTATCTCCCAATCTCTTGTGTGAACCGAATTTGATCTCAAATCTCTTATACATGATAAGTGATTTTATCAATTAAGCTGATGGACACCTAAGGTTGTGTTTTTTATTGTCCCTACATAAGAATGGATGATTATACTCATGTTCAATTCATTGGGTTCTGGATATCTTATCTTAGAAAACTACAAAAGAAAAAAAAATTTACCAGCTCAATTTTTTTTTGGGTTCATTTACAAATATTTTTTCATATTTTTTCCAAGATCAAAATTCAAAACGGGGACAAACTGGATGTTGCTGACTTATGACTCATGAGCTTGAGATGCTTGAGCATGCCATAATTTGAAGTGGTTCAAAAGGCTTCCTCCCCTGGAAAGCTGTTCCACCTCTAGCAGCTTGTGCTTTAACAGTTCCACTTCTTTTTCCAAGTCTTTGCCCTTTTGTTTCAGTGCCTAATAGTTTACAAAAATGATTAGTTCTTATAATCAGTTTAACAAAATAACAATGACAGATTTATTCCTCAAGTGGAACCTCAAGAAAAAGCAACATTACTTACTGATATTTCACATTCAATAAATGTTATGCAACAAGTTTTGCATCAAAATTTTGTTCCTTCAGAAAGAAGATTCCTGCTTCTACAACTCTGTTTTCTTGATTAAATCAGAGTAAATAATGAAGGAATCCATTGGAGAATCACAGACAACTACAAACTAGCTTAAACAACCTAAACTATTTGGTTACAAGTGAATTTTTAGTGTAAACCCTGTAAAAGAAACCAAGCTTGTTAAATACTAACTACTCCTAAACTATTTCATTAATCTTTGATTAAAAAGAAAACCCAATTTCCAAATTCACAGTGTAAGCAAATATTAGACTAGCTTCCTAAACAGAACAAAAGGGATTTTTAGGACATTGTCAAACAAAAGAGATCTGGAGATATACAATGCCAGTTTGATACATCAGATTAAAAGGATATAAATGAAATAAAAAGAGAGAATAAAAGGAGATGTTTTTATTCAATTTTACATTTGATACAAAAACATAAACATAAAACTAATATATTTCTTTAATTTATAAAAATTGTTTCATCGTATCCTACTTTTAATCCTATTCTCCTCTTAATCTGGTGTACCAAACAGTCACATGGTTTATGAATCTGGAGCAGCCCTGGACTACCAATGACAATGTCCCATACTTGCCATAAGCAAGGTCATCCCTAGAGAGGAAGTAAATCAATTGATCCATATATGTTTCTCTTAAATATTCTTTTTCATAAGAAACACTAGAAGAGACTGATATACTATTGCACTGGAATCAATAAATTAAACCAAATT
The DNA here is from genome assembly GCA_023935145.1 of Bretschneidera sinensis. NCBI lineage: Eukaryota > Viridiplantae > Streptophyta > Magnoliopsida > Brassicales > Akaniaceae > Bretschneidera > Bretschneidera sinensis. The sequence continues at coordinate 146,381,504 of CM043698.1, read as the reverse complement.
TTTGCTTCTTTGTTTAGACTCAATAAATGGTGTTCATGTATATTCCGCACGATTGTTTGCATTTATGCATCAACCAAAAAAGGATGTAGTACTTACTGTAAAAAAAAAAAACTCCCCAAGAAGATCTGCAGCAGCTTGAATGGCTTTTTCTTCGTCCAGAGGGCGGATCAAAACATTAGTTGCACGTCCGTATATGGGTCTTTGCATGTTTGTTGAGAAACGATGATTTGCCTGAATAAAATTGGAAGGCGTAAGACACTCCACAGAATAGTATTAACATTTAGATCATGTCCGTTTTTTCCCAATTATTTTTCTTGGGTACATTCACTTAGAGGGAGATCTAACTCGGGTGTCCTAAATGTAGGACATGGAAGTGACCACTAAGCCAAGAGGCCCAAGTCAAAATTAAAAATTTTCCATATTAATTTTAAGAATTTTGTTTCTTAACCATAGTTTATGGGAATGAGTTTAGGATTTAAAGTGCTATTGAACTGTCACCCTTTGGTCATAAATATATATATGAAATATGGAACACAAATAATGAGGATGCTTGGATTTTTTTATGTAGAGAGAATATTATAAGATGCTTGAAAGCACTCATAGAAGGAACTGCAAGAATAAAAAAAAGAAAATCAATTGGAAATGCAAAATTCTTGATTTTCTTTTCCTTAAAAAGTTAACAATTTTTTAAGCAAGATTTCCTAAACCCTAAAACTTTATGAGAATAAGTTTTCATCTCTATAAAATCATCAATATCAAAAGCATCATACAATCTCTCTAAAGCTAAAGCTTCATGAAACCAATTAGGTATTTCTTTCCATGTAAAAGTCCTTAAGCATATAAGCACTACCAATCTCTAACATTTTCACATCGATTTTCACAACAACCAAAACCAAAACCCAAACCCAAAAACCAAGCAAAAACAAGCACTATTTAAACAAAATCTACAATAAAAGCAAAACCAGAAGGGAGAGAGAGGCTAAGAAACAGAGATTAGAGTGAACCTGAGCAGTGTTGATGATGAATTCAAGAAACTTTGGATGCAAAACAGCTTCCATCTTGAGTCTATTAGCTATGGGTTTAGAGATTGTCCTTATAGCTAATGTCCCCAATTTTAATACTGGTATTATCATTTTCTTTTTCTCTATTATGATCTCTTTTTGTGTTTAGCCAAAATTAATTTGTTGAAAGTTGATTAAAAACACAATTTCTATGTGTGTGGAAGGGGTAAGTGTTTCTTGAAGAGGAAGAAAAGCATGAGATTTATATGGAAGGATAGGCATTAGCGGGCAAGATTAAAAAGTTTATGTCAATGTAGTAGACTAGTAGTTAATTTGGTCGATTAGGGTTTTGAATATATCTCCACCTTTAATTTTCATGAAATAGAAACTAAAACAAATTTTAAGAAAGTTATTTTTTTTTAAAATTTTTTCGTTTGACAGCTCTTTTAATACAATTTTTGATTAAAAACTAAATAATTTTAGTTATACAATTATTTTATTAAAAATCCTTTTAAAATCAATTTTGACTCTAGATAATTGAAATTATATTAGGCCAAATTGAACCTTAAATTGTACATAAGGTATAAAAAGGTCAATTTGTTAAATTACTAAACTGTGAAAATTTAGGATTTATTTTTTGGCTTAATAATTGGGCTATACACCTGGAAGTAATCTCCCCGATCCTCATTTCACTCCCAAGTAAAAGACGATATTTGATCCCAAGTCATTAATACAATTATTGAAGTATTTTACCAACTAAAATACTGTATAAACAGAAGTTAAGTCAAATAATTTTAAAAATATTTTATAAAATAGTTTTTTTAGAGTTTGCATAAAAACACTATTTTTAAGTACCCTAATTTATGATAATTGTACTTCTTGGCCTAAAGGAAAGATGGACAATTAGAGTATGTAATCCAAAAAGGACCCTAGTTATTAAATTCATTGTTCAATATAAAAAGAAAAAAGAAAAAAGAAATGAAGGTGCAATTTAATGCATTCTTTTGATAATAGTGGGAATAAAAGAGAATAGAAATTAAGAAAACAAAATCTCAAACTAAAAATGTCAAAAGCAAAGCTTAAAAATGTCAAAATCCATCTAAACCACATGGAAAAATATGTAATTAATTTTTTTATAAAAAAAAGTTCGTGTTTATTTTTTATTGCATGACAACAAATTAAGTTATACATAAAAGCTATAAAAGAAGTGAAACTGTTAAATTATAAATCAGTAGGAATTTAGGATTCTTCCGCCCACAAAGGAATAATTTTTTGGTTTGATCTACCCATAATCTTATAGGTTTTCATATAATGGTACTCTTTAATTGATAACCAAATTACTAGTTTATGCCATTTGACCTTGCAATATGAGAGATTCATCCATCACCCATTGATTAACACTCACATCACAAGAGGAAGAAAGGAAATAGAAACTTTAACCGCTAAATATTCATGCTTTATGCATTTCATGCACGTAGCATTGGTTTTGAATTATAATTATTTATTTATCATATATGCTGTGAGATGAAGACAGTTGCCTCAATTTAACTTTTAGACAAAACTATAATAAAAATTTAGAAAGTTTCAATATTCCACAAGTAACTGAAATGTTGGAGGAAATTAAAGCAAAAGAAAGAGTGGTGTTCGTAGCACTGGATTGGTCTTAATGCTGTTAAATGATTTTTGAAATGTTCAAAGAAACAAAGAAGCAAGTGAGCAACAACCTTCTTCAACTGTTATTGGGAAAGATTAAAAAGTTACGCAACTTTCAACACAATTTCATAACTCATTGTTTGTATCTATTTCAATCTTGTATATTGTTTGTTGATCTAACAGTGCAATTCTCATGCGGGGAAAGGGAGTGGTTCTTCTTCATTCATGAAGACGAAGAGGATGAAAATGTTGATGAGAAGACTAGTAAAACAAGTCGAATTGTTGGAGATGAGATAGGGTCTTGGCAATGGAGTGGAGATGAAAAGCCTATTTATAATTCGGATGGTACTGTTTCTGCCTTCAAGATCCATTTTGTTCATTTCTCTGAAACCCTTTCCAAACCAAAGAAAACACATTGGAGGATGGATGGTACTGATTCTACCTTCAAGATCCATTTTGTTTATTTCTCTGAAACCCTTTCCAAACCAAAGAAAACACATTGGAGGATGGATCAATATCGTCTGCCTACCCACCAAAATTGCAGGGTAATTACTACTCTTTGTCTTAGAAGTGTTTTCAGTAGTTCTTTATAACCATAATTTTTCTATATCATGATCAAATCATATGACCAGTAAAATGTGAATGTGAATAAAATGTCATCATCTCTTTTCGTTTATCTTCTCCCTCTTGATAGTTGATGGCCATGAGTTTGTATAAAATTAGAAAGATAAAATTGTCCTTCTCTAATTTTTTTAGGGTCATTTCTTTATTTCTTGCTCTTCTCTCATTCTCTCAAGCATTACTTGTTGATCTTTGCTTCTTGCTTGCAATACTTTCTATCGTATTTGAAGCTTTGTTTTATTTTTTTTTGCTCATAAACTGTGAAGAAGAGTTCTCTATTTGTTGCTCTTCTCTCATTCTCTCAGTCATTCTTGTTGATTTTTGCTCTTTGCTTTCAATACTTTCTATCGTATTTTCTTCTTTATTGCTCATATACTGTGAGTGAAGAAGAGTTTCGTGGGCAAATATATTTTTTATTTTAGTAAAGTTTGAATTTTAAAGTTGATTCTAAATATAAAATTTATTTCAATTATATAGTTTAAGAAAAACATATTAAATATGAAAATTCATTTCAATTCATTTGCAAATGAATTTTAATTTCAGTTATTGAAAATGAAATTTGAATTCATTCGCAAATGTGCGTTCAGCTTTGCATGTTTGCTGGGAAGGAGATCTAATTTGTTGAAAGTTGATTAAAGACACAATTTCTCCGTGTGTGTGTGGAAGGGGCAAGCGTTTCTTGAAGAGGAAGAAAAGCATGAGATTTACATGGAAGGATAGGCATTAGCGGGAAAGATTAAAAAGTTACGTCCATTTAGAAAATAATCATAAATTGAAAAGCAAATTTGTTATCATTTTTTTTAATTTGACAGTTTTTTTAATGTAATTTTTACCATAGAAAAATTAAATAATTTTAAGTCCACAATTGTTTTATTAAAAATAATTTAAAAATCACTTTTGACTCCCGACAACCGAAATTACAATTAAACAAAATATAACTTTAAATTGGTCATAAGCTATAAATAGGACAATTTGTTAAATTACACAGCAGTGAAAATTTAATATTTATTTTTGGGTTTAATGGTTAGACTACACAATTGAAAGTAGCCCTTCCCGGTCCTCCTTCCACTCCCAAATAAAGACGATATTTGATTATAAGTTATTAGTATAACCGTTGAAGGATTTTACCAACTAAAAATACCGTATAAATATAAATTAAATCAAATAACTTTATTTTAAAACCCATTTTATAAAGTGTTTTTTTTTAATTATATGAGAGTTTGCTAAAAACATTATTAGTAAGTGCCCCTAATTTATGGTGATTGTACTTCTTGGCATAAAGGAGAGATGGACAAATTACTGTCTGTGCTGTAAAAGGACACTAGTTATTAACTTCAATGTAAAAGAAAAAAGAAATGAAGGTGCAATTTAATGTATTATTTTGATGGTAGTGAGAATAAAAGAGAATAAAAATTAAGAAAACAAACTCTCAACTAAAAATGTAAGAAAACAAAGTTTGAAAATGTCAAAATCCATCCAAACCACGATTAAATTTTTTAATGTTATTTTTTAAAAAAGAAAGTTCATATTTTTTTTAATACATGGTAACAAATTAAGTTATATGTAAAGCTATTAAGAAGTGAAATTGTTAAATTATAAATAAGTAGGAATTTAAGATTCTTCCGCTCACAAAGGAATAATTTCTTTGTTTGATCTGCCTATAATCTCATAGATCTTCGTATAGATAATGTTTGGGAACTGATTAAAACATGCTTAAATCAATAAACATTAAGTAGTTCAAGATAAAATTTTACTTAAATTTATTAATTTAAATATGTTTTAATCAATTCTCAAACATCACCATAATAATACTAATAATCAAATTACTAATTTATGTCATGTGACCTTGCAATGTGAGATTCATCAATCAGCCATTGATTAATAGATACATCACAAGAAGAAAAAGAAAGGAAATAAAAACTTTACTCACTAAGTATTCATGCTTTATGCATTTTATGCACATAGCATATGTTTCGAATGATATTTATTCATTATATACGTGGTAAGATAAAGAGAATAACCTCAATTTAACTTTCAGGCAAAACCATAATAAAACCTTAGAAAGTTTTATCAGTGTTGCACAAGTAATTGAAATGTTGGAGGAAATTAAAGCAAAAGAAAAGACAACTACGACGTTTGGGTTTTTCGTAACGCTGCACTGGTTTTTATGTTGTTGAATGATTTTTCAGAATGTTAAAAGCCGCAAAAAAAGCAAGCGTTTCAACGTTTTATCACTAGATAATAGAATTTGTACTTGCACAAAGCACAAAATTAGGTAATGATCCAACGGCTAACTCAAGATAATGCAAAACTTGTAATTATTATTGGATTTTTTTGATTTTGTGATAACTTTCACGAATTCGATTTCATAATATTATCGTTTTTTTTATTTACTAAGTGATTTTCTTTTATATACATGGAATATAAAAAAATTGTTAATCTCTACGTTGTTTTGCTTACCCAACAATTATTTCACAGTTTTTTTAAGTAATCATATAATTTATTGTAATTAATAATGTCTAATGAAAAATTTATAATACTCCTTTGTAAAAATATTTTTGTAATCTCTTTCAAAAAAAATATTTTTGTAATAAAATTCACATTTATTATATTGATTAAAACAAATACAAGCCACACCTAAAAATATAAATAAAAAATCTTATTAAGAAAAACAAACCTTAACAAATAAATACGTAATTTTAAAATCTATTGTTGTAAAATATGAATAATAATCAATCACCCGAAGGTGTGTCTTGAAATTCTGTAGGGCCAACTGCAATCTCACAATTGCTCTGTCCAAAAGACCTAAAAACATAGAGCAGCGAAAACCCGGTCCAGATAACCAATCAAAGTACAATCAAATCCTAACTCTAATGTTATAAAAGCTACGACTTTGGCTCTCTCAGCTCTAGTTGGGTAAAAGTCTGTTGCTTTTTAGAGCTCCAGGCTGAACTCTGCGTTTGTTTAGCTTGGTCATCAAGCACAACTGACAACAATGGCGGACAAGGCAGTCACTATTAGGACTGGACAAGGCAGTCACTATTAGGACTAGGAAATTCATGACTAAGAGGCTCCTCTTTAGGAATCAATTTGTGAGTTTCTTTCTAATTCTTTTTTTTTTTTTTAGTTTTCCTACTCGCTATTTTCAGTATTTTCTTTCACTTTCTCGATATTCAAGCATGGGATGGAATTTGGTGTTAAGTGCCTTCGTTGTAGTGGGTTTTGGATCTTAAACAAAGAGAAGGGAGAGGAGGAGAGGAAATGTTTTGATTGTTATTTGGTTTTATATTTTTTCCTTATTCTTTTATGACTTTCTCTAGTTTCAAGGATTAATCCAGACCATGAATGAGGTTTTTCGGTTGTGATATTTGATGTAACCCACAACACGGTCCAGTAAGAAACCCACACGTGGACTCTGGTGTCACCTATAGGACGACAAGTGTCAAGCCTCATCAGCATTAAAAGGCACATGTGGGACAAGCCAGGAACGCCACCGCCATATCGAAGCGTGATTAGCGGGTCTAATCCCTCTGAAACACGCGACTACCCTGACACACTCAACGCCCTGATCACGCTATTAAGACTTGCCTCTGAATCCCGGGATCACAGGGGCAGACCCATACCTTCCCCACGTGAACGACCTCCACTCGGACGACTATAAATAAACTGAGGTATGGGAGTTCAAGATTCATTCACACTTACACAACCTGCACTTAAGTTACTTTAGAATTAACTCTCGGCCTCGACCCTCCTTAAGCCCTCGTTCTAACTAGAGCGTTGGAGTGCCCTCGGAGGTCTCCCCCTCCCCTCCTTCCGAGGGCCTTTAGTTCACCTCTGTTACTTGTGCAGGGCCACGTTAGCACTAAGGCCACGTCAGCACCACGGCCCCGTCATCAACAACCATTTTTCGGCATCAATAGATTGGTGCCATCAGTGGGAAACCACAATCTCTCGCTATAGCAAAAGCAAAGAAGTATAAAAGAACTCATCTGTTGCGATGCCGCTGAGAAGCAACACAAAAAGGACCGACAAGGAAGCCCCAACATCATACTCTGCTCCTATCCAGGGCAGCACCTGCAGCCAGCAATCTAGACCCAGATTCCCTGCAATCCCCGAGCATGCAACCCCCGGGTCGAGTAGACGGCTCCTCGTTAGAAAGCAGCCCCTTCATCTCTCTGGGACCAACTCTCCTGACTACGAAGAAGCGGGCGCGCATCCTCATGCTGCCCGTATGACTCAAGCCCAATTCCAAGAACTCTCCCGGATGATAGCTGACTTTGCAGCCAAAGTCCGAGGCGGAGGCCAGCAACCTTCATTTTCTCCCCACCAAGCTCCCGAGCAAGCAAAATCATCTAACAGAGATGATCTGACCTACAACCAGCCCCTTACCAAGCCCTCGCTGTGTTGCAGTCGGTCCAAGGAAAGTTCCTTCTCGAAGAGCAACTTCAACCTAGACAGACAGTTTGAGGAGATGGAAGAAAAAATAGACTTGGCCCTAAAGCACAGAAGTCTCAGTATCTTGGACGAGCTTAGCATCCAAGATCCCCCGTTCACAGAAGACGTTCTCGAAACCCCACCTCCCTTTAACTTCAGAATGCCACAGGTCAGAATGTACGACGGTTCAGGGGACCCTTTAGGCCATTTGCAGCATTACAAGTCGACCATGATGCTGCACCGACATTCCGACCCTATCATGTGTCGTGCCTTCCCCTTGACTCTCGAGAAAGCCGCAGGTACTTGGTACTCGCGTTTGAGGCCGGGGAGCATTAGTAATTTCAAAGAACTCAGCTATGCCTTTGCTTCGCACTTCCTAAGCAGCAAGGGACCAAAAAAGACCTCAGAGAGCCTGTTCAACATTATGCAACATCGTGGAGCGAGGCTCCGAGGCTACATATCCAGGTTCAACATAATTGCCTGGGAAATCCCAGACCTTGACCCAAATGTCCAAATGATGGTGTTTAAGAATGGGCTGAGGTCCGGGATCTTCAGCTCCAAGCTCACCCGACACCCTCCCAAGAACATGAACGAGGTTTTGGCTCGAGTAGAGAAGTATACGTTGGCGGAAGACGACCAGGCATTTAGAAGAGAAAGAGAAGGAGAAACAGAGAAGAAGAGAAAGGATGCTGACCCACCAAGAGGAACGGTCAAAAGACTTCACCAAGAAAATAGGTACAAGCCCCATCCCCGGCTCGATGGTTTCACTCCCCTCAATGCCTTTAGGACCAATGTCCTCATGCAACTTCAAGATAAGTCAGTCCTCCAGTGGCCACTCAGGACGCCATACCTCGGCGGGGATCAAAGACAATGGTGCTGTTTTCACAAAATTATGGCCACGATACCAAAGAGTGCCATGCCCTAAAAGAACAGATTGAGGCTCTCATCAACCGAGGGCACTTGAAGGAGTTTAAAAGGTTCCAGAGGAGAGAAACACCCACCCAGTCAAGGAGAGATACAAGACCCTCGGCGAGACTCCAGAGCCGAGCGGGAAGCGCTCGATCAAAAGAACCAAGAAGTAGCAACTACCACCCGCATCATCAAGACAATATGTGGAGGCCCTGCCGCTGGAGGGAGCTCGAGGCAGAGCGGTAAGGCTTACACTAGAACCGTGGCTTCTGTTTACGGACCTCATAAGCGAAAGAAGTCGGGGCTAGTGATCTCCTTCATGGAAGATGACTTGGAAGATGTATAGACTCCCCATGACGATGCAGTAGTGGTCTCCCTCCTGGTGGGCAATCATGAAGTATGGTGTGTTTTGATTGATAATGGAAGCTCGACGGATATATTGTTCTATGACGCTTTCCAGCATATGGATCTAAAAGATGAGCATTTAGAGCCGACTCCGGCCCCCCTCTATGGTTTTGGCGGATCTCCAGTGTTTGCTGAGGAAAGCATAGTCCTCTTTGTTACTGCAGGGACAACGCCGCGAACATCCACTATGTAAACCACCTTCTTGGTAGTAAAGCAGCCCTTTTCTTATAACATGATCCTCGGTCGACTTACCCTCAACAAGCTGAAGGCCATTGTCTCCACGTACCACCTGAAAGTTAAATTTCCCCCTAGTGAGGGGGTGGGAATGGTCAGAGGTGATCAAAGAGTTTCTCGGTCCTACTATCTGAATGCTATCAAGGAAGGAAAGAAAACAAAAGCCCTTCCCCTCGAGGTGGAAGACCTCAAGGATGAAATGAAGACCTCAAGAGGGCAGCTAGTGGAAGAACTAACCCCAGTGCCCCTTGAGGAAGACCCCACCTGAACTATCCAGATAGGATCCAACTTATTCAAAAATTACAGGGAATAGCTCCTCTCACTCTTCCAGAAGAACCATGACTTGTTTGCTTGGTCCGCGCTAGATATGCCTAGGATCGACCCCAGAACCATTGAGCACTACTTGAACGTGGACCCGAAATACAGGCCAGTCATCTAGAAGAAAAAAACTTTTGCTCTGGAATGCCAGGCTGCCATCAATGTTGAGGTAGATAAACTACTTGAGGCTGGCTTCGTCCGGGAGGCGAAATACCCCGAGTGGGTGTCCAATGTAGTGATGGTCTGAAAAGTCAGCGGTAAATGGCGGATCTACATCGACTTCACCAATCTAAACAAAGCCTGTCCAAAGGATAACTTTCCTCTTCCTCGAGTAGATTAACTGGTAGACGCCACCTCGGGACACGAAATCCTCTCCTTTATGGACGTATACTCCGGTTACAACCAAATCTTCATGTATGGGCCAGACCAAGACAAGACCGTCTTTATCACTGACCTAAGGCTATATTGCTATAACGTTATGCCCTTCGGACTCAAGAATGCCGGCGCGACTTATCAAAAGCTGGTGAACAAAATTTTTAAAGGGCAGATAGGGCGAAACATGGAGGTCTACATGGACGAAATGCTGGTCAAGAGTATGGAGGCACGAAACTACAGGTCTAATTTAGAAGAAGCGTTTGGGGTACTGCGCAAACATAACATGAGATTGAATCCAGCAAAGTGTGCATTTGGAGTAACAGAAGGAAAGTTCCTAAGGTTCATGGTCACCCAAAGGGGAATAGAAGTCAATACAGAAAAGATAAAGGCCATTCTTGATATGACCTCCCCTAGATCTGTGAAAGAAGTACAACGGCTCATCGAGAGAATCGTTGCCCTGAGTCACTTTATGTCCAAGTCTACTAAAAGATACCTACCTTTTTTCAAGGCCATTAGGAAGGTGAAATATTTTTCTTGGACAGAGGATTGCCAGGAAGCATTTGAAAGATTAAAAAAGAATCTAAGCTCTCCCCCACTCTTAACCAAACCACTCCCGGGTGAAGAACTATTTCTGTACTTATCAGCTGGGCAAGGTACTGTGGCCTCTGTCCTGATCCGAGAAGAAGAAGGCATTCAAAGACCTATATACTATGTCAGTAGAATCCTCCATGAAGCAGAAGTAAGGTATATCCCTATTGAGAAGATGGCTTATGCTCTCGTGATAGTTGCACGAAAACTCCGACCGTATTTTCAGGCGCACACAATCATCTTCCTGACAGATCAGTCTTTAAGGTAGGTCTTGCATAACCCAAATATTTTCGGGAGAATGGTAAAGTGGGCGGTAGAGCTAGGGGAATTCGATATCCGATACCATCTACTGAAGGCAATAAAGGGCCAAGCCTTGGCCGACTTCATTATCGAAACGACCCTATCTATAGATCCAGGTGAAACAAAGGAAACAGAGTCCAATGGACCACCTCCAAGGTGGATTTTCCATGTGGATGGATCCTAAAATACGGTGGGAAACATAGCAGGACTCATCCTCTGCAGCCCCGACGGCTTCGCAATCGAGTACGCCTTGAGGTTTGAATTCAAAACCTCCAACAACGAAGCGGAATACGAAACCCTACTGGCTAGCCTAAGATTAGCCACCGAGGTTTTAGATGTATTCAATGACTCCCAGTTGGTAGTAAGTCAGGTAACGGGGGAATTCGACGCTCGCAGAGAGAAGCTCATCCGGTATCTCCAAAAGGTAAAAAAGCTCACCGCAAAGTTCAAGACGTTTCGAATAACTCAAATTCCACAGGCCAAAAACTCCAAGGCAGATGCTCTGGCCAGTCTAGCCTTATCCCGACACCTAGAACTAACCCAAGCTATCTACTTGGAAACCATCTCTGCTCCTAGCATAGACAAGGCCCCGGTCTTACCGGTTGAAGAGGAAGAAATATGGATGAACCCGATCCTCCGATATTTAAGGAATTGAGAAGTCCCCAAACAGAAATGCGAGGCCAGAAAGCTAATCTCCCTTTCCTCCTGGTACACGATCATAAATGGGCAGTTATATAAGAGGGCTCTAACTATGCCTTACTTAAGGTGCCTCAACCATGCTGAGGCCGATTACGCCATCCGAGAAGTCCACGAAGGCGTATGTAGAAATCACCTAGGAGCTCGAGCCCTAACCTTCAAGGTTCTTCACCAGGGGTATTACTGGCCCAAAATGAAAGAAGACACAGCTGATTTGGTCAAGAAATGTAGAAATCGCCAGCAACGTTCCTCAGTAGCGCACCAGCTTGCTAATCCCGTCACTACGATCACTAGTCCCCTCTTTTTTGCTATGTGGGGGATGGACATCCTTGGTCCGTTCACCGCAACAACCGGACAAAAGAAGCATCTTATCGTGGCCATTAATTACTTCACCAAGTGGGTCGAGGCAGAGCCACTGGCTAGCATCACAGATCATCAAACCCAAAATTTCTTCTGGAAATCGATCATGTGTCAGTTAGGGATTCCCTGGGTATTGATCACCGATAACGAAAAGCAATTCGATAGCTCCCGGTTTAAAACATTCTGTGAAGACCTTCACATCGAGCATCGATTCTCATTCATCGAATATCCGCAGGCCGATGGTCAGGCCGAAGTCACCAACAGAACACTTCTCCAAGGAATCAAGAAAAGGCTCGACGAAGCGGATAGACAATGGGTTGACCAACTCCTTAATGTTCTCTGGGCTTATCGAAAAACTATACATACGCCAACAGGGGAAACCTCGTTCTTCATGATGTATGGTTCAGAAGTCGTCATCCCGGTCGAGATTGAAATACCATCGATTCGCATACAGTATTTTGAACCAAGTAACAATGAGGAAGGTTTATGGATGAACGCAGATTTGGTTGATGAAGCCCAAGACAAAGTCCAAATCTATTTAACTGCGTACCAATAGAGGACGACCCGATATTTCAACTCCCGAGTTCAGTACAGGAACTTCAAACTCCATGACCTTATCCTTCGAAAAAGCGAAGTGTCCCGTCCTCGACACACGAGAAATCTCACTCCGAATTGGGAAGGCCCATACAGAATCCAAAGAGTTTGTCGGATGGGCACTTTCGAACTCGAGGAATTAGATGGAAACCCAGTCCCTCGTACTTGGAACGCGAAAAACCTCCGTAAGTTTTATCAATAAAGTGAAAATGTAAAAGCAGAAAAAAAAGAATAATAAAGTACGAAGTTTGATAAAAAATTATGAAATTTCATTAAGTTAAGAACAAAAGTATAAAATTAAGCACTATCGGCCTTGGATATAAAAAACAACGAAAATCTATCCTATGATACCGAGGCCTTCTGGAGCCTCCTGGACACCGGCTGAGGCGGTGTCTTCTGTGTCCCCTCCCACAGCAGCATCACTTGACTCCCCTGAGAAGGCCCCCAGGTCAAGGCCGAAAAAGTATACCTCCGGGAAGAGGGACTCAGCCTTTCTCTTGATTTCGTTGAAGCCCGCCAAGAATTGAGCGCCTCTCTCCTCTAGCAGAGCCTCTTCCCTCTCCGCAACCTGGCAACGGACCTCCTTCAACTCAGCCTGGATCAGGTCCCTTTCCATCCAGAAGGCATCCTCGGCCTTATGCCAGTGATCCCTCTCGAAGATGACATCCTCCTTGGCCCTTTTGGCCTCTTCGAGGGAGGAAGATAGGGCCCAGACCAAGTCTCGGGTCTCATCCAGCTTATACTTGGTCTTGGCCATACGCTTGACCTTATTAGTGCTATGCCGAGCGAGGACCCTAGTAAGGACTCCGGCCTGAAACAGAAAAATGGCCTTGTGAAAAACAGTTGCAATATGAAAACTGTCTAAAAAGTTAGAACGAGGGATGAAAGGCTGTACCTGGGAAGCCACGACCTCTATGGCCGAAAAAAGCCCCTCAAAGGGATTTCTCGAGAGCTCTAGCATATCACGGGGAGGAATTCTCATGATAAGATGCTCACAAGCGACTCGGGGGTGCCCAAACACCTAGTCGTCGACCTTCAGTGCCCATTTGGGCACGAAGGGAGCAACGACCCCCGACCCATGCCTGGAAGAGGACGGCCCCAGGGCAGGGGACGGCGTAGTAGGAACAGCTGTTGCTTCTGAAACAGAAGGCTTCAGAGGGCTCTCCACAAGAATAGGCACCGGGGTTAAAGCCCGAGCCTTCTTCCTCTGCTCTTGGGCAGAGCTGCTGGCCTCTTCGACCCTCTTTTTCTCCCGGATCATGCGTTTGGCCCTCTCCCTCGCTTGGGCAGCCATTTCCATCTTTGAACAACAGAAAGGCATTAGTAACTTAGAAACAAAAGTCAAATTTCAATGAACTAAAAGACTAAGGGCTACCGTGCTTGAGGTTTACTGGAAGGCTAGGAGAGCAAAGGTCGTGCCTGAGGAGTTCTTCGTTATCTATAAGCACCTCGATATCCAAGGGCGCAACCAGCATAGCTTTCAGTGTCTCTTGCTCCGGTACAGGAGGTACGGCTTTTTGCATTTGCCAACACGGTCCAAGCTCTAACCGAGGGGGATGTCGAAGCTCTCAGCACTCCTTATGAAGAAGAATGACCTTTTCCACCTCTTTATGGAAGAGAGCTTCTTTTTCAGCACTCTCTTCTGAGCCCTCGAGCTGACTATGACATACCCATTATGCCCAAGCTAGGCTATCTGAAAATGAGCTTTGAACATATTTATGTTCATCACCCCACCCACCTCCTGGCACATGGCAATGAATGCCAGGATCAGTCGGATTGAGTTGGGCACCAGCTGACTCAGAGCGATACCGAAGTATCTAAGCACCGAGCAGAAGAATGGATGGAGAGGGAACCTAAGCTCTGCCTTCAGATGCTGTTCGTAAACGCACAACTCATAAGGGCATTGTATGCCCTCTCCTCATCCTCTGGTGCCCTCAGGTGGTACTCTATAGAGATTCTATATGAGTTCACCCTCCTCCACCACACTCGAGATAGAGTTCACCTCGAACATCCACTCCTCCCTCTCGGCCTCCGTGCCGTCCTCCCTTATGCCCAAAAGTGCCCGATCAACATCCTTCCTAGGAGATTTTCCCTCCTCACTCTATCCATCATCTCCCTCGGGGACATAAGGGATGAAAGTCCGGGTGCCCTCCCGAGAGACAGCCTCTAAGGAAGAGACCCATCACTGAAGGAAATGCCCATTTCTTCCTCATACTCCCTCAAAAGATCTCTGCTAAGCTCACTCTTGTCAGACATTGTACTCACCAAGGAATTGTTTGGGTAACTTCTAAGAAAATTGAGCGCTTTCAAGTTGTTTCTCTTTAACTTTGTGTTATCAAAGATCTCTTGAAAAAATTGCAAGTGAGGAAAAATGAAGAAGGATCTCCTTATATAGGAGTTGCGGTAACAGAAACGAGGAAGCATTAACTCAACCCGTCAAATGAAAGGACGTGACCTTTGCCATCACCCAAGCACCGTTTCCTCTTCCCAAGATGCCAATTGTCATTAAAGTATGACCCTTACTGTGCCCAATGCGTCGTCATTAAAAGAAAGCCGCCATCATAATTTATTACACTTGTAAAAAGAGCCCATGGGCCCAAAACAAAGAAAAGCCCATGGACCCAAAGAAAAACTCATGGGCCCAGAGCAAAAAAATATATGGAAGGGCCCATCCCTAAATTTCTTCAAGTCCGAACATATGAGCTGCTTGTCATACACTCGACCAAATTTCTCCAAGTCGAGCATATGAGCTACTTTGCATACGCTCGGCCAAAATTCTCTAAGTCCGAGCGTATGAGCTGCTTTACATAAGCTCGACCAAATTTCTCCAAGTCCGAGCGTATGAGCTGTTTTACATAAGCTCGGCCAAATTTCTCCAAGTCCAAGTGTATGAGCTGCTTGTCATACGCTCGGCCAAATTTCTCCAAGTCCGAGTATATGAGCTGCTTTGCATACGCTCTGCCAAATTTCTCCAAGTCTGAGTTGCTTTGCATACGCTCTGCCAAATTTCTCCAAGACCGAGCGTATGAGCTGCTTTGTATATGCTCGGCCAAATTTCTCTGAGACCGAGTGTATGAGCTGCTTTTCATACACTCGGCCAAATTTCTCTGAGACCGAACGTATGAGCTGCTTTGCATACACTCGACCAAATTTCTTCGAGTACGAGTGTATGAGCTGCTTTGTATGCGCTCGGTTAAAATTCTCCAAGTCCGAGTGTATAAGCTGCTTGTCATACGCTTGGCCAAATTTCTCCAAGTCTGAGCGTATGAGCTGCTTTGCATACGCTCGGCCAAATTTCTCTAAGTTCGAGCATATGAGCTGCTTTGCATACGCTCAGCCAAATTTCTCTAAGTTTGAGTGTATGAGTTGCTTGTCATAAGCTCAGCCAAATTTTTCCAAGTCCGAGTGTATAAGCTGCTTTGCATACGCTGGGCCAAATTTCTCCGAGACTGAGCGTATGAGCTGCTTTCCATACGCTGACCAAATTTTTTTGAGTCTGAGCGTATGAGCTGTCTTGCATACACTCGACCTAAATTCTCCAAGTCCGAGCGTATGAGTTGCTCTGCATACGCTCGACCAAATTTTCCTTAACCGAGGCTCCGTTCCGTTTATCAAAAAATCACAAGTATAAACGCTCGGCCACGACACATCACGTTTTACTTCCTCAAGGCACACGTACCTGAGGAAGTGGGGGGCCTGTGATGTAACATACAACACCCTGGTCCAGTAAGAAATCCACACGTCGACTCTGGTGTCACCTATAGGACGATGATGCGTGTCAAGCCTCCTCAGCATTAAAAGGCACAAGTGAGACAAGCCAGGAATGCCACCGCCACGTCGAAGTGTGATTAGCGGGCCTAATCCCTTTGAAATAGCGACTACCCTGACACACTTAATGCCCTGATCACGCTATTAAGACTTGCTTCTGAATCTTGGGATCACAGGGGCAGACCTATGCCTTCCCCATGTGAACGACCTCCACTTGGACGACTATAAATAAACTGAGGTATGGGAGTTCAAGATTCATTCACACTTACACAACCTGCACTTAAGTTGCTTTAGAATTAACCCTTGGCCTCGACCCTCCTTAAGCCCTCGTTCTAACTAGAGCGTCGGAGTGCCCTTGGAGGTCTTCCCTTCCCCTCATTCCGAGGGCCTTTAGTTCACCTCTGTTACCTGTGCAGGGCCACGTCAGCACTAAGGCCACGTCAGCACTAAGGCCACGTCAACACCACGACCCCGTCATCAGCAACCATTTTTAAGCATCAACAATATTGAAAGAAAGTAAAAGAAGCTAAACTGTTTAATTTAGTGTTAGGGTTTTATTGGCGTTCAGATCTTGAACTGTAAAAGAAAAGAGAGATGATTGAGTTGACGTGCTAATTTTAGTTTCAAAAGTAATATATCAACCTAAAGAATTTTTTGCTTAGTAAGCTGAAGATATAGTCACTTTCAGATATTGAAAAGTAGGAGATGCAAACTTTGAATTTCTTAACATGCTTGAAGTGTGAGATATATATGATTTTAAAAGCTTAGAATGTCTTAATTTTTTTGGGCAATATGATTTAATGATGATTAAATTTCTCTTGTTTCATAATGCAGGTCATTGATGTTCTTCATCTTGGAAGGGCCAATGTTTCCAAGGTAAATTGTAGTTCAATCCTGGATTGTATTTTTTGTTGAATGTGTGATGTTATTATGTGGTAGTTATGTGATATGTGAGAATACTGAGTGATGAAAAGCTACACATTGATAGTTTCAATGCTTAGTTCATGTCGAGATTAGTTTAATAGCATTATTTAGATCATAATGACCGGTGGATTGATATTGAATTTTTGATTTGTTGTGTCTTTGATGTAAAGGCAGAGCTAAAGGAGAAGCTGTCTAGAATGTATTTTGGAAACAGTCAACCTCAATCTCGTGTAAATAGGAAAGGGTATTGCTGTTTTCATAACCTCTTCCTATAAATCCTCCTATAATATTTGATCTCATGTAATCAAGGAGAATCAGCTATTAGATCTCCTATAATTTTGGGGAATACTTTTGTATAAATATACCTCATTGTAATATTAATAATACACAGAAAAATATTTTACATGGTATCAGAGCCAACTTTGATTTCTTTTCCACTTCCATAGGAATCAAAACCTTTTTTTCTGTGCTTTCTTTGATCCTATTGGTACCATTTGGTGAAACGATTTCTTCATCAAACCGTGGGTTCTTTGAATTTTTTATAATCTGTTTATGTTCTGCTACAAATCATATTGTTTAATCTACTTCATTACTCTTTTTTTGGGGCTGATCTTGTTCTCTATTTGCTTTCTATATCATGACTGATTCATCCTCTAGTAATCTAAAAACTCAAACAGAGAAAAAGAAGGCTGATCCCGCTGTCTTGCCCAAGGGTAAGATGGTGTCTCCCAGGCCTTACAACCTCACGGTAAAGGGTTCCGTTCCTAAGAACCACCTAGTCACTACTTATGGATTCGTTGCCAAGTCAGGTATGACTAACTCTGCTATTACTCTTCCATTTTTTACTGGACATAGTGCTTGGATAATTGACACGGGTGCTACTGACCATATGACTTATGATAAAAAAAAAGTTTAGCCATTTATCCTCTAGCTGTCCAAAATCAGTCATTACTAATGCCAATGGTGTGTCTTCTCCCGTTGTCGGTATCGGCACAGTACCCTTGTCCCCATCTTTATCTATCAATAATGTTTTATTCGTCCCATCCCTAAATTGTAACCTTATTTATGTTAGTCAATTAACCAAGTCTCATAATTGTGTTACCATGTTTTTTCCCACTTACTGTATTTTTCAGAACATCCATACCAAAGAGAGGATAGACAGTGGTAAACGACATAGAGACTTGTACTATCTGGAGGATGGGTTACAACAATCCAATGATGGAGCGCTAGTTCACGTTATGGGCGACAACATGCTTAAATAGAAAGAAGAGATTTGGTTATGGCATACACGACTGGGACACCCCTCATTTGGTTATCTTCAGAGATTATTTTCGTCCTTGTTTACTGGTTGTAATCTTTTAGACTTTGTTTGTGAAACTTATATAATGGTGAAAAGCCATCATTCTGTTTTTTATTTGCATGATGATAAAACTGATGCACCTTTTGTCTTAGTTCATTCGGATGTCTGGGGTCCTGCCCCACTTTCTACACATAATGGAATGAAGTGGTTCATTATATTCGTTGATGATTCTACCAGGATGACATGGGTTTATTTACAGAGACTCAAGAGTGATGTATGTGCTGTGTATCGTCTTTTCCATCAAATTGTGCTCACACAATTTGGCATATCTATCAAGATTATTCGTTCTGATAATGGGAGTGAATATTTCAAGAATGACTTGACTGATTTTCTGCATTCA